>CM035812.1:38778119-39213119 GCA_020458035.1 Magallana ariakensis
TCAGATTCATTAGGACAAAATTAATAGGAAAAAATGACTGTTATCACATGGCACTCTAATTACTTCTGATGTTTTAAGCGTTATAATAAAGTTTTTTTTTCAAATATAACATACTAGTATTTAATTTATAAGGAAATGATAAAAAATTACTCTCTCTCTCTCTCTCTCTCTCTCTCTCTCTCTCTCTCTCTCTCTCTCTCTTAACTACATGATTGCACTTTTCAAAAGAGTGATAATCAATCATGCATAGACAACACATACATACAGTTACATTTATCTATACATCATTTGAGAAGACTCAACAATTTAACCATCAGATCTATCTTTATATTTCAAAAATCGATTTTAGCCATAAAGTGTATCTATTTATTTTAAAAGTAAAAAAAAATCTAAATATTTTAGGTTAAACATTATTTCCATATATGTATCAACGAGTACAGTAAAGTCTATAAAGCCCACGGCTCCCCAGCCTCCCAGGACTTTCTGATACACACTAATTATTGTGTCAGCCCTCTGTCGATCATGGGGACATCCTGTCGACGCGTTGCATTCTTCTATAGAACCGTCACATTCTAACTCGCAGTAGTATCCGTAACTCGGAAAGCGGCATTTTATGGAGCAGTTTGTTCAAGTGAAACCATGGGGACATTCTAGAAGCACATGAACGTATAGAAATTGAGACTGGTCAAATTAAGAAAAAAATACCTATATATGGTTCCTAATTCTATCACATCGCTAAAGACCGTGGTCACAGGAGGTCCCTGGTTACAGCCTTATGCGCCACCAGGTGCGAATAGTATAAGAAAGTAAATAATTCAATCACAAGTTTGAATTTTTTTGAATAAGTATAGATACTAGTGATGTATATACCTATCAGAGAATAACCGATGAAAATAGCATACAATGTTAAATAAAAATCTTCTTTGACGTGTCAGATCTTTTTTAAGAATAACAATGGCATAGTAAAGTAAATAATCAAATATTTCTTCGGGTTACACAAAGGGGGGCATTGTTATTAATATTTTAATGATGTCATAGTATTTCAAACAAAAATATTAATAAACAAATTCATTTAACAACTAAATATTTCCCCTTTCCGTTTTACTGTTATTCATTGTAAAAAACAAAAACAAAACAAAACAATTTTTTTAAAAAACCGATGCAACGAATATTATATACATGTATCTATTGAGGCAAAACCTAGATAAACGAAAAATAATCTACTTGTATGTATTTAATTTGCTTTGATATTTTTAATACACATTTTTAAATATTTTACTTTTTCCAACGTGATGAATGCTGAACAGGAAACCCATTTCCCCTTTGAATTTGATTCATATGACTGCAAATGATACTATTATTAAAACTTTACAAAACTAATAAAAAGGAGAGAAAGACAGAATGGAGTGCTTTTTAAATGTTACGGTTTAGACAACAGGTGCTATATTAACCTTATAAGAGTCAATGCCATTGACGTTAGTAGTGTGACTTGTGCCAATAATTATAGAATTTTCATTTTAAACTATTTTTTACATTCTTTACATTTGTTCCAGAGATTGTCACCCCCGTTTATTCCTTTCATCTTGTTCCGCCCTTTTCTGAAAACTTTAGTACTATACTGTCATTTTGTAAAATTTGAATTTACCGGATGGCAGTAAATACAAAATTTACAACATGGCAATTAAATTTTACAACATGTAAATTAAATTTACAACATGACACTACCATGGACGATATCCTATCTTTATGTCCGTTTTTTTTTTGTATATTTGAGCATACATTGCAGAATTATAAAAGAAAAAATTTCATCTTACATATTTTCCCAATTTTTTATTTACATTTGTTTTCTTCGAATTATCCATAAACTTTTGAAAACGTCGGAAAATAAAATTGTTTTGTTTATCCACCTTTTTAAAATAATTACTTTTTCTTTTCTGGCACATTCTGCTAGTTAAACATTAGAAATAAAATTTTGATGAGAACGCAGTTCAAGAACATTTAAAATTATAAATATGTAACCCTTAAGAAGTAATTTTTACACGTACACCAGCAATCTGATTCCCCGAGACCTGTGTCCTAGTATATCTTTGTCATTATCACTCAAGAGGTCTCAATTAAGAACTTTCATAAAAAGAATCTTTTCACATTTTCGAAAATCTGTCTTCTGATTACTGTCTTTAATGCTTCCTGGGCAAGCCTACAGCACTTTGCCTGATAATTATCCCAGTTCCAATGTGACATGTTTGCACCCATCTAATGTGAATGTTTAGAAAAATTCAGATGTGTCATATGATAGCCTATTGCTTAAAGAGTTATAACCATTTTGGTTATTGATGTATCTCACCTGTCAGGTGTACAGGTGAGATATTACCTTCAAAAATTAATTTAAAAAAAAGTTTTCCCCGTAGGTAACACAATTTATTTGAAATTTCCTAACGGAAAAAATTAGGAACTTCCAAAAGGAATTTAAATTCCGATAGGATTTGAAGAATACTCACATAGGATATTAAAATCCTATAGATAGGAAATATTTACTTTATAAAGGAATATAGCGAAGTACGTAGAAGCGTTTAATAGGGGTTAACTCCAGAAAAGTTTCTACGGAAAGTTTTGACTGACCTTTGTCCAATCAGATCTTAGCTGGGCGGAGTTAAGACATTGCCGCTGGATCGTGACTTGAGAGAGAGAGAGAGAGAGAGAGAGAGAGAGAGAGAGAGAGAGAGAGAGTAAATTATAAGTGGTGCCAATGAAGAAATAATCATTAGTTAAAAACTGACAAACAAATTAATTAAGGTCTGTATATAAAAATTACATGTATATCCTATATTGGTATAATTTTAAAGTGTTTTAAAGATCGATTGTGAAATTTTCTTTGGCCACACGCCGTCGACAACATGTACATGTATAAGAATTACGTAGCTAACCAACTAAATTTCCTGGCATGGAGTCCGAGAATACGGGCATTAAATATTTTGAAATGCGAACGAATGATCACTTATGAAATTAGATGTAGTGAAAAGGAAAGGCAACGCAGGCGGATGATTAGTGGAAAAATAAAACAATGGCTGACAAATTCGTCCTAAGGTAAAGAATGTTTCAGACTGAGTAACCATGAAGAAAGTTTTTATACAAAGTAAATTTTCAACCTATGTTTAATTCTAGGAAGATTCGGCATACTTTGATTAGAATACTAACGGTAACACTAGTAATAAAAACAGTTTCTTAAATATTCGTACAGCCTTCGATGTTTGACATTACCTCATCCAATTATCTATATATAGACATCGTTGTTCCCTGGTTAAAGAATTTCAAAACACTTCAAAGTTACATAAATTTATAAGATATACTAGACCTTGATTTTTCACTTTATAACTATTGTTGAGATAGTTCGCTCATCTGCGTCATTTATAATTTACTACATTAACCAGTTAACTCTCTTTCTCTCAAATTAAGTCACGAGCGGTAATCATCTCCGCCTTCTACGATCTGATTGGTCAAAGGTCAGTCAAAACATTGCGTGACAACTTTTCTGGAGTAAATGCCTATTAAACGCTTCTATGTACTTCGCTGTAATATCTGTTTGAAATAAATTCCTGTAAAAATACTTTTCTATAATAGGAAATATAATTTCTGTAGGATATTTAGAAAATACTATAAGATGGGCAATTTTTCCTACAAGAAATATTTTGTCTTATAGGAATTATTATTTTCCTATGGGATATAATTTTTTTTAGGTAAATATCTCACAGGTGAGATACACTAAAACAAAAGTGGTTATATATATTCTAGACAATGATCTATCATTTAGCATTTATGGATTTTAACGAAACTGCATCTTAAGCTGGTGCCACTGGCATGATTATCTGGCACAGTGTTTTACCTGCTTTTGACTGCAAGTGTTCTCGTTTCTTGTCACCAGACATTTATCATCAGCAAAGCCATACCTCTTCTTAATTCTATACAGAATCCCAACTCCTGTTCTCAATTTGTGTCTGTATGAATAACATGAATAGCAGTAAGTATTTGTAAACTAATAAGATAATCTGACAAAGAATATGATATTTATTTGCAATGATTGGGAACATGCCCAAAAAGTAAAATATTTCAAAAACGATGAGTCAGAAATAGCTGGAATTTAATTCTTCCTCTCGATAGAGATATCTTCTTTTCTGTTGAACTCTATATATATATATGAAAGAACATCGCAATAAAGTATAACAAAACTTTACCCTCAATTTACAAGTAGAATTATCTGTCATTCATTAGAACAATTCTCACAACCCTTATTAAAATATTTAAGCACTTGTTCTTGTATCATGTAACGATATATTTCAAAGCTTATCAATCCTTTCGACAATTTAACACTTGTTTGGATGGTTGTTTTTGATTTGAACAGTGATGGTGGTGACGACATTGACTGTAGATATGTTTCCCTTTTTCGTACATTCTCTGCAAATGATGGGAAACTAAATATGAAATGAAAAAAGCGATTAATGTCGTTAACGCGTCGGACATATTTCTTTTTTAAACCAACTTTCCGTGGGAATATTTGATACCATTTCGAACACAAAACGGCATTTGTACTTTATGAAGAAATTCCTGCATAACTAATTTTTTAAAAAAATAACATCACATACTTCGTTCACTCCGAAAACAAGAACCCTTTCTTCAGTAAAGTACTGTGGAATCATTAGATTTCGTGGTGGCTCAATTTTCGTAGAATTCGTGGGTATGTCTCATCCACGAACTAACATCCTCCACGAATTAATAAAATACTGCTATAAAGTTCATATGTAGGTATAAAATAATACACGAAATTACGTCCCCATGAACCTGTATAATAAAAGCAATCCACGAAAATTGGCCCCCACAAATTTTAATGATTCCACAGTAATATGTAATATCATGCATTATACTTTATTTCTTTTATCAACCTAGATACTTAGATACTTGGGGACTTTTTATGCTGTACTATATCCCAAGATGTTTATGCATCACATTAAATTTCGTAAAAAGTCCTCAGGTTCAATGTATATTTATTCATTAGATTTCTTCTTTGGAACGTCCCTATCTGTTGTTAGGTTGAAGAAAATGTCTACGGGAATTGTAATGGCAAAAAAGTCAGAAATTCTCGTTAAAAATCTTTCTACGTTGTTGTTGTTCTTCAAGTAAAATGAGATGACATGTCAATGAGGAAAAATTCACTTGAAGATTTCCATTATAATGATTTTAATTTTAATTTTTTACAGGCTTGTTTTTTTTTAAATCTCAAAAAATTAAAGAAAACGGTAATATTGAAAAGAGCGTATGTTAGTGATCAAACAATGAAACTTTGTATTACAGGTTTACAGACCGACTATGTGTAGTGTTGTCAGACTTATCCGTGCAATACGTTCAGATAAAAAAAAATGTTTGGAAAAAAAATATTGAATTTGATCCAGAGTTAAAAATTTTAATGTAACTTTTCAAACTGAACGAACTGAAAAACTATATTTTGAAGAAATTGAGAACGTTACAGAAAAGAGATTTGCTGATAGAGAGACTTATGCAGGGATAAATCATTCAATAATTTAACAGGGAAAATTTTATACGTACATTTTAATTTGCATAGAATTATAAAAATAAATTTTACTTACGTGAAGATATATATTAATGACTAATAACTATTTAGTTTAAACAAAAAACCCAAAACAAAAAAAAAACAAAAAAAACATCCAAAAAACAAAAAAGCAACAACAACAGCAAAAAAAAAAAAACCGGTAAATCCAAATCGCCTCTTTTTATTTAAAGAAAATATACACCGGAACTGCTTTTGGCTTACAAATTAGCATTCTTTGATATTATAAATGTGTTTGAAATCATTTGATAACCTTGCTATTCAGGTAATACATAAGCAAGCGCTTTTCATAGAATCTAATATTATAAAGACAGCAAATGTCCCTTTAATCAGTAATATATAGAAAAATGTGCAGGTTTAATATCTAAACAAAAAAAAAACATTTACAGTTTATAAAACATTACTATTTTTTAGAATGAAGTGATAAAAAATTAAGAATGATCAAGCATGGCTTACAAAAAAAGGAGCTTTAGTTACGAATACAACAGTCTGTGTTTTGTAGACACCTCCGCCAACCATTCAGTTAACCTTCAGCTAACCAATAAGCACTAATTAAGCATTTACATGTACAAAAATTTGCTGTTCAGCGCTAACATCATCAATATGTAATACGTTTGTTTACTTTGCATTTAAACCATGAAGACACGGAAGAAGGAAACTCCTTCTTCCGTCTGTACAAGTGCTAATTGCAAGTAACTTCAAATAAAGTTCATGCAAACTTATTTTGTATTAAAACTACTTATCATATAGAAGTACTGCCTATTTCAATACAGTCATATGGTGAGAAATAAGTTCGAGATTACACATTTTGTTTGATATTCCTGACATTCAAATTCATACATACATGTTTTAATAAGTTCACAGTTGTACTTTAGACAAAATCAATGCAATCAAGAGGTATATATGTAACACAGATTGTAAATGTAGATGAAAGAACAACAAAATTTATGAACCGTTTAAAAATTCTATTTGTATTTTATTAGATTAATAAACAATTTAAAAGTTTAAAAAGGGTAAAAAAAGAAAAAAATATTAAGCTATGGCGAGTTTCAAACTCATGTTATCTCTGCAGATGATTTAACCCACTTCGCCACTAGATATAATTTAAAGAAAAAAAATATCTAAAAGATACTGTGAATTCCATTGCTTATGTCAAAAATAAGTTAGTCACTGTACATGTATTTAAACAATTAAATGATTTCTTTGGTGATTCATGCGGGATATGAATATGGCGATATGAAGGTAGCGGGTTATGTAAATTTTTTTTTGCAATGATCACTACCTTCATAACCCGCATGAATCATCAAAGAAAGCATTTTATTGTTTATATTTACATAAACATATACACATATTTATTATATATTTACATTTTTATATAAATTTATTGTTTATATTTACATCTTTCTTTAAAAAAATTAATAAATAGATTGTAAAAAGTAAAATTTCACTAAATTTATGTAAATGTACATCAGTACGTTAGCTAAAATAAACAGCCAAACCGTTTTCTATGGAAATTTGAATCTGACAATATCCTCATGATTATTTTGTGCAGTCCGTGATTCTTCTTAGGTCGCTGTAGGTTTCGACCAATCAATAAACGGGGCATGAAGATTTCAGTCTGATTGTTTCTTTAGAGCTATGAATTAACTATAGTGTGTCCCAAGATATTTTTGCCGCATATTTTCTTAAATTATTCGATATTAATAAATACCTCTTGGTTTAGACGATGTTCATTCAATAGTATGAAAAAAACCCCAAGATTTCCCCTTTGAAACGCCCCCTCTAGCTTGTCGGGTATCAATACACGGCTAAAAAAAAGTCTACGGGGATTTTCCATTGCCAAGGAGATGACGACGCCCGGATGATAACATTGAGAAAGTGTGCGAGGTGTCCCAAGTACTTCCGAATGGAGAATAGATGTCAACATGCCCAATTTTAAATCTCCGTAGGAAATCTGGTTTCGTTCCTGTGAATTATCACGAAGGGATAAATGATAATGTGTGAATGAAGTTATCTTGGAAATTTTCCCTTTCATCGATTTCAATTGCACTTCTTTCACATGTATGTGTATTTTTTATTAAAAATCGTCCAGGGACTGACTCGTAAGTTCCGTAAGAAATAGAGGGAATTATTCTCGGTAGATGTAAATAAATGGAAATGTCCTTTGCCTCTTTAACAATCTTGAAACATCAACCTCGGCAAAAATGTAGAGAATGATACATTTATTCATAATAATACCTTAAACAGATTAATCAATTTTTTTATTAAAATCGACACGTTTGTACTGTTTCAAAAAAAATTTTCTTACGTACATGTATTATAAATGAAACAATACTCGTCAAAATTGTTTAACAATGAATATAAAAAAATGAAAAAAAGGAAATAAAAAACAAAATAAACAAAACACAGTGGTTGGTTCCGGGAAAAACAAACCTTTGCCTGGCATTAAAGTATAAATTGTAATTAATTGAATGAATAACCTTTTGACTCTCACAAGCACAATGTTCCTTGTTAGGTTTTGAGGAGCAGGTGGTTTCACTCACGTGACTCTTTGCTATATAAAACAAATTAATTTGATTTTGTTTCGATCTTTCTATGTTATTGCTAATTACACAGACAAGAGTCATGAATTCTCTAAAAAGTTTTGCAGCGGTTTCTGTGATTCTTCTTGCGCTAATGACAAAAGTCTGCATAATAAGGGGATTGTGTTCGAAGTGAGTTGTTTTAAAGCAAAAACTACAATAATATGAAAAGTTTAATATGTAAACCAACAATTTAAAGATAGCAAATGAAAAGGGAAAGAGGATAAAAATATTGTTTACATCTTTGATTTCATAGTTTTGTAAAATGGAAAAAATAGTTTATTCTAAAGTATTATTTTGCTTTTAAATTACAGCAGCCAAACAACAGACTGCTGTAACACTGGGTATTTTTATGACTCGGCGTCCAAGAAGTGTATGGGTGAGTAAAATCAAACATGTTTAAAAGAGTAATAATCGCATTAAATGCCCTTAAAATATTAGGAATATGATTCAAAGATATTTTATAAATAAGTGAAGAGTATTAAAAATTCAAAGAAAAATTCCGTCGTCTACATGTGATTCCTTTGATCGATACACATGTAAACATTACTAACAAAACCGTTGCGGTTAGACGGAACAGCCGTCAAAATGACTTAGATCGTCCCTCTATAGGAGAACCGGTCTGTAGAAATACTGGGCTGCAAGTAGAATAAAAATAAAGTTCTTATTGTTTCGAATGTTGCAGATAACCCCCTCGGTCTCGGAATGTTGTTTGAAATATAAAAGCATCGGCTTACGCCTCGGCTTTTATATTTCAAAACAACATTTCTCGACCTCGGAGGTTATTCTGCAAAATTCACGAAAAATAAATATTATACTGCATTTGTTGATATTTTATTTCTTATTCATAAAAAAATTATTTTTATTTTATGAAGAGTGTCCAGACGGCTTCACTGGAATAAATTGTTCCTTAAAATGTCGTTATCCAAGTTATGGATATCGCTGTCAGTCTCAATGCGACTGTCCAGAGAAAAACTGTGATGCGTCGACAGGATGTATATTAAATACTCAAAGGATTCCAACGAAAAACGGTTCGATTTTAAGTATTTTCACTTTTTCCGAAAAGAATAATTTTTTTCAATTTTTTAAATATCCAAAAGACATTTTTGAATATATTAAGTATCTTTTATCCAAAGATTAAAACATATCAAAAATTAACAATTTCTTTAAAAAAAAAATAAAAGATTAACATGACCGTCTTGACAGGTATTTTTAGCTAAATATTTTTTGCGTTATAATAGACCAACAAATAAATAAAATGAAATATAGTTCTAGTCTCAACACTGTAAAATCATATTTTAAATAGAATACAAGTACTTTATATATCAATCAAATAATTATATACATTGTATTATTATTATATTAATAAAAAATAACATTTAAAAAATATTCGTATCGTTATACGTGTAGACATAACGACAAATGACCATTGGTATGTATCCTCATATTTATTTACAAAGTACATTTGTAGATGCGCTCTCAACGAAAGACGGATCCTTAATATATGCATCTGATCTAGAAACGGAATCTGTCTCACGTGAAGGATCAAAAATAATAAATGACACAAAGAAGTCCCCGGACGTGGCGGTAACACCCGTCCTGATCATTATCGTTGTGGTACTGATTGTCATCCTAGTGGCCATTGTCTCAAGATACATTTGGAGGAAGTGCTTTGCCAGGAGAGAAAACGACGAGAACAGAGGAGACAACTCTGAAGAGTTCCTAAACAGAAAATCCCGTCACTCAGACGAGACGAATGAAAATATGTATGACGAACTGGATGAGAGTAAAATGAAAGCTGCAAAGGACACGAATGATAAGGGACCGGGAACTGTAGATAAAACATTGCGAAATGACTACATTGATTCTCTAGCGTTAAAAAAGAGACAATCTGATCGGGAGTCTAAACACTTCTATGATTCTTTGAAATAAACAGCAAATTTACGACGGAACTAAATTGAGACAGTGTGCGTGTTTGCGGGAGAGAGAATGAGCATGCAAGCGATTAGCTATACTGTCGTGTTGTAGCACATTTAATATTCAATATCTGTCTTTATATTCTATCAAATGATTATTTAAAGCATCATGTGTGTCCAAGATCAATATCAAATAAACATTGGCGGATAAGAGAGAGGGAAGGGGTTCTGGAAGTTGGAACCCCCCTTTCTCTGGGACATATGATTTTTTTTTATTAATTTTGTATTATTTTATTTTAACTTAAAATGTTAATTTAAAATCTGCTATCGAAATGCAATACTAGTAGTAATTTTTAAAATCGCTTTTTTAAAAGAGTTTCGTACGGACCGTAATTTGTTTCTTAAAAACGAAACCATATCGATGTTTTATCAAAGTAAAGAACTAGCTCTCTTTCAGCTTCATCAGGAGCTCGTTTCATAAAGAGGCGTAAGTTTTGGGCCTAACTTTTGTCTAGTACGAGGATTTACACCGAAACCTAGTCGGACGTATTTTGCATTTCCTAAACCGGCCTAACTAGAGGCGTAAACGTTGGGCTATTGCTGTGGCATTATGACAACACAGCACTGCACATGCACAAAACTGTTTTCCTTTACACCGTTATTGTAAAGATGAAGGTAGCATGCGAATACATGATCAATTTAAGGGGAACTGGCAATTGCAATACTTTTATTTGGAATATCTAAGATTTGATAAATTCTTGTTTCAGCATGTTCAAACATTCATACATTACTACTATACAATGGTTGAATAATATTTGTGTTCCTTCAAGAATATAACGAACCATGATTTATATATATATATATATATATATATATATATATATATATATATATATATATATATATATATATATATATATATATATCTTTGAAAGAAGTTGTGTTTCTCAACATGTTTCAATCTTAAAAAATCTCTCTCTCTCTCTCTCTCTCTCTCTCTCTCTCTCTCTCTCTCAATAACGTAAATCGTTAAACATATAAAGAGAAAGCACCCTGTAGAAAAATGACACCCGCCGTAAAGAAGAACAGATATGGGCTACCGCAAATCCAAGATATTCGACTTTTGAATTACTTAAATTTTCATTCTGCTTATCTGATTTAAAAGTTAAAAACACTGAACTTGTTAAGGGATCGCTATATATAGTTTTTCATATCCGTAGCAAACGCACTTACATTGACACACCGGGATTTATCAAGGCTGTTTTACTACCGGTAAATGGTTACGGACACCTTTCCCCTCTTAAAATAGGTGCAAAAATCCCCCTTTTACAGAGAAAATTCCCAGATCAAACAGAGAATATTAAACTAATAGATGTGTTTGTGATCGGTAACTACGCCAGAATTTCCTCAGAAAGAGAAGTTGAAGTTGAAAAAAGAATGACAGTAAACTAATCTATTCACTGCGTGAATTAACCCTGTAGTGAGTAATAACTTGAAATAAATTTTTCATTTTAGGGTATACGAAACCATGGCATGAAATACAAATTACAAATTCATATTATTTAAAATTAATAAAATTAAAATAATCATATAGAAAAAGTTTGCAATTTCTTCACTTAATTGATATTTTGACCTTTTTGCACTGATAAAACGCTGTTTTTATCCATTAACGATTCAACATGCAATAAAATTATTTAAAAGTCTCAATATTTTTCTCAAATTGAAATAGACTTGTCAAAAATATCTTACAATTTCAGAAAATAAAACCCAAAGTATGGGTCTATCATGTTAATTTTGATATATAACATGAAATAAGCTAATTTTAGGCAAAAATTGGAGTTTATTTTTTCTTGACTTTTATAAAATATTAGTTAAATGTGCCAATATACGTCGATAGAAATATGAAAATATTGTTAAAATATGTTTTTTGAAACAACGCGAAGATAACCCAATGCATAAACTAGCTAAAAATTTGGTCTGCACTGAAAATAAGGAAGCTAAATTACAGTACTCTAAAACAATTGAGTTATGAAAAATGTTCATTTTCTTCTTAAAAACCTTCCGCCACAAAATAAAGTCCCTTACTTAACTCTGTAAATATGTAATTTTCCCTTAATTATTTTATTCAATATAGTTTATTTGGCATTGTAAAATAGGAATTTACAAGAAGAATTAATATATGACACAGACTATCCAGACTAGTGGTGACCCAAAATGGCTACCCAAAATCAGAGGAACGAACCTCTTTAACAGCGTTTTATATAGTTTTATTATTTGAAAACGATATTTGAATTACAAAACTTATGCACAGCTTTCTGAACTATATTTTGTCGTGACTTTACAGAAATTGGTGCAGGTGTTGCATAACCATTCCGTAATTAAAAAAAGAAAAGAAAAGAAAAACATATTCATACACAATAGTGTGGACAGTTTATAATATGTTGAGTTCACCATACATCGGGCACATATATCTTAACCTTAATTGGCTCGGACAACTTTGGTTTAACATTTACAAATAAACGTGTATGCACTTTCGTATTGTTTCATTTATTCCTAGAACACTATGAACTTTATTATTATAAAGAATTTGATTATGACATTGTCAAAGAAATAACAATATATGCATCGTTATCAAGATTATAGGCATCGTAAAATGAAGTCATACACGCCATCATTAAAAACTTTGTTATCTCATTAAAGTACTTTTTCCAGTATACCACATATGTATAAACACAAACAAGACTCGAGCCTGGTTTACAAAACAAAGAAATCTGAACTTTGTATATCGCTTAATTGTAACTCAGATAAAGTTCAGATTATGTAATATTTTTTTGGTGGAATGTAATTGTTGCATGTATTGTCCACAGGGTAATTATATTCATTACAAATTATAGGAACATTACTTTTTAACGTGTTTGGCCGTCTTTTCTTCATTATGATAACAGTGTTATACAAAATTGTAGAACGACATTGCGGTCTAATAAAATATTCTTAATTTGAACTTCTTTGGCAGCGTAGAAGTAAGCTGATGTAATCGTCATGTATTACTGTTTGTATTTCACAGAATAAACATTTATTTTTTATCATATATCCGTCGATTTTCCCTTCTTAATGCTGTTTTACAGAGTGTGATCCGAGTTTCCGGATTCCACACTTTGGGTTACCACTCTCTGAAACTAATGACGTCGACGTAGTGCAAATTAAATATACCTTCTGTATTTTAGCGCGTTTTATATGTAGACGTCATACATGAGTTGATTTTTAAAAGATAGTTTTGTAATTAAAACTTTTAAATGGACAAAGGCTTCTTATAAATTTATCATAATGATTGTAACGAAACTTGATCCACAGAGCCGCTCGCGTCTCGTTTGATTTGATGATTCGTGTCGGGCAACGACTATGGATCAAGTTACTGTTAAAATAATATAATTATATGTGCACTCGTACTATTTACACACTAGTTTTGTTACTCGGAACTGTCCAGAGTTAAAAGACTGAGTTCTTTCTTTAATGACGGAATGTCCAGTGCATTTAATCACATCCGGGAATATCCACGGCGGAAATCAAACTGACTGATATATGTGTTTACATATTTAATGAGCCATAAATCACAGGCACCTGACGTTATATATTTTTCTCATAATAAAAATAAATACCCTATATCTAATAATACACTAGGAACCTATCGCCGCCATCTTGGATTTATTATTAGTTTTGCTTGAAACGCATCGGTAAAATTAGTTTGCGCTTTTCTCCGTCTCCCGATCGCTCATTCAACATCTAAGCTTACAACCGATTCAACCAAAACGGTGCATTACACCTGTCATTAATAAAAATAACCTCTCAATTCGCATCTACTGCCTTAGATATGCGACAAAAGGCTAAAGGGTGGACGGAAGTTGACATAATTGCGTCATATGTTTTTGGGTAATCCCTTCCAAATATAGCATTCATACGAACATTCAAAAGGCGTCAATTTTGAATTCGATCAACATACAGGTTAAAATTAAGAAAAGGGATACTATAAATAGTCAATTATGATTTTTATTACATAAAGTTTATATAAACATGTTTATAAATGCATACATTGAAACAAACACACGGTACAGGGAAATCTCATTTACATATAGGTGACAACTTCCGTCCACCCTTTAGACATTTATCGCATATCCAAGGCGTAGATGCAGATCGAGGGGTGATTTTTATTAATGACAGGAGTAATGCACTGTTTTTGGATGAATCGGTTGTAAGTTTAGATGTTGAATGACCGATCGGGAGACGTAGATGATCGCAAAATAATTTTACCGATGAGTTTCAAGCCAAACTTCCAGCTGATGTGACAGTTTGAAATAAATCCAAGATGGCGGCGATGGGTACTTTGTGCATTATTAGATATAGGGTATTTATTTTTATTATGAGAAAAATATATAACGTCAGGTGCCTGTGCCATAAATCTAGACAATTATCAAAATTCGTTTTAAAAGCATTCCGGATTCGGAGACAATTTTCCCTAGATATAACATTGCTTATGACTAATAGGCCAATTGGACCGGGTGCCCAATATTAATGTACAAGTAGTTGATTAAAATTTGTATTATACGACACAAATGTACATATTATGCACATGTCACTAATTAAGAATTAACAATTAAGGAATTTTAACACTCTCACACCGGTGACTCTTTGATGGAAGGAATTACTGTAACACTAATCTTAAAGAAGTCCGAGTATCGCATTACGTCACAATCCGGATTTTACAACATTGGTTTTACTTTTACATAGCGTTTTATATATCCAGTATTGATTTTGCTCTTTGTCGCTCCTGTAAACAATGTCAAGAATATTAAGAATTAGAACGGCGTTGTATGTACTGAATGAGAAATAGAAAAGACTGAAGTTAATAAATAAACTCAATTATGTAAACAGAAAAATGAAAAACGACATTTCTCGGGATAAAAAGTCCTGATTGACTAGGATCTCAGGTATGCTTCATTACACAACCAATTTTAGACCTACATGTAAAGTTGTTAGCAAGCAACTTGAAGCTCGCTAAAGGGGAATGAATATTAATGAAAAAATAAATCATTTTAACATTTGAATATTGATTTAGTGTATCATTTAATTGGTATATTCATAGCGTATTGACCCTTACCCCTTCGCACGTGTATGATTAGCAATTAAATAATATACATTGCAGGAAAAAACATGTAAGCGTTTGGATTATTATACATCGTCTTGTCTTGACTGACAGGTGGGTGCCCCCACCCTCCCCCTTCTTTTTGTTTTGTTTGTCTTAAACTAAAGCCAGCTAAATTGTAGAGACAGAGGCTATATTGATACTTAATCAATCATTTATCAACAATTTTTTTTAAAGATTCTAACATTGTTGACAGATCTAAGTGGACAACTATAACAAAATATGATTTTTAAGAACTTTTTTCTTCAGAGTCTACTTGCTTTAAAGCTTATAGCGTGAAAAGTAATCCGTCAACATATATCATTTATTTTAATAAATCTTTTTTCTAAGAAATCACTCTACAGAATTAATACAATTAATTTAGGTTTAAGTCCATAAAATAGTTTAAAATGACCAAATTTGACACATGCATTTATTTTTTCGTATTGCGTTCTGATATGTCAGGCCCAATAAGCGTACAATTTGTGCAGACATATTAATGTATTGTGGTTTAAACCGATGTTTATTATGCTATATTTTATGCATCCAGATCAAAGAACTAGGTACATTTTCAGTCATATTTGGTCCTGTTTTTAGAGTGATGTTTAAAGATATCACAAGAAATTGAAATGTAAATTTTCTTTACACAAAAATACTCATAAATTAAGAATCTATAAATAGTCACCTGATTAGACTTTCCCAAGATTAATTGTGACATCAGAAACAGAGCACTTGCCCGTAATTTTCATAAAACTTAGCAGAAGAAACCAGTTCCTTAGTAGTTTTTCTAATAGAAAAATATGTCCGCAGCTGTCGCCCACGATGAAACTCACATAATAACTTTATAATATGACAATCCAGAAATTGTCATTCCGCCTATGGGAGGTTAACTAGTTAGTTTTTGTCCGCCAGGTGACTCGTTTAGAAAGGTTATATTAAGAATAGCTTCGCGCGGTGAGTCAGTCGATGCAGAAGCTGTGCTAGAGGAAGGTCGTTAAAATCATTAGGTAACAGACTCTTCAAAATATCAATTTTTTTATCCGTACAAAGTCTAGACGAGACTGAATAAGTCTTTCCTGGCTTTGTATATATATTTTTTATAAATTATTAATAAACGATTGAATACCGTGCTGCCACAAAGAGCTCAAGCCACGAAGAGCCGGAGCCGCGTTGAAAGAGCCGGAGCCATAAGAGCCGTGCTGGATGAGCCGAACCTGTAGATTAGAGCCAGCGCATACTTGTACATACTTGATTCTACGACAGACAGTCAATTTGTTTTCATAATCAGTATATGTATATATTGAATATTAACTAATAGTCGTCAAAAATATAACTGAGGGTTCGAATCCTATCCGCTTTTATATTATATGATCAATAGGGTTGTATGCTACAAAGGTTTGGTGGCAGCTGTGGGATAAACAGTAGTAGTTTCGAATTTGTTTTACTGTTATTGCATAATTTTAATTGATTGAGCATGGATCAACAATCAGAGAGCTGGAACAGCAAATTGCTGCCTATGAATTTGAAGAGCGCGCTCATTCTACCCCTGCTGGTACGAGCAGACCTCAAAGCCAAATTACTCCTAATTCAGGTATTGCTATTGCCCAATTCTTGGAAGACGATGGAGCTGGGAATAAAAAGAAATCCGTCAGATTAGGATCCAAAACTGTCAATGCTTTTGCAAGGAATGACTATGATATCAGCCCTTATCTACACAGAAATGAAAAGCAGATTCCTACAGACGTGCCCCGGGCACCTGTGGAAAATATAACATTTAGAAGAAAAACACGTTCTCAGACCAGAGAAGAGCCACGTCTTCCTGATATACAAGACACGAGCTGTGTTGATCCATCGGCGAGCCGGAAAAATGCTCCAAATATCAAACCTGCAACATACGACGGAACAACATCGTGGCTCGATTACAAGTCACATTTTGAAGCATGTGCAAAGTTGGGTAAATTAGATGAAACAAAAAAGGTTGGTACCTTTCTTTTTTATTTTGAGAGACAGTGCTCAAGGTGTTCTCGGAAATCTGTCTGACGGAAGAAAAATGAATTATAAGGAGCTGGTATCTGCTCTAAGTTACAGATTTGCTCCGCCGGATCAGATGGATTTGAAACGTACTCAGCTAAGAGGACGAAGGCAGAAAGCATTAGAATCACTGCCAGATCTAGAGCTAGGACAACATAATTATACGGCGTCTCGTAAACTTGGCCTTCCCCACAGTACCGGCAGATGTCAAAGAAACGTTAGCTAAAGATCACTTCATAGATGTTCTTGTCCTATCAGACATGCAGTTAAGGATTAAGCAGGCAAGACGAGAACACCTTAATGGAGCAGTTAGACATGCCATTGAGCTTGAAGCATTCCTAAAGGCTGAGCAGAGACTAGGAGCAATGACTCCTTAAATAAGTGCAATAGGACAAGAAAATTCTCCAGACATAAAGGTTACATCAGAGCTGAATGATGTAAGTGCATCTATATAAGATCTCCAGAAACCAATGGAGATTATAATGAAGGAGTTGAAGGAGCTAAAGGGAAAATCGGAGAAGAGATTTTCAAATGTTGATTGGAAAAAATCTGTCACATGTCATAACTTGGAAATAAAGGTCACATACAAAGAAACATGACAATTCGTCTCGAAGAGCATTTTCTGACAGAAAGCAAGATCGATCACAGATGGTAAATTCATCAAACTCTTCCAACAAAGTAGGAGTTGTAGGAGATGCTGGGATATATATGTGGTATTGGCATATGTATGCTAGTTGATACAGGAGCCACTCTATCGGTATTGGGAAAAGAAATATTTGATAAAATATTAAGTAAAACTGCTACAATAAATACTATGGAAAAAGTAGGACACCCTGTGTTATCAGCCAACAGCGAGTCACAGAAGGTCTATGGAAAGCTGGATCTGCCAATAACAATTGATAAGCTGGTGTATAATTCAACAGTTGCTGTCGCAGACATATCTGTGGATGCTATCTTGGGTTTAGACTTTTTTGCTCAAGTTTGATGGTGTTGTAGATGTGCCAAATCATACCCTGAAAATTGGAGATAACTCTATTTCTATGATACAGAAGGGCCACATAGGATGCTTTCGAGTTAGCATGGCAGACACTATTCACACACCGCCACGGTCAGAAATTGTCACAAACTGCAATGTTTGCATCACAGACAAAGATAGATTGCCAAAAGGCGCAGGCATTATTGAAGGTGATGACGAGTTCTTAAAGTCAAAAAAGGGGTTAATAAGGAAAATTCTTGTTTTCAATAATGAATCTGTACCTGTGAGGCTCATGAATTTAAGTTCGCAGGTACAAGTCATACACAGTGGCACTGTTGTTGCAAATCTTTCTCCAGTGGATGAGGTGATATAAGGGTCTTCAGGCATCAGTAAGGAGAAAGCAAAAGAATTCAACCCAGCTCTGAAAGATTTGTTCAATAGGTCTAGCAGTACACTGAATGTAAAACAGAAAGAAGAATTAAGATCTCTACTGTTACGAAATTCCCGATTATTCTCAAAAGACGACAAGGATTTTGGAAGGACAGATATAGTGAAACATTCTATTAACACAGGATATCGGATGCCTACTGTAAAAGTGGTTATTTACGCTGGTGGTTAAGTACGCGTTTTTTTATGGTTAAACAATACGCGCGGGAATTAAAAACGCGGATGCGTGATATACCACTCTAAAATGTTGAGTTTTTTACCATACGCGCGGGGGTATCTTACGCGGTTTTAAGCTTACCGCGTAACTAGTGTACATTTCCCCCACGCGTAAATAACCACTTTAACAGTATACGCCAGTCATTAAGAAGAACCCTAGTGCATTGGAAAGATCACATAGATCAACAAATAGACGATATGCTAAAGGAAATTGTGATAGAAAAGTCATCGAGCCTTTGGGCCTCCAGTGTGATTCTTGTTCGTAAGAAAGACGGAACTTTCGGTTCTGGGTTGATTACAGGAGACTTATCGATGCCACGATATGTGATGCATATCCATTACCAGGAATCGACGAGACCTTGGATCATCTTTCAGGTGCTCGTTGGTTCTCAACATTGGATCTTTCCTCTGGATACTGGCAGGTTGAAGATGATCCCAAAGATAGACCTTAAACGGCATTCATCACTAAGAAAAGCCTCTATCAGTTCAAGGCCATGCCATTTGGGCTTTGTAATGCTCCTGCGACCTTCGAACGCCTGATGGAGACAGTTTTGTGTGTGGTCTCCAATGGGAAATATGCCTGATATATCTAGATGGTATAATTGTGTTCAGTAAAACTTTCGATGAAATGACCGAAAATCTGCAGGAAGTTTTCAATCGGTTGTATTTAGCTGGTCTAAAACTAAAGCAAAAACAATTTACTTTGTATGGACACAAAGTGGATTATTTAGGTCAAGTAATTTCACAGTCAGGAGTCGCAACCGATCCTAAGAAAATAGACACAGTTAAGGAATGGATTGATTATAGTCAAAGAGGTTAGAGCTTTCCTAGGGTTATGTATTCATTACCGGAGATTTGTAAAGGATTTTGGTTTATTGCAAAACCTCTACATAAATTGACAAACAAAGATGTCAACTTCAAATGGACGGATGAATGCCAAGTGGCATTTGACAAGTTAAAATTGGCATTGACTAGTGCTCCAATATTCACATTTCCAGATTTTAATGAACTTTCATTCTGGATACAGACGCAAGTGATTCAGTCATAGGAGCTGTGCTTTCGCAAAATCAAGAAGGAACTGAGAAAGTTATTGCATTCGCGAACCGCACTTTATCCAAATCGGAGCGAAAATACTGTGTGACAAAGAAGGAACTATTAGCAGTTGTTTCCTTTGTCAGTATTTTAGACATAATCTGTATGGAAGAAAAGATCATGGTTCGCTTAGACGACTATTAAACTTCAAGCAACCAGAAGGTCAGTTGGCACGCTGGCTGGAGATTTTAAGCATGTATGATATGACTATAGAACATCGTTCAGGTTCTCAGCATAGAAATGCAGATGCACTCAGTCGCCGTCCATGTAATAAATGCAAGTACCTTCCAAACTGGGAGACAGAGAATTCGAAGGAATCATCTTCAGAAAAGAAAACAACACTTCAAGTATGTGGTATTGAAACTAGAAGTAAGGAAACAAATTACGTTCACAGCGAAACTGATATCGATGACATTTCCATTGCAAATCTTCGAAAGGAAGACAAGGAGATATGTGTGGTAAAGAAATGGCTCCTTGAAAATATAAAACCTAGCCGAACACATCTCAGTTATGGAGGGATAATGACAAAAGCTCTGTGGGCACAAAGAGAAATCCTACAGGTTCAAGGTGAATTACTATATAGAAAATGGAAAGATGAGAAGGGAACAAGTTTCCAAGCAGTCTCGTTTCATTTAAAGCACGACGTCAGATTCTGGCATACTCTCATGACCACAAAACAGCAGGCCATTTAGGAGTCAGAAAAACTTTAAGTAAGATAAGACAGCAATACTACTGACCCGGGTTAAAGATGTTAGACACTACATAAGAGGTACTAGTATGCTCTAAATCAAATCAAAAAGTTCAACAAAAACCAGAAGAGCTCCTATTAAACTTTTGGTGCGGGTATTCCAATGGAGAGAATTGCTTTGGACATAGTGGGAGAACTAGCAAGAACCGAAGATGGCAACCGGTACATACTAGTAACTTGTAAATATTTTACAAATTGGGTAGAAGCATTTGGAGACTGTAATCATTGCTAGACTATTAGTTCGAGAAGTGTTGACAATATTTGGAATTCCGAGCTCTTCGCATTCAGATGAGGGAAAACAATTTTAGGGAAATAAATTCACAGAGATGTGTAAAGTGTTGAATATTAAGAAGACAAGAACAAGTTCATATCACCCTCAATGTGATGGACTTGTTTTAAGAAAAAACAAAACCTTGATAACAATGCTGAGGTCGTTGGTGGATGAACATCATTCAGACTGGGATGAGTTACTACCATATGTATTAATGGCATATAGATAGGTGGAACAAGAATCCACTGAATTTAGCCCCAATTATCTTATGTTGGGAAGAGAAGTTCGGACACCTCTGGATATTGCACTTGAAATGCCGTCCCAGATCAAAGATATCCCATTACAACAATAGGTTTGGGATGTCAAAGAGAGGATGAAAATGCACATACCTTTATGAGAGAACATTCCTTTGGCTCTATGTTGAGACAGAAAAGTTTCCATGATACAAAGTTAAGTTGGAATATGTTTTCGCCTGGGGACGAAGTTTATGTATACTTTCCCAGATATGCAGTCGGAAAATCTTCACAACTTGCTTTCATCTACTTTTATTTTTGGATCTTCCCCTTACCCCATTGCTTTATTTTTAATTTTTTTCATCTTCCTTCCCTCCTCTCCATGGGTGATTTGAATTAAAATCAAATGCTGGTAAATCCTCACCTGAGGAAACACACTTTGTTATGTATGTGTATTATGTTTGGGACTATGCAAATGTACATGTTTTACATGTATGTATAAGAATATAAGAGCAAGATTAATGTATAGTAAGTCTTTGAATGTGAATTTCTTTGTTAATATTATGATCCAATAGCCCAATTCCTCCCTCATCCCCTCGTCCCCATTATATACCCCCCCCCCCCCAAAAAAAAATCAACTTTCACGACAAAAATAAAATTTTAGTGCTGATAAAGTGCACTCGTGCATATATATCTATATATATATTATATTAGAGAAATGTCTTGATCAAATTTGTTATAAGTTAATATGTCTTATATCACTTGTATCTGTTCTTTCTTTTGTGAGAGTTGTATTTAATAAAAAGAAAAAACAAGTGAATTTGCCACAAACAAGAAGGGGATTCTTACGAGACAAAAGAAAAAGCATGTTGAACTGGACCAGCAAGTGACTTCGAAAGCAACACCCAGTACCAGTACAGATAAAAGAAAAGAAACAGATGTGGATGAAGAAGACACGGACAATGAATGGAAGGAAGCAGACCCTGGCGATCTTCACAGCATCATTGGTGATGTCTCCGAGACAGAAAGCGAGAAAGAAGTTCAGCACAAGGAGAAAGATAAAAAAGAAGTACATGTTGGAAGAATCTTTAGAAAACCTACTGTACCATTACCAATTTTCGCTCCAAAGCGTAAAGAACCATTTGTATCTTTATATGGGGTTCCTGCGCGCCCGAAGATTTGCAGACCTCCGAGTGTACTCAGTAAATCGGCAACGCAGACAAAAAAAGAAAGTGCGAAGAGTTGAGTGGACAATCACCAAGTGGAAGGAAGGAGACAAAGACATCGAACACATTGTCATGATCGAGGAAGAGTGAAGATAAAACTATCAGTTCGTCTAGACTGAACAGAAAAAACATATGATATGACATTGTTGTACAGTAAGCAAGAGGCTTTCCTGAATCAGTAGTTAATTTTATCGTTTATTGAAACCCTTAAAGATATTATAGAAATGTTTGCTTTTTATTCCTGTCATGCGAGGTCGCATGATTTAAAGGCGTGGGTAATCTGACAATCCGGAAAATGTCATACCGCCTATGGAAGGTTTACTAATTAGTTTTGTCAACCAGGTGGCGGTGTTTGGAAGGGTTATTTCCAAACACCGCCACCTGGTTGACAAGCTTCGCGCGGTGAGTCAGTCGATGCAGAAGCTGTGCTAGAGGAAGGTCGTTAAAAATCATTTGGTAACAGACTCTTCAAAATATCAATTGTATTTTTTTATCCGTACAAAGTCTAGACGTGACTGAAGAAGTCTTTCCTGGCTTTGTTTCAGGGTCCACGCAGAAAATATATAAGCGAGGTTAAACCGGATGCACTGGGGAAAATTTAGCTTGCGAATGAGCTAATCTGGTTCCTGTGCGACATTATGGATAGCTAAGGGAACCAGGCTAGCACACGTGTATCTGGATCGGGATCGGGATTTCATGTCATATATGCACATGTTCATTGTATTTGTAAAGTTGTCCGTTAACAGTACAGAAACAAACTGAAGTATTTCTTTTGAAGAAATGATCGACATGTGATATGAATTATCAGCATCATGGAATACGTTAATATTATGCCGAAACTACAACATGCATTTAATGGCATAAATCGCGATGTTTTGTTGTTTTCCGAAATAGCTTAACTATACGACGAGGATAGTGTACTTCCCGATTAAAAAACAATTGCGCATTTAAGCATGATTTAATAATTATGTAACTGTATATAATACATCATTTAATAATTATGTCACTGTATGAAACTTTAAATTTCAAGAGAAATGCATCAAAATACGAAATCAATTTACATAGTGAACAAAGTAGTACGCAAATAGTGAAATTCGCTGAACGAATAATACTATACATGTATAGTATCTTCATTAATGTCTTCATTAATATAATTCATAATTGTGTTTAAATTCTGAGGTAAAAGGTCAGGGCTCTACGTGATACAACGTACACATTCAGTGGTTAAAGGCACTATATCCAGGCTTGCTACTATAATATTAATTCATCATAACACTTTTGCATTCACAGGTCTCCCCGTAGATGTCTTTATATAAAGCAGGGAGCTAGAGTCGGTGGAATCTCTGATAATCTAAAGGCTTTCGCGTTTCCGTTAGAAACACATGCATATGGTCCACGTATTGCAGTCCTTTTTTAAAGGACAGCAACTTGTATATATTTTTTTTTGTATATTGTTAATAAACGATTGAATACCGTGCTGTTAGAGGAGCCACGAAGAGACGGAGCCTCGTTGAAAGAGCCGGAGCCATAAGAGCCGTGCTGAATGAGCCGAGCTTGTAGATTAGAGCCAGCGCATACTTGTACTTACTTAATTCTACGACAGACAGTCGAATTGTTTTCATAATCAGTATATGTATATATTGAATACTAACTACTAGTCGTCGGAAAGATAACTGAGGGTTTCTATCCGATTTTATATTTTATGATCAATAGGGTTGCACTTTAAAATTTAATACCACATAAAATCTGTTAATTTCGTTGTGGGCGACGGCTGCGGACACATTTTCCTCTTCAAAAAACTATGAGAAAATGGTCCATTTTTTTTAAAGCATTGTTGACCAAATCTTATGCAAGAATGTTGAAGTCATAATTATGTTTTGAAACAAAAGTGTATAACTTGGTACTTTATATACACAAAGGTTCAAGATGATATATATGTATTTTTAAATGATTTAAACAACTTTTGAATTTTAGGGCAAATATTGAAAGAAACTTTACCTTCTTCTTTATCAATAATTGATAATTATTTTTTTAAAAAATTAACGGACTTTGCATTTCATCGTTGTCAAAACTTGAATTTTTGCAAGTGGGTGCACATTTCTGAGAGATGATAACAAAATAACTAGCATGTAAACATAAAAAAAATTTCTTTGTTTATGTATTGTTAGAATGTATATATATAATTTAAACTGTAGGAATGTCAATTTTACTCGGTTGGCTTAATCGATTAATCGGAGCCTTTAGTCGAGCGATAGTCGAGTACTCGTTGATATATTTGAAACTGTGTGTCATTTTTAAATCAAATAATTCTACTGTCACATACACCGTATCTTAAACCGTAAACATTTAAAAACTTATGATTTACGCACTATATGTATTTAATTTGAAATAAATTAATATGCATTTTATCTAAATATGTCTTAGCTTTTCCTTTTTCTTGTAACGCTTTCACATAATTGAGATCTACATGTATATCATCTTAGGCAAATCAAATGTGACCTGTTTCATGTTAAGTCATTGTCCCGCGCCCTGCCAAATCAACGGAGTTGATGATTATAAAAAACAAACGCCGTGAGATGATATGATTAAATTAAACATCATGTTTAATCCAATAAATAACTCATTAGAAGAACCAAAAATTGATTACTTCAAGTGCATGTTTGTTTTAGTACTTCAATTCAAAACAATAATTTAATCTACAAATTCATTCAAAATTTTTGAGCATCTTAAAAATATACCAGGGACATCCGTTCAATGGAACAGAATTTAACATGATAAAAAATGCCAAGAAAAGAAAATATATTTTTATTAGAAGCCAAAAAATTGCCGCGTTAAAAAAATGTTTTGATTGTTTTCTTCACTAAGAAATTTTAGTCGATGATCGGCTTGACCAAGCGATAGTCGATACTCGTTGGCATCCCTAATTTAAAGTTATACAGGCTTTCCATGATTGAGTCCATTTAGTGTCGAGTAAAGGACTACCTTAAGCAAACCAAACAACACCTATACTCTTTAGCTTTGTCCACGGCCCTCGGATTTGAACAAAGGGGCATCGTATCCGCTCTACTCTATGACATATAAATAAATAATTCATTAGTATTTATATATAACAGTTATGTCATATATATAAATAATTCATTATTATTTATAATTAAAAGTTATGTCATAGACTAGAGAGGGTACGATGCATCGTATCCGCTCTACTCTCTCTCTCTCTCTCTCTCTCTCTCTCTCTCTCTCTCTCTCTATATATATATATATATATATATATATATATATATATATAATGAATCATTTATATATATGTCATAGAGTAGAGCGGATACGATGTCCCTGTGATTTAAAGTAAATGTTTTCACTATTAACAAGGAAGTCGAATAGATAAAAAAATCTCATGTTGGAAGTTAGGTTATAATGCTAGAAGTTGAACTAAGTTGAAGACTTTTGTTTTTATTTCCAAGCATACCAAGCATTTATTCTATCAATTAATTACGAAGTTAATTATTATTTTTTTTTTACTGTTGCTTGTTAACCCCGTAAAACTGGTCCTTTTGTGATTGAGTAGATCAGTACGTAGTACTACGTGCGGTACTAGGGAATTCGATTGGAACTATATTGGTTGTGTGCAGAATTGGGTGAGGGAATGTTGGGGTAGAAGTGAAGCGCGCTTTGAGCAGTAAGTACAGGCGCTAGTTTCTGTAAAAGTTCATCATATAATAGAACTACCCCCCCCCCCCCAAAAAAAAGATATGTCTCAAATCCAGTACAGTTTCCTATAGTGTGGCAATTCTGTAACCCGGTTACACCAATAACACAAATATGTACCTTATGTAGAGACAAAATAGGGTGAGGTACAATGTATATATATTAATGTGACTCTTTAAAAAAAATAGTACAGTTTTGTCTAGAACACGGTAGCTTGGATCAATATAAAACAGGTTATCAAGGGTAACGGCGGTAACAAAGTCTTGTTTCTATATAAATCTGTGTTCTGAAACAGGGTTACAAGGGTAACGAGGGTAACAGAGTCTTGTTTCTATATAAATCTCTGTTCTGAAACAGAGTTACAGGGGTAACGAGGGTAACAGAGTCTTGTTTCTATATAAATCTCTGTTCTGAAACAGAGTTACAGGGGTAACGAGGGTAACAGAGTCTTGTTTCTATATAAATCTGTGTTCTGAAACAGGGTAACAAGGGTAATATACCCTTGTTTTTATATAAATCTCTGTTCTGAAACAGTGTAACGAGGGTAACAGACCCTTGTTTCGATATAAATCTGTGTTCTAAAACATGGTAACAAGGGTAACGACGGTAACAAAGTCTTGTATCTATATAAAACTCTTATCTGAACCAGGGTAACAAGGGTATATAACAGGTCCTTGGATAATTATGTACCCGATTTGTTTATTCTGAAACTGGGTAAATTGGACAGTCATTGATGTTTAGAAAATAAATCATATTACCGGTATTAGAATTTTAACCGACAAGTACATTGTAAGATTAATACTTATAATTATAGAATAATGTGTTTTAACATGTGTTTTATGTTTTTGCTGGAGGAAATTAAGGCTTTTTGAACAGGTGTAAGATTTTAGAGCAGGTGTCGTTTGATGACCTATACATGTACTGGTATCTAAGTTACTACAGGTCCTATCTTAACCAAACTTGCATGGATGGTGCATTTTATGATACTTATGCACTTGACAGACTTCAATGCTGAATATCAGCCACCGGTTTTGGATGCTGGATGAGGTAAACCAGGTTTTTGGAGCTGATTAAAGTTTTGGGAGCACTCTGGTGCTCTTTGGTGACTATATTTTACTTACTACTGGTTCTCACTTCAAACTTTCATGACTAGTGCATATTATGATACTGATGCACTTGACAGACTTATTGCTGAATCTTGGCCATAGGTTTCAGATGCTGGGCTGCATTTTACAAAAGAACGTACGACAAAGTCATAAATATTTTCAGTCTCATGGAAAAATTTTTAAAGAACAAAACTTTTATAAAACCATTTATTTACAACCATTTTGATTTATATAATTATATTTTACAGCCATCAGAATAAAAAAAATAATTGTTTTGTGATTAATTAGCATTTATTAATTTGGTTGTACGTCGTAAGTTCTTTTGTAAAATGCAGTCCTGGATGACGTAAAGGTTGTTAGTGCAGGTGGCATCTTGGTTATTATTGGTTTAATCTTTACTTAAGGACTATCCGGTCCATATTAGGACCTAATTATTCTAACCTTGAATATCAATCATGGGGGGGGGGGGGAGGGGCAACACTTCGATAACAGGGAAAGGTCAATTATTTGGACTCATTCCACTCTTACATACTGACACTTAAAAATCAAAAGTATGTCCAAGTATACTGAGTATTAAGGTTCTCCGATCCTCAGCCTCAAAGTATTTTTTTCATTATAAGAATGATATTTTTATTTCAAACTTTTGTAAATAAAATGATATAAAATGAAATTGTTTGAGGGTATCCATGCATTTTACAAAGTTATTGCAAAGGATGACTGCACTTAGCGTCGGGTATTGGGCCCTTTTTGGTCGCTTCTGTCGCGTTTATTTTTTAACCTAATATCACTTTTGTTTAATTTTTTAAAGAGTGTAGTCAATTTCCAACATGAATTAAGATTTTAAACTGTGATACAATAAACTCATTCTATGTTTTTCTCCTTATAACTTTCGAAAAAAGGAGAATTTTCGCTTATCTGCCCTTGATCAAACATAAGATTGATATTAATATGCATGAGAGGTGGAGCTGACATTATCAGAATGGAACTAAAATTAGACTAGCATGAATAACAATGCCATGTATAAAAATTTATGTGATCACTCTTTCATCATAACCCTATCTATTCTATATGGTACAAGTATACTATTTACTATGGTTTCAACTATAAGATCACGCCCATGTAAGTACAGAAGACTTTGAATCAATGCTTGACACCTTAACGTGTTCGAAAACATTGTCCTAGTTAGCACATAACATGCTACCTTACACGACACGTGATAGAATTTTGTATTCACAAAGTTACCTGAGGTGAGGAATCACGTGGTGAATTATAATATTCAACATGCATCAGCCCTTGGTTACAACAGGGAAAGCGAAAGTAAGAAGAAGCAGTTTTTTCTCACTTAAACCATGAGCGCATGTTTGTCTACTAATCTCCTTTTGACATAACTTTGATAATGCAAATATACAACTACTGTTAAACGGAGAACAATAGACAAACATGCGCTGACTATGTATGAAGTCAGTATAAAAGTGGGCGTCCTCATTATCGTATGGAGATTCAAGAAATCGTGATGACCCCTGCCTATGAAAACAAATTCGTACTTGTTAACAACATACTTTTATTTAACGCAATTACGTAAAGTTGCAGTTTAGATGTTGACCATTTCTGCAATTGAAAGAAAAAATCTTCGTTTGTTTTTTTTCTCGCAAATATCGCATGTCCTTAAGTGCAGTCATCCTTTGACTACGATTGATATAATGGAATAAAGAAACAAGTTGAGTTTTTTAAAAAAAATTCCGGTGTATCGATGGCTCGAACTCTATACCAAGATATATATAAGGGTGAGAGCTCCATGGATCCACTACGCCAAACATACAGTTGTTTGACTGATGGTTAAACTAGCAGTAAACGAGTAAATTAAAATTGTCTGTATAAAAGACAAATCGCCAATGTTACTATAAATAGCACAACCCACGCCAAAAGTACCGTAAACAAAAAACGGAACTGCGTTAAAGTAAAAGCTTTAACTGAAAAAAATTAACTGTAATATGAATGAATCACACAGGTAGCTTCAGATGCAGAGCCTGATTAGTTGTACTGTACGTACCAGTTATCGGCTAAGACCAGTTATCGGCTAAACTGAGAGTTCGGGTTAATGGCACGCGACTATCCGAGATTTTTTTAATTCAGTCGTCTGTTTCGAATAAAGAAAAGTAAGTTTGCTTGAAAACTCTCTTGAATAAGTTTTAAACATGATCTTAAACAGGGGCGTAGCTTATGTTTGTTTAATGTGGAAGCAAATTAAGGCAGGGGGTTTGGGGGCCGCCTTGAGGCTCCCAATGAGTCTCGGGCGAAGCTCTGGTGGGAGCCCAGGGAGGGGGGGGGCGAAGCCCCAGGAAGCTGGCGAGTTTTCAGCATTTCAGACACTTAATTTTGAGTATCCAGAAAAAGGAGTTTCATCAAAATAACCCCAGTTTTTAATGTTTAAAATTATTACTTCATCATCATCATAAAATTAACGATAAACAAGAAAAAGTATTGCCCGATTTATGATGATTAATCAAATTTTTATCTAACAAGTCTTGTGCTTTCTCTCCTACTGGTCTATAACATTTTTGTCTACAAACATACTCTTATATTAATACAAAAAATAATCATGTATTTAAACTTTAAGATTCCGTTAATTCTCGATAATCTATTCATAATCATTGTCAACCTGTCACTCAGGTTATGGAATTGTATGCAAAGAATAATATACAAATATCAGAAGAGCAATTATTCATTTTTAAATAGGCAATTGAAGTCGTCTTTGCTTTTTCTCAGCAAAATCTGAGGTACATGTAACAGCTGCTAAATTGACTTCGGTATCCCTGTAAATGTGTATAGTTGCTAAAGACGACAGTCTTTGTCCCGTCATTGTTGACCTGAGGTATGTCTTAGGCCCAATTTAAGCGACGCTGAAACAGCGTTCTGCAGTTATGCGACGCTGAAACAGCGTTCTGCGGTTGCTGAAGTTGCAAGCATTTCCAAACATTTGAAAATGTTAAAGATAAAACAAAACGACAAGCGAACGATAAAATCAAACTTTGTAATTGAACAAGCGTAAGACCTGGCCATCTCCCTGTTGTTTGAAATCTTCTAAAGAAGATACGACAACGTTGTATGCGGCTAAGGTACTCAAAAATACTCTTATTTATTAGTGTTCAATATTTAAAACATTTTAAGTACTTATTTTTTTTTTTATTTGCCTTTAATTTTTTTTTCCAAAACAATGTGGAAGCATGAGCTTAAAGGATCATTGTTTACCGCTGATTTACATTTTTGCACTTTCAGCAGTGGGGGATGTGATGTAATAAGTTAAAAAATAGAATATAACCTCTTTGTGATACGTTATTATATCCCGTCTTTGATTTGACATATAATATCAATACATATAACATGCATAAACAAAAGGAATTCACTGAATTCCGAGAGATTCATAGCGCAGTTGAACGCCTGATTGCACAATTATGTATATTGAATAGTCTACGATTTACCGTATGATAACAAACGAATAATTTTATGAGTTTTGTTTATGTATCATAACCCCTATGACCTTTAGGCTGACCCCACAAGTGGCATAATTCAAATTACATTTTTGCACACTGTAAAATCAACACGTACAGGGAAATTTCTATGTTATTATCACGAAGCCGATAACTGGTACAGAGGATAACTGGGAGAGGGCGGTCTAAGTTATGGAACTTGTGCCCAATCCCAATTGTATTTTTGTACAATAAAAATATGTTCAAATCAACTGGTACAGTAAATCGTAAAAACTCGGCAAATTCGGGGCGTGCTAAAAAGCACAAAAACAAGATGTTTTGGGTTCTAAATAATGATATAATCTAACAGATGGATAAATAAGAAGTTCACCATTTAAAGCATTTCAAGTGTTATCCAAAAATATCAAGAAATAAGGAAATACGAAAAGAAAACGTTAAATCTTAGCCGATAACTGGTACAGTGCCAAGTATTGATTTTAAAAGGACATAGACACGATTAGAACTAACAATTTTATATTTTAGTATTTCATTTTTAATGTCTTAAATTATAAACTTCAGCATTTTATATTATAGTTGACTTTTAAGTTTATATGTCATTGCAATTTACATTTATATAAAAAGTACATTTCGTTTTCCCTGATCTCTTTTTATAAGCAACAAATTGCAATGCTAAAGTTAATGGAGATTTATTCAAATTGTTAATTTAACAACACGATTTGGAAGGTTTACAAAAACCACATCAAATAAACACTTTCTCGTCCAATTTCTACAATTTCTCAATGATTAACTTGATATTTTATTTTCCGTTTCCGTTCCGTTCCGTTTTCCGTTCCGCGTTTTAGCAACACCCCAATATAGAGGGTACTTGTGTTCAAAAATCCATGCAGACATGTACATGTAAACTTGTAAATCCGAATATCCTTATATATCTTCACAGGCCTTCAATCTAATTTATATGTGAATATGGAAGTTCTGGAAGTTGCGATTGCTTTTCTAAACCGAAAGTAGGTTTTCTGAAAAGTTATTAATGGGCGCGCTTGATTTAACATACCGGTAACTGGATGTACACCAGTGTACACATTTTGCACTGAATATCAGGTGCACTTAAAAGGTGTGGTGTAGAAAAGTTAGGTATAAATATTGCGGAGAAGGATGTAATTTTTAAAGAGAAGCTGATGTTCAGCAACGATCCGTGGCTTTTTTTTAATATAAATGAAATAAAAAAGCACATTTCAAATGTCAAGGCTTTCATACCATTTGTCAAATTTCTATTCAAAACATTCAGCCGCTATATTGGTTTCAGTGATACTACCAATAACAGATGTCCCTGACTCGGTGTAGAAAAGTATACACCCGATGTACACCTAAACGTTTGCACTTGATTTACAAGTGTACACAGTGTACACTTTTATGGGAAAATCAAGCGCGCCCAAAATTGTTCTCCTGCAATGACAGGTCGATTGAGCGGCAATGAGGAAGTGTGAGTTTTGTTCTATATCTAATTTTAAAAGAGGTAGAAAAAGGGAATGTGTTAATATAACTTATATATAGTTATGTTGACATACAAATTATGTATGTTAACATGCAACGTAGTTATGTTACTCCTATGTCGACATGCCAGTAAAAATAATAATGGATGCTAAAACCAGTAATCGGCTAAACTGAAAGTTTGGGTCAATATAGCACGCAACTATCCGAATTTTTTTAATTCAGTCCTCTGTTTTGCATATGAGAAAAGTAAATTTGCTTGAAAACTTTCTTGAATATGTTTTAAACATGAGCTTAAACGATCATTGTTTTCTTTGCACTTTCAGCAGTGGGGGAAGTGACGTAATAAGTTAAAAATAGAATATAACCCCTTTGTGATACATTAGGGCATTGCAAGTCTTCTTTGTTTAGCGTCCACCCAAAACTCAAAAACCTATCTTTCTATCAGGAAAAAAACCACAAACCCTAGAAAAAACACACAGCTCTAAAGGTTCAGCAAAATAATATTTATTAAATATTTTGAAGTATTTTCTTCATTTTGTAACAAAAATACAAACATAACAAATAACCACTATGGTATACAATTTGAAGGTTGTTATAATTAATATTTAATTTCCGAGCCCAATTTTAAAAGTGATCCCAAGTCCGACACCTGAAAAAGCGATCTAATTTTATGAACAACCATTGTGTTTTTTAGCTCACCTGAGCTGAAAGCTCAAGTGAGCTATTCTGATCACATTTTGTCCGTCGTCCGTCTGTCCGTCCGTCTGTCCGTCTGTAAACTTTTGTACATTTTGATCTTCTTCTCTAAAACCGCTCACCCAATTTCAACCAAATTTGGCACAAAGCATTCTTATGGGAAGGTTAATATAAATTGCAAAAATAAAAGACCGATCTTTATTCAAAGCGGAGAAAACATCGAAACTGTAGAAAAAGGGGGGTGCATTTTTAAAAATCTTCTTCTCAAGAACTACTGAGTCAAACTCAATGTAATTTAGCATAAATAATCCTTATGGAAAGGAAAATATAAATTGCAAAAATTATGGGCTAATTCTGTTTCAAATCTGAGTTATTACGAAAATAATAATAAAGGAAATGCGTGTTTCAATCAGTTTATAGCTTCGGGTTCGGTATTCCTTGAGTCATGGTAAAATGGGTAGGCAAACCCGGGCCGGGGCAAAACAAAATATTGGCAGTTATTAATATGCCGATCTCTTTAAAATTTTGAGGATATGTTACGGACCAGTATATTTGTATTCGCTGTAAATATTGCTGCAAAACAATGCGTATTTTGGAATTGACGATTGCCGATCAGCCCCTGCTTTTATTTTGCCCCGGCCCGGGTTTGCCCACCCATTTTACCAAGACTCGTATTCGAGGTTCTTTGTTTAGATAAACGGGTCGATCTGACAATGATGAATTAGTTTGTTGTGCAACAGTTCGCGTACGAAGGGGATCTTTGAAACATGCAGAATACATTGGTGCCGATTTTGTGAAGTAAATTGAGGTTAAATATTTCAATGCCTTGACAGTTTTCACATATGACGGTGGTGTTAGCTTGTTTTGATTTTCGTTTCGTTTTCATTATCTATGCTTTGTAACCTGGGAACTATCGCCTGTATTTTGTAATTTTTACGTATCAACTCAAACAGAGACTTCGGTAAATCAGACAGTTAACTATTAACCTGCGCAAATTAAGCAAAATCTGATGTATTAAAAGAGTACTAAAATACTATTCATTCTATCGGTAATTCGGTATGATCTTTTGCGTAATAGGCCTATTAGATTAATGCAATGTGTTTTGTTGAGATGCTTAGCATTTTCTCGAATTTATTCATAAGTTTAAATAGAGTTTAATATCGCTGACGGAAATATGTAGGTATATATTTTGAAAAATAAATTGTGCACTTTATTTGTTATAGTGCCAGAGTGCATAATTGTGTTTGTTTACAATTTCTATTTACTAACCATATTTGAGTGTTAAGCTTCGAATTATAAACTAGATACAGATATTTCCTCACAATTCTATGTACACAGATCTGAGGCCATTCTTTTTTTCCACTTTAAATGCTGAATAGGAAATACAAAGTTAAAATTCTTAAGCTGAATGTAATAAACTCATGTGAACAAAATATATGACTCAAACCTAGCAGATTTGTGAGCTCTGTATCTTGCTTATAATTCTACGATTGACGCTGAAATTTTGGTTGATCATTAGAAATGTCTCGCTAAATATTAAATACTTGTACAAAAAAAAATAAAGGATGATATGCTGTATATAACTACTCTCTGGGGCCCCCTCTTTATACAATGGATAATGTGAAATCTACATCAATTGCGATAGTTTTTCAGACACGAGTAAATAAAAACGACACCGTTAAACAATTTCCATAGTTCTGACACATTTCTGTTGCGGGAATAAAGGAATTATCGCTATTCCTAAGAAAATATTACAGCGGAAAATTATCCGGGTCTGTAGCTATTTTTTATTTTTGAATAAAGATGAAAATAATGGGTGGGCCTTAGTAAAATAGATTGATGTGCCTGTCTGTACTGTAACATTGATTTTTATAGCTCTTTAACATGTCACGTGACAACAATTTGTATTCATCAATCAAATGTGAGTAAAGTTATAAAAGTCACACAAGTTTAGGCCAGGTAAACAACAGTCATTTAATTATAATGGAGAAGACAAATTAAATTTTTGAACGTTTTTAATTTGAGGAATTGAGCGGATTGGGGTACAATTTTCTTCTTCACATCTATAGGATTTTTTTTTTTAATAAAATGCAATAACTATTATATGATATTTAAAAAAAAAATACAATAACTAGTAAGTAGTTGAGGAATAAAATGTACCTATATGCTCTCATATATTTTGATCGCTTTATAAAGTGGGGGGAGGGGGAGGGGGCAGAACGAAAATATAGGGAATTGGAGGGAGGTGTACCCCTACAAAATGTTTAGTTTTATATCTTGCGTAGGATTTTCTTATTCTGGGTAAAAATAGTATTCCATATAGATACAATGTCAAAGATTACGTGTATGCAAAAATAAGTGTAAAATTCGAATACTTTACAATACTTATTTTTTGTTATTCTACTGAGGGGCCATATGGCACAATATCTTTTGAACGCCCATTGTTGCTCAGGTGAGCGATGTGGCCCCATGGGCCTCTTGTTTTAATTTATTTTTACATCTCAAAACCAATCCGTCCGTGGACGCTAAACATAGAAAAAACTTGGAATGGCCTTATCATATCCCTTCTTTGATTTGACATATAATATAACTACATATAACATGTAAAAACATAGGGAATTCACTAAATTCTGAGAGATTCATAGCACGTTGAACGCCTTATTGCACAATATTATGAAATGAATAGTCTATGATTTTGTGCATTACCCTAATAACAAATGAACAATTTAATGAGTTTTGTTTATGTATCATAACTCCTATGACCTTTATTCTGACCTCAAAGGGGATATAATTCAAATTACATTTGCAGAGTATCAAATCAACATGTACAAGGACTTGCCTATGCTATTATCGCAAAGCTGATAACTGGTACAGTAAATCGTAAAAACTCTGCAAATTCGGGGCCTGCTAGAAAGCACACAAACAAGATTTTAACGTCTTTTTGGAAATTAATTAAGCAGAAAAGCTGTTGCTTGAATTGAAGCATCTTCAGGTAGTGTAATATATATACTAGAGAGAAAAGTCTTAAAAATCAAATAAAAAAGGATGAGACTATAATGGGGGTGGGAGGTGGGGTGGTCGAAATTTTACATTGGAAATAAATTCATCATAATTATTGACATTTGTTGATTCTCAGTTGTTTAGAATGTGGACCTGGATAATTCTTGGGCCACACAAGGGGTTCAAAATTTGATGAAGGTTTATATTTATATGAACAGTTGTTTAAGATCATTTTGAGAATGGCAACGGTCAATATTTGATATAACTATGAAATCATCTAGTTACAAAAGGTGCCAAACATAAAAACATCTGTGAAAATTTTGAAAATCTTTCAAAACAGGATCAATTTTACTCATTCTTTGTCCCGATATTTTGGATATGACTTCATAAAGTTGATTTATTATGTCTAGTGTTGCTCAGGTGAGCGATGTGGCCCATGGGCCTCTTGTTTATAATTTTTATCTGTTTGCAAATTTCTACAAGTCAACATAGTTGCATGTTTACATAAATACTGCATGTTAATATATTTACATTTGCAAATGTGCTTCGATCCTTATATGAACCTATGGAATAGTGAATACATTCAATTCTTTGTGAACTTTTGCATGACGTCACAATGATCATATCACACACTTATCACTTGTCAGTTTGATTATTGTAAAGATATTAAAAACTCGGAAATTAAGATTTTTTAACAATTCTGAACGATTTGCTGTTTTCAAATGATAATAAATGTAATAAACAGCAATGTTAAAAAGTTCACCGGGATATGAACTTTGTTGGTACGTGATCAAATCCTGTGAAGCCCGAAGATTCTTATATGAGCTTCAATGATACACGTAAGTTACAATTTAAAAGATGAGAAGCCACTCTATTTTAATCAAATATTGTTCATACACTCTACATAATCTCTGGTCCCAGCCAGGAAGGCCCAATGAAGTTGTGATTGTTGTTCATTATACCCCTACTTATTTACATTGTATAGGAGAAAAACTATTATGGAATATGTTTTTTCTTCTCCGGATCGTTATACAGCACAGGGTTGATGCGTATATTATGCGGCACACAGACATAGTCAGACGATGGGGATATGTTCATTTTCCAACCTAGATCTGATCAGAAATTGTTGGAGAAATTGGAGAACTTGTTTAAAACATAATGTGAACGGAGGACCCCCTATAAATCCAAGATGGCGAGTGTTGTCCCTTTTTAAAAAAAATGTACAATGAATCATACATGTTCATGATGTTAACTCTAACGATTTACGCGGAAGTCTACCGCTTTTTAGCTCTTTCTTCCGCCTACCGCTTTTATTTAAAAATCTACCGCTTTTCTTCAAAATACGTTTTTTGTTTTAATAGATAGCCATTTTGGAAGCCATTCTGGTCAAAAAATCTCGTCGGGTTTGAAATTAGCGCGTGACTTTGAATTGGAGGCACACAAACGCTTTTTTAAGTCGGGTGAATGACAAGTTTTCAAGCATGTGTTTTACATTGAATGATGAAAGAAGCCACACTTCCCATGATTACATTAGTTACAAGACATGTCGATATTATCCTCGCCAAGGAAAAAGAAGCTTTGCAATTCTACACGTGGCTTTAACGATGACTGAATATATCTTTTAACTTGACCATAATAACAGTAAACTTGACTTGCAAAGCTGCATGATTTGTGATGAGATGTAAACATCGTTTTGATATTGAAAAAGAATATACGATTTCCTACTAGTCCTTACTTCTCTTATATGTTAAATTTTGGCAACTTAACTTATTTTTTCTGAACAAAGGCAATTGTTAAAGTTTCTGCACTCAAATATTTATATTATATCAATATGATGGTAAATGCATGCAGACATTTTTATTGCATGTGTTGATATTACTATATTTCAAAAGTCTTTTATATTTTAGTTGATACATATGTATTGTTTATAATTACTAATTGAAAACCCTTTCTACATAATGTATTACATAAAAATCTGTGCTTTGAAATATACGTGAAAACGGCCACGCGCAATGCTACCGCTTTTCGGTTCAAAATCTACCTATTTTTCATCACTGGAGGTTAACATGTATGAATGAATGCACTTTTTTTAACATGATTAAACAGCGGTTTTCAGTGAATGCTTTTTTTGCAATACACAGTTATACACATAACATTACCAATTTTAATCATTTATTTATTGGGGAACAAAAAATAAAGAACTCCACTATCTGACAACCGAGCCCCTGTGATAAACAAAATTAATTTTAATATTTCACTATAAAGTAACATATGGTCTCGATTTTGGTCAAATATTATTTAAGGTCTTCCGTTTCCAACGGAAGACCTTACTATTATTGTGCTTGTAAGATTATTCTTATTTTTCTTTTTTTTTTTTTTTCTTCCTAGATGCAAACTTTGTGGCTTCATATCTTGCTCATTTCTGAACGGTTTTTGCTCAAATTTTCAGGGCTCATAGACATTACAAAACACTATCTAAAACATTTCATAAACTTTAAAATTCCTCTTCCGTTAGCGAGTTATTCCCCTTTTAAAATTTTTTAGGGCCTTTGGTTTCCAGATAAAGGCTCCGAGACTATGATAGCAGGGAATGGGAATCCAACGAATTTGAATAACAGAGACATTGAAGTTGTGCACATCGATTTTTGTTTTTGGATTACGTTTTTTATTTAGAAAAAGGTAGGGGGTCAAAAAATAGGATTCCAAAATGTGCGAAAATTTAGACATATTTTTCTTTGTATCTTTTAAACGAAAAATATTTTGTTAAGACATGTAGAATAAAAGTTGTGCAGAATGTTAAGGGCTTTCATTTGACACCAATAAAAAAGGGCTGGCCCCTAAAATTAAGGGCCAATAGCGCTTGAAAGTTTTTGCTTAATAACTCAAAAACGGTTAGGATTTCGATATAGCTGTCGCTGGAAAAGTTGTTTGTTGGGATCTCATAAAGGTCGTTACAATGTTATTTTGTTGGTGATTTGTGTTGTATGAGTGTAAAAAGCTGTACATGTTAACATGTACCTCGTTTAATTTGGCAAGTTAACGAAAGTCTATGTGCGTGCAACTGGCATAAAGTTACCACAGAAAGTATGCTGGTTTATACAGGAAATTTTTTTTTAGAATAGTTTTTTTTTAGGAGTTTATGTCAGTTTTGTTAAGTTCTTATAGGGCACAATCCCTAAAACGAGAATCGGAAAACAAAACATTCTTCTTCTTTTGTAGTAAAACACAAAGTACGGATTAAAAATAAATCTATGTATTACATTTGAGTTTTCACACTGTATGCATTTAAAACTTTTAAATGATGATCATCCCTCGCACATGGCCGAGGAGAACCCGTGCGAGTGGACAGGTTTGTGTTCTTCTACATGTACCTTATCACGCGTGCATGTTTCAGACTTTTGTACAAACACAACTATTTTCTTTCATTATGATTTCAACTATGATATTGGTTTAAGATAAAAAGATAAATTTATTTTATATGTACAGTTGATTTAGCAATGATTAATACAATTGCGCACAAGGTAGTTTATTATAATCAAAGTTCCATGTTTCATGTTTGCGGTAGGTGCTGGCACGATAAAAGGATGTCCTGAATTGAGGCATTTGGATTTTTTTTAATTGGCAAAAAGATAATCAGATTTGACGAAAATAATTTTTTTTTTTTTGGCGACTTCTTCTTATGTGTAACATTTTCACTTTCCCACCTGTTTGTTTATTCGGTCAGTCTCTGTTAAAGCTGAACACCGTTTGTAAATAGGCACTGTCCGCCATATTTCTCTTTCATCACTGCCTCTCTACAACCCTTATATAAGCAGACCTCTAAACAGTTCAAAGTACTTCGCGTTAGAGGTCTCACCTGTGTGGACGTTACATCTTTCCTCGCCGTGTTACTCGGTCGCAATGAAATTATCAAATTTTACGCACTTTTTTCAAGAAAAGAGAATACTAACATCAAATAAATTGGTCAATTCATTATTTACAAACAGAATATGCACATAGTTTAAGAAATAAATGTATAAAATCCTAAGACGACGAAAGGAATACTACATGTCGGCCACGAGTTTCAGGTGTGCAATCGGGTGTAACGAAATCAAAGGGTTTATATACCAGGTACCTGTGTGACGGTGCCTATTTACGAGCGGTGTTCAGCTTTAATTCAATCGCAGTGTCCGACCGAAAATCTTGTGTCGCTTCAGCGAACACAGCTGAGAACATCTATACAGTAGCCGGGTTATGTTTATGGCTGCAGATCATCAATTGTTATGTAATTGAGTAACAATGTATCGAAGGTTATCGAATATTATTGAGTATCGAAGTGTGCTTTCACTACAGTGGTCAATTGTTAAACAATAAGGCTATTATTCGAAGTCAATCATCTTCACATTATACATGTAGGTGCGAAATCGTAATCGGATAATGTTGCTAATAAATCAACCTATTGAACACGCTAAACTTCTACAGATATGAACGGAATAATATATTATACTTAAAAGTTTTAAGTCAAAGGAAAATTGTTCTCGGATTAAGAAGTTATGAAATACGACTACATTATGCAACGCAGTCCGTCGCCATAGAAATCATCAAAGTACTGCAAGTGTCGACAGATTTCTTGTTTCTTTGAAATACATGTACCATGATAGTTCACTACCAGAGTCAAGCTAGCGCACTAACTCCAACGCACTAACAAAAAATTAGTTAAAATTATCGATTATTTTTCAAGCGTTTTCCGATCCCGATGTTAAACAACTGAAATTATTAGGCCGCGTTACACCCAAACTAGGACTTGTGCTCATAAGGTGAGCCCGGATTCCTTAAGTGAACAAATTATTTCTGTAATGTAGCGTTCTAAACAAGGCGCCCTCCAAATATTGAAAGTTCTTACTTCACACAAAGATTGCTTATGACCTAAGTGTGTGTTATGATTTTGTTTCAAATTTATTTTGTGAAGTTCAAGGTCATTGGAAGAAATTTCATAAGTTGTGTCTGCTTTATACTGTTTTTAAGGAGAAACATTGGATATTGCTTTTTCATTTAAAGATTGCTGATGACTTGAGGATGTGTCATGAACTTGACCCAGGGTCAGTTGTGCAAGTTCAAGGTCGTTTGAAAAATAAATGCTTCTTTCTTGTCTGTCATATCTACATGTAATATACATGGAAATGATTAGAAGCTAAAATTTGACACAAAGATTGCTTGTGACATGTACTTAAATATGTCCCGACTTGAACTTTGATCATCTGTGCAAGTTCAGTGTCACTATAAGAAAACGAAGCATCCATTATTTTCTAATAGATAAATACTTTAGTTATGATTTTGTTTTTCTTAGTGGGGAGGGGAGGAATTATTTGTGAGGTTGCTCACAGAACCGCCAGTTAGTCCACTGAGAGCACTCTCCCCCTTTCTCGCAACCAAAATTCACCTTAAATTAACTTAAAGGCTATTGAATTTTGGGGCATTGTTCCCCCCTCCCCCAACACACATTTTAGTATAAGGCAATATAAATTTTTATGGCAAATTGAAAACAAATTATATTAAACAAAATAAGTTATAGCTGCCTCACAACTCCCCCACCCCCCTCCCCTACCACTACCACGGATTAGATTTTGAAGATTATTTTTTTCTTTTATTGGCTTGTTAATACATTTCGGATAAATTTGTTCCCCGAAGCAAAAACGATGCTGAGTGCTTGCATGGCCAAACGTTGTACGGAGAGTTGTCCCTCACACTGAGCACCTCTCGTACAGCGCACCCCCAGGTTGGAGAAGCCGTCATCGTTTATTTTTGATTTTCTGAACTTACTTTTATCATATTGACAATCCTGTCTGATTAAAATCACCACCTTTCTGCTTACACTTATCAGGGTCTGATAGATATCGATAACAATTCATCTTCATATGACCTCTATATTTGCACATAACCTAAATATATATATCTCATTTACCAAATACATTACTTTATCTGTTAATGAGAGGTGCAACTCTTCAATACTCAGTCTGGGGGTTACATAGAAAGCAGGATTGAAATAATTTGCCTGCCTCCATTTAAAAAATTCCAATACATTTTCTAAAGCCCTGATTGGTCAGAATTTTAGGTTGGGCGAAGATGACACCCTATCAATACCTGTCAGACCCTGTAAGGAGAAGAGGGTGCTTTAAATCAGTTTGATTGACAATCCTTTTCCGACAGGAAGCTGTAACGGAAGACCTCTTCGTTGCTTTGCAACGAGCTCGTCTCTAGTTTTCTATTTTTATTGTTTATTGTAACAATGCTTTCATTAGTAATGCATTTCTAATGATCAACCAAAACTTGAGTGTCAGTCGTAGAGTTAAAAGCAAGATACAGAGCTCACAATTCTTTGTTATGTAAACAAGGCTCGTACGTGCCCTGTTTTTGTTTTCATTGGTTCAATATACCGTTAAAAGTTCTTTTTTGAATCTGATTTTTCCATCTGCTAATTTGTTTTTAACATAAATGAACACTTCTTACTGTTTGTCTCATTCATTTTAGGTCTAAACTTAGATATTTTTTTTTTAATTCAATATGTAAACAAAAACTTTTTTTGTTTACATTGACCTGAGCTTTGTTTACATTACAAAGAACTGTGAGATCTGTATTTTGCTTATAACTTGAATGCTGACACTCAAATTTTGTTTGACTATTAGATATGCCTTAATGAAGCATTGTAAACATTAAAAACTGCAAAAAATAAATTTTGACTAAAATCTTGACCATGCTCCTTTTAAGATTAATCAGCTACTGTAGATTCGAATTCCTTATTTTACGCGAGTACTTAATTCTGCGATTCTATAGTTTTGCATCAAATCGCGAGAATATAAAATCGCGAACACCGATTTTTCATCATATTTACTAATAGTTTACATCTGTCCGAAAAAGTAAAGCTAGATCGTTAGTCATATTTTGTTGGAAAAACCATTTTGAGACATTATGATTGAAGCAAAAATATATTATTGTCGTTCTGTACAAAAATTGGTTTGGTAAATACTTCTTCGTAGAGAAATCTATTATTTCAAATAAACTGATTTATTTTAGGCAGGTGTTTGCAGCAAAATAAATTTCTAAAAAATACAGTTCATAATTCTTTAAATATTCTTTTATTCTATACCTTGTATATTTAATAAATAAACAGCAAGTTAAAAAGTTCACTGGGATATGAACTTGGTTGGTCACGTGATCAAATCCTGTGAAGCCCAAAGGGCTTCTCAGAAGATTTGATCACATACCAACCAAGTTCACGTGATCAAATCCTGTGAAGCCCGAAGGGCTTCTCATAAGATTTGATCACGTATCAACCAAGTTCATATCCCGGTAAACTTTTTAGCATTGCTGTTTATTACTTATATTTACGTTTGAAAAGGGCAAATTGTTCAGAATTGCTAAAATTTAAGATTTTATGTTTAAGATAGTACAAGCGATAAGCACGTGCTGTGATCATTGTGACGTCACGAAAAAGTTCACACAGAATTGAATGTTTTCGCTATTCTATTAAATCATGGTCCCTGGGGGTAGGGTGGGCCACAATGGGGGATGAATTTTTACACAGGAATATATAGAGAAAATCTATAAAAATCTTCTTCTCAAAAACTATTAGGCCAGTAAAGCTCAAATTTGAGTGGAAGCATCCTCAGATAGTATAGATTCAATTTTGTTTAAATCATGGTCCCTGGGGGTAGGGCGGGGCCACAATGGGGGATGAATTTTTACATAGGAATATATAGAGAAAATCTTTAAAAATATTCTGGGAAAGTTTTCAGTCCAAAAAGCAGTAACTTGTGTGAAGGCACAGGTTGTGCAGATTAAAGTTTGATCAAACCATGATTCCCTAGAGGAAAAGGGGGGGGGTGTTATTTAGGAATAGAGAAAAATCTTCTTACAGGTACAACAACAAAAGGGGTTTGGGTTTTACCATAAAAAATATGTGGATAAAAATCAGCAGATTTTTAACATTTTTTGAGCAAGATCTACTGTACTTAGTTGTCAAGATATTTTGATTTTGATACTTTAATGCTAATTTGATCAGAGTTAAGGCTATTGTTGCTCAGGTGAGTGATGTGGCCCCTGGGCCTCTTGTTAATAGATATTCCTTTAATTTAGTTTAATAAAAATAAGTATTTTATTCAAGTAAATATGAATACATTGAATTGGATTGAACAGCAGGCACAATGCCTATATACATATGTTCATATATGTTCTCTCCTACAGATATTCCTTTAAAGTCATCTACACAACATGTACCATTTCAAATACCATAAAATTATTTGAAAATAAAAGAATTATGTAAAACATCCCAACTTGCATGCAGGTTGGGGTGTTTAACATGCATCGATTAATTTCCGGTAATTTTCACATTTATAAAGGGACATTGTACCTTTGCTAGACATTGACAGATAATGACTACCTTTTCCAATATTTAAGAAGGCTTGTTATAATATAAATGGCCCTGCTCCCCTGCACAGTTGTTCTTGTCTAAAGAGTGATGGGGGTCTAATGATGTTGAATTGTAAACAGGTTCGGAATTAGGTTTCGTTTTTATGGCCGGTGTATGTTTTATATCATTATTTTACAATATTTGGCATTTATGGCTATTTTTTCATCAGTTAATTGAAAATGGCCCAGCTGAAGATGGTACATGTACGTAGTTGAACTGACGGGGAACCTAGCTGTACAAAATGGGCATCGAACTAGGAAAACCCTTTTTGGAAAACAGAGATGAACCACAGAGTTCGGATAGCAAGTAATATTTGTTATCGTCATTGTGTCAATTAACACATACTTATCCAGATTTCATCTGATAATTTTATCTGGTCATTCTCTTTCAAAAATATAAACATATTGCAAACTTTCAATCTGTGAATTGTATAAAAGAAAAATAATAAAATGAATATTAAGTTGAAATAAAAAAGTAATAAGTAAATGTTTCAGGAATTTAAATGTGTATTTTTTTTCTTCAAAAATTAGTTCACCTTCTTCACCACAAAGCAGCGCTGTTCAGCATCAACTCTCATCACCAGAAAGCAGTACTAACAGGCAAGCTCAATATCCAGTAGGTAGCAGCACCGACGGGATATCAACCTCTTTATCTCAAAGTTGTGCCACAGGGCAACCACTCTCTTCACCAAAAAGTTGTGCCTCAGGGCAACCACTCTCTTCACAAAATTTCACCAGCGGGCAACCACTCTCTTCACCACAAAGTGGTGCTAACAGGTAAGCATGTTTTCCACCAAAACGCAGTGCCATAGGGCTATTTATCTGCTTTTCAGACATGTTTAATATTAGTATACCATCTGCCATCTCCCATTTTCTGGCTGTCATCGCCTACAATCTGCACTTATTAGGCCAAATAAAAAAATACCTGTGGTTCCGGTCACCCGACCGTCCCTATTTTTTACCCCCGACCCTAAACTTTTTTCTCGCCAATTTTCAAATTTTTCCGAAATTTTCCCCGCTTTCCGTCATCGGCTCCTATACCAGATTTAGTTTCAGCAATGACGGCCTCCAACTAGTATGGGAAAATTTTGATTCCTATCAGTTGATTGAAAAGAAGATAAATCAAGAACTGTTTGTACCTTTTGTACCTCACAATAGATAAATTAGGACCAACCTAGGGGGTGACATGCTCGCTTTTTGATCGGTAACTTCGCCGGAATTTCCTTCGAAAGAGATGTTGAAGTCACCCTGTATTCTGAGTTAATAAAACCCATAGGCAATAAAATGATAATTATCAATTTCAGAAGGCGTTTTCACAGCCTCAGTAAACCCCTGTTGTGATAAACAACTTGCGACTGTCTTGTCTATAGGGGTTATAAATACGGGTGATGCAACCACAAACTGTGCATTGAAAATTACAGCCGTTGTTTATTTCGTTTAGTGTTTTTATTATAATTAGTTTGTAGCTTGTAATTATTTTATAACACCGCCAAATTAATGCTGAAATAATCATAAAACAATATGTTAACAGTTAGTTTCAAGGTCCTCTGCATAACGGTTGTAATTGGGTCTAAGGGTTGGACTAATACCTCCAAAATACACCAAAATACAAAGACTGGTTTTATTTGTCATTAAGCTAACACAATTGCAAAACATTTCATATATAAAATGTATGAATACATCAAAAAATTAAATTCAACAAATTGGATAATTTTAAAAAAAAAATTCTCTTTTTTTTTTTTAGTTTTTATTGACTTGTTTCTAATCCAATCTAAATTATTAATGACTTAAACTTTGTATATCATTATTAGCATTATGCTATTGTCAAGAAATGGAAGTCTCTCTAATTTCTCAAGCTTCTCCCTATTTTTCTGTTAGATAGAAGTGAATCTCCCTAAAATTTTGCTCTAAGTTAGTCCCTTAATTGAATTTTTATGGAATCTGCAAGGTAAAAATAATTTTTTTAAAATTTAAAATGAGAAATATTGAGATTGACCTTTGTTTAATTGAATCGAAAAGAAAAAATAACAAATCATAGCATTCTGAATCAAATTAGAACCAAATCGAATGACTTCTGAATCGTCCCAGCCGTATAATTAATACCAAACATATAACACTTTTTTGTTCATGTTGTTTTTAAACAGAAATTATTTTTTATTGATTTTTGATTAAAAAATATTTGTGTCATGGTAATAAAAGCTAGATGCTCCCTACCAATCTTAATTTAGTATATTTATCTCACTAAATACAAATGCCATCTGCAACTCTGTGCTAGGTACATGCAGTACTAAGAGAATCAAACTATACATTTCTAAAAAAAAAAAAAAAAAAAAAAAAAAAAAAAAAAAAAAAATCCCTATCTACCTACCCTAACTTTTTTTAGACGTTACCGGAACCACACATATTTTTTTATTTGGCCTTACATGTAATGGTGTTTTGTATAGTTTTAATCTTTTATTAAAATCACCAATTTTTTATCAAAGAAAACGATTACGCATTTATCATGTTTATTGGTTAATTTAGATAAATGAAACAAGAAAAATTCATTTCATACAAATTTGTTATTTTTCTGCCTGTATAAATACAACTTTGTTGTACCGATAGTTTTTCATTTACTATCTAATTAGGATATTAAATAAATCCTAGAGGTGAGGAAAAAGGGACTTTTGGTAAAGAAAACTTGTTTCAAGACCAATTCTTGTATAATGATGTTTAGCTTTTTGGGAGTTGATTTTAATCAACTTTCCTATGCAGTTACTCAGGCAAACAGGAAGTGAAACAGTGTTTAGACCTAAGCACAAATCAGCACCGCTGACAACATTTAGTTCTTGAAAATAATCAATAAATTTGATGTTATGTATTCAGATGCATTGTTTTCAAGGAAACTTATTTATGGATACCTTGTAAATAGTCAGATTTTAATGGTATGAACAATTTAGATATTTTTTTAGTCGTACATTGTATGTATTCCTACGCCAGAGTTCAATATAGTCTCATTCAACCAGACGCTCGGCTGTCTCCTTAAATCTCTGATAAGCAGAGAGTCTCTCTTGCTTGTCAGAGTTTAATGGAGACAGCAGAGTGTGTGGTTGAACGAGACTAGAGTTTAATATTCCTTGGATCCATACAATTTCTCAGAACTATTTCGATTAATGATACATAGTGTGATGGAATGAATTCTTTGAATATTACACGACATGGTTTATATGGGGTTTTCACAAAATTTCTGTCGGAGAAATTATATTATTAAAAATGTGCATAATTCAAACTACTTGCGATGCAAAATAACATCGTTGATTTTAAAATAAATAATAATCGATAAAATCAACTCCTGTCAGTACTTCAGTACTTTGAATCTCACTGTATTCACTTTCTTTAGCCAAAGAACTTAGGGGAATAAGCTGAGGCATATGCTCACAAGTGGCCACAACCATATCAATAGTATGTTTCAAATGACAACCACGCATTTAATTAATATAATAGTGTTACAGTATTAACTTCAAATATTTTTATTCCTGTGCTTACATATCTCCAGAGAATTTATAATGTGCATGCACATAGAAGAAAGAACTCCCCTTAAAACAAAGTAACATGCTTATTTAAAAAATTAATACTAAAGTTGACTAAAAAACTATCAAATGATTAATTGCATGTGTTTAATTCATAATAAGGCAATTTTTACTTTAAGAACTCCCCTCAAAACAAAGTAACATGCTTATTTAAAAAATTAATACTAAAGTTGACTAAAAAACTATCAAATGATTAATTGCATGTGTTTAATTCATAATAAGGCAATTTTTACTTTTAAATTAATTACGTCAAAAGAGTTTTTCGAATTTACACAAAGTAAACAAAGATATAAAAAAAAAAAAATATTTACAACACGATTCATTGGAATCGAACACCCACTTCAACATACTTATGTTCCAAGAACTCCTCGCTAACCGATACACCACGGAATCACATGTTTTAATTCATTTAAATAACAAACTCAATTTTAGTTTTGCGCAAACATAATTCTGTCTTTTGATGATCATCTTGCAAATTGAAGGAAGAAAACTTGCTTTTTGCTATAGAGTGGGTCTTGGTACCATGTTTTTGAAAATTGAAAAAGGTAGACATTTACATGTTTTATCAGTATACGTCCTTAAATGGTATGATGACCCACTCTATAAAAAAACTATAGTCTGAACATCCGATTTAATTAGCATTTTGTTGCTCATTTGGCATATACATATTTTGATGTCTTAATATCAATTATATTTTAAGTCAATTTTTGAAGGTTTTAGCAATACTGAATGCAAATGATTAAATATGTTTAATAAATGTAACAAAAGTGAGATTTGTAAGAACAACATTGTGGGTTTTTCAAATGGACTTAAGTGGTTTTATGCCTTGGCTTATTTCCCCACGTTCTTTTAAGCACTCAGCTTCCTTAATTCATAATTAGGTCTTTTTTTGTGAAGTAACTTAAATAGTATACCCCAGCGATAAATATAAATTTGTGCGATGATATACAAGAGAGGAACATTGATAAGTAAAAACAACCAATCTTAAATACTTCTGTTGGTTTGAAGGGTTAATTTAGGTCACCAGAGTCAATTAGGCGATCTGTGGTTGTCGTCTGGAGTCCGACATCCATTAGGATTTGATCATTTTCAAATTGTTCTTAAATACTAGGCTAGTCGACTGACCCAATTTTTACCAAACTTGTTGTGCACATGAAGCATATTGTAGGGGGAAAAAAATTTGTATGCTTTCTTCGTTAAAATTATGTAATCTTATAAAAATTATTTTTTCTACTCCCTAGCATCTAGCTGTCATGTTTAAAATTTATCAGGTGGCAGTAAGTTACACAAAATTTACATATGCATACATCCTGCTCCAACTTTTTGTAAATCAATTAAGCAGAAAAGCTGCAACTTGTGTGGAAGCATCCTCAGGTAGTGATATATATATATATATATATATATATATATATATATATATATATATAATGAAAAATCTTTAAAAATCAAAAAAAAAAAGATGACCACAATTGGGGGGGGGGTGAATTTTTACATATTTAATAAATTTGATTAATCTAAACAATAAATATATAGTACCGGTATATAGTACATGTATTACTAATATGCAAGCGTATTGACATTTGTTGATTCTCAGATGTTTAAACTGTGGCCCTGGATATTTTCACACAAGGGGTTCAAAGTTTGATGTAGCTTTATATTTATATGAACAGTTGTTTAGATCTTTTTGAGAATGGCAATTCTCAATATGTTATATATATATATATATATATATATATATATATATATATATATATATATATGAAATCATCAAGTTACAAAAGGTGCTCAACATAAGAACATCTGTAGAAATTTTGAAAATCTTTTTAAACAGGATCTATTTAACTCATTCATTGTCCAAATGTTTTGGATATGACTCCATAAAGCTGACTTCATTATGTCTATTGTTGCTCAAGTGAGCGATGTGGCTCGTGGGCCTCTCGTTAAATGAATCATTTTAAAATGTTTTTTTATCAATTTTTTAAAATAAAATAATACTTTGTAATGGTCTTAATGTAAACCTTTGTTGTTTGTTGTTTGTAGTTCACTTGGATTACCTACCCATCATGACCAGCAAAATAAAAATACACAGATATCAGGGGAACCTTATGAAGCAACAACTGAAACAGTCAACTTTTGTAAACTTGCACGCCTCATTCTTGATGTTTGTAATGCTGCTATGAGGGATCTATTGCGATGCAAAATAAGTGGCGGAGAACTGATATTGACTCAAACATTAGTTAAGAACAAGAAAGAAATAATACAAAAAAATAGTCGTCTTTCGAATATTCAGAAAAAAATAATATTTCCTCCAAACAATGGGCTTGTCAAGTATACAAAGCTAGACTTTACATTGATGTACTTAATCGTTAGAAATGTTTGTCCTGATAAAATAGAACCAAATAGTCAAAACAAATCAAAGTGGGGGAAAAAACCACAAGCTAAAGATACCAGCCTCCTTGCTGCAATAGAAAAGATTCGTGAGTGCAGGAATGAGTTTTTTGCACATGCTACAGAAGCGAAGATTTGTGACTCGGAATTTAAAGATTTATGGGATTCTTTAGAACAAGCTCTCTTAAAAATAGATGACAATTTGGATAAAACAGTGGTGTCCACTTCCTACAAAACGGAGATGAAAGAAATAAGAAAGATGCAAATAGATCCAGAATCTAATAGACGGCTACAACAACTAACAGAAAAGGACGGACTGTTGAAAGTTCTAAAAGCAAAGGATGGTAATTAATTTTTTCCATTAATCTTATTCCAACATCATTTTAGTATCTCTTTTTACAGTGAAAAGTATATATAGACTATATGTTAGTGTTAAAAGCAATACACAAGTTTCATAAAAACAAAAGAAAAAAGGACAAAAGTAATTGGGCTGATATTAAATACGAATGATTTAGACAGTAATCTGTGCTGTAAGAAAGTTTAATGACACTATGACTGAAACGACTGATATCGTTTTACAATGATTGATATTCAGTTGAAATAAAATCTCACTTGTATGTGAAGAGTAGGATCAAAACAATGGTGTCCCTTTCTTGTGGTCAATGTAGTTTTAAACTCGTCCACTGAAATGCAGCACACTTTACACCTACACCTTTTGTTCTACTTTAATCTCTGTCTTAGTTAAGGTAAACGATATGTAATTTTGTTTTACCTTATATCCATCGTACCTCTAAAAAAAAATCAAAAGCAACAGCAGCTATTTTCTTTCATGCTATGGCTTTAATTATAACCATATGACAAAATACTTTGAGAAGAAAATACGATATGCATTTTATAGATATTTGTTTCGTAACATAATTTTAGTGGTCGACTAAACCATCTTTGACTCACATTGCAGTAAGCTGGGACACGCTGTGTAACATACATTAAGCGGTTTATACGTGATTGTTCTTAGATGTTTGTAAAAGTTTTTTTTGACAAGAAGATGGGTGGATAAGGCGTGTAAAATGCCTATACAAGGATGGATTAGATACTGAAAAATTGAAATATCAATAAATCTGATATTGAAAAAAATATATATATTCAAAACTATATGTTTAATATATCATCGATTTTTAACCTTTAAATATGTAATACTTGGAATATGTTGACTCAAACAGGCGTAAACGTATCAAAACCTCCAAATAGTGCCATTTTTTAAGAACTTAAAGGCCTTTTCTTTCATAGAGGGGGTCTGTGCTCCATGCTTCTAATGGAAAACAAACCGATTTCAATTAACAAAAACGTGGAGAGATGACCCACTATACATTAAGAATACCATACCAAGTCCGTAAATTCGTGGTCAAAGTCACATATAGTATTGAAACAAGTTGAACGTACTTTGTTGTGTCTGAAATGGCTCAGTGGTTAGAGCACCAGACATAAGATAACCTTACATATCTATGATATTAATGTTGTGGGTTCGATACCACCTAAATTTAAGGCAATGATTTTTTTTTGTATCGTTTGTTAATAAAGTGAATAAAATTCGATGTAAAACATATTTACCCTGAATTTTACACTTGATAACATGCAGTTAGGATATAAAATATTTAGTCTAGATTTATATAGAAGACAAGGTGTGTCATACTACAAATTTTGTTCCAAAATGTAATTATAAACCCCCTGAACACAAAATCCTGGTATGCATTCAATTCTAGCCAGCTTCAACAAAGGTAAATCTTGATATGAAAACATGGAAAAGTTTTTTGTAGTGAATGACAGCCACAATATGTAACTACCAACACTAATACATTTTCTTGGACACAATAAATAAAGATATTTTGTAATTCAGTATTTAAGACACTTTTTAGCTGAATATCTATTATACTCTGCATTTACTGGTACTAGCTGTCCCAATTATCGGCTAAGACCAGTTATCGGCTAAACTGAGAGTTCGGGTTTATAGCACGCGATTATCCTAGATTTTAATTCAGTACTCTGTTTTGAATAAAGAAAAGAAAGTTTGCTTTAAAACTTTCTTGAATATGTTTTAAACATGAGCTTAAATGATCATTGTTTACCACTGATTTACATTTTTGCACTTCCACAAGTGGTGTAAGTGACGTAATAAGTTAATAATAGAATATAACCCTTTGTGATACATTCTCATATCCCTTTTTTGATTTGACATATAATATCACTACATATAACATGTAGAAACCAAAAGGAATTAACTAAATTATTAGAAAATCATAGCGCGGTTGAACGACTGACTGCACACTATTATGCATTGAATAGTCAAAGATTTTGTGTATTGACGTGTATGTGGCAACGCACTTTGAAAAAATTATGCACTTTTGAAAAAATTTTTCAAAGTGCGTTAAATTTGGGACCAAATCAACACACTTTGAAAAAAAAAATTCAAAGTGCATTATGAATGTACATTAACATTTTTTTAGTATCGAGACACTTAACGCACTTTGAAAAAAATATGTATAAATAACAAATTCTGGAATTGAATTTCAAATTTGTTTATAGTATGATGATTTGCTAACACTAGTAAATCGAATTTACCGTCTTTAAGAACGGGGATGGAGACTGGGGTGGGGGTTAACCAAAGATACAGGTCAATTACCAGTACATCATTTAATTGATTACAGGAAAAAGGTCCACTACCCCTAATTTTTCCTTCCAAAACATGTTATTCAGCAACTTGGAGTAAACGTTTAAGATTGGAAAAAGAAATATACTTTGTTGCAAATTAAGTACAGTGATATTGATAAAAAACGAACTGGCCAAACAGTAACTTCTCCAATGGTATGCTAAAGAATGTGTAAGAGTATCTACATAAACCCTCTTTTCAAATTCTAATCACTCAAATAAATCACTTCATTAAAAAAAAATACATTGACAAACATTGAATTATTATAAACTTAAAAATAGGCATTAGGGTGTGGGTTTTTTTTCTCGCACTCATCTTCTAAAAGATCATTGTTTTTGATAAACATAACTAACGTATCCTTTTTTCACATAATGTTTGTTTACAAGCACATACAATTGAAGCCAGTTGAAATATGTTATACATTGATCTCCATTATCAATATATATAAATCATTATCAATATATATAATCATTTTTGTTTCCGGCATAGCCCAATGTACCAGATAAGATGTAAATGTTGACATAAACTGCATCGCTAAGAAATTGCCCTTTCCTTTTTAGCTCACCTGAGCTGAAAGCTCAAGTGAGCTTTTCTGATCACTTTTTGTCCGGCGTCAGTCTGTCTGTCCGTCTGTCTCTCTGTCCGTCCGTAAACTTTTTACATTTTCGACTTCTTCTCAAGAACCACTGGGCCAATTTCAACCAAACTTGGCACAAAGCATCCTTAGGTAAAGGGGATATAAGTTTGTTAAAATGAAGGGCCACGCCCTCTTTCAAGGGGAGATAATAAAAAATCATTGAAAATTTGTTGGAATTTTTAAAAAATCTTCTCAAAAACCATTTGGCCAGAAAAGCTGAAACTTGTGTGGAAGCATCCTCAGGTAGTGTAGATTCAAGTTTGTTCAAATCATGTTCCCCGGGGGTAGGGTGGGGCCACAATGGGGGTCGAATTTTTACATAGGAAAATATAGAGTAAATCTTTAAAAATCTTCTTCTCTGAAACTGATCAGCCAGGAAAGCTGAAACTTGTGTGGAAGCATCCTCAGGTAGTGTAGATTCAAGTTTGTTCAAATCATGATCCCCAGGAGTAGGGTGGGGTCATAATAGGGGGTCAAATTTTTACATAGGAATATATAGAGTAAATCTTTAAAAATCTTTTTCTCTGAAACTGATCGTGCAGAAAAGCTGTAACTTGTGTGTAAGCATCCTCAGGTAGTGTAGATTCAAGTTTGTTCAAATCATGATCCCCAGGGGTAGGGTGGGGCCAAAATGGAGGGTCAAATTTTTACATACGAACATATAGAGTAAATTTTTAAAAATCTTCTCTGAAACTGATCAGCCAGGAAAGTTGAACTTGTGTGAAAGCATCCTCAGGTAGTGTAGATTCAAGTTTGTTCAAATCATGATCCCCATGGGTAGGGTGGGGCCACAATGGGGTTGGGGGGGGGGCGAGTTTTTATATAGGAATATATAAGGAAAAATATTTAAAACTCTTCTTCTCAGGAACTGATTGGCCAGAAATGTTATTACTTGCGTGGAAGCATCATCAGGTAGTGTAGATTCAAGTTTGTTCAAATCATGATCCCCAGGGTAGGATGGGGCCACAATGGGGGGTCAAGTTTTTACATAGGAATATAAAGAGGAAAATCTTTAAAAACCCTCTCAGAAACCGATCGGCCAGAAAAGCTGTAACTTGTGTGAAAGCATCCTCGGTTAGGGTAGATTCAAGTTTGATAAAATTATGATCCTTATGGGTAGGGTGGGGCGTCAGTTAGAGGGGGGGGGGGTTGAATTTTCACATTTGAATATATAGAGAAAAATCTTTAAAAATCTTCTTCTCAAAAATCGATCATGCAGAAAAGCTGCAACTTATGTGGAAGCATCCTCAGGTAGAGAAGATTAAAGTTTGTTCAAATCATGATCCCAGGGGGTAGGGTGGGCCACAATTGGTGGGGGGGGTGACAAATTTTTACATAGGAATATATAGGGAAAAATCTTTAAAAATCATCTTCTAAACACAAATTGTCTAGAAAAGCTTCAGTCAGTTCAGATAGTGTAGATTAAAATTCGTCAAAATCATATTCTTCAGGAGTAGGGTTGGGCCACATGGGGGGGGGGGGGGGGGGATTCCAATTTTACAAAGGAAAACATTTAAATTATTCACAAAAACTCAAATGTTATTATATATGGTTTTACTTATATGCAAACATTTTGACATATTGTTAATTCTTTAAAATTGTTTAGATTCTGGCCCCTGGACAATTCTTGGACCTCACAAGGGGTTCAAAATTTGATGTAGGTTTATAATCCATATATAAATAGTTGTTTAAGTCTGATCATCTTCTTGAGAACTGCAATGCTCAATATGTGATATGACTGTAATTTTTAGACATTTCGAAATAGAATGATACGAGAACTATTGTTCAGGTGAAAGATGTGGCACATGGACCTCATGTAATTCATTAAAACTGTATGTGTTCTCAGTTTAATTTTGCAAAACAACTTTGAAGTTTTGAAAAATTTCACAAAACCTTATAATTTCAGTACGACATTACAGGACGTTAGCAAAACGTCATCATTATCGTACGTCTGAAAGCAAAAGAAAAAGAAAAGAAAAATGAAAATGCGCTTTTAAACTAATAACACATAGTAGGATATGGAATTACTTAATTGATATTATTATGAATTTTAAAAGTTGATATTGAATGCACATATGCTATTAATGTAAAACAGAAATAATCGACATAATAAGTTAGTACTCGTGCTTCATTATTTGCAAATAGATTTTTATTGCTTTGATCTTTGGATCAGTAAATCTATCTTTGAGAAAAAAAAGGAGATAAATTTTGAATTATAAACGTAACAAAACATAAACTGTAAAGGTAGTAAAGCATAAATTTCACTTAATGTAGTTGCCAAAACATAAGTTCAAATATTTACATTTTCAACTGTCTTTGTCTGTGATAACATTACGAATCAATTTTGGACCCTAAAACCCAATAACTTCATAAAACATGAGTAACACAAAATGGGCGTGTCTTATAGCATAACCGAGAAACGGGATTGGCTGCGCCGCGCAGTAATATATAGCATGTGCTACATGAAAAAAAGGATTTTAAAATGGTGTTGTTTTAAAGTGTACAAATTGGAAATAATATAAATATAATTAATAAGGAATCATTCTTTGAATATTATGATGTGATTATTTCGGTCAGAGCGTGGTCAAATCTATTTAAATTTTAAATATATTTTATATAAATTTGACGAAAATTATCACTTCATAATACTCAAAGAATGATTCCTTATTCCTTAAATAAATACTTATACTTTATAGAACAAAATGAATTAATATACCGTATAGCTGGTTTTTATGGCGGGGATATAATTTTGACCTATTTTGGCGATTTTTGAAAAGTCAGTTCGCATCATCTGCATGATAAAAAAGGACAATTGTTACATTAGACAGTGTTACAAATACAAGTGTTCATGTTGTCAAAATCAGTTTAAAACTGATGTAAATAAATAAAAACTAAATAGATAATTACTATAAATTAGAAGTAAATTGTTTAAGCACCCTATCACTTTTCCCTGTTCAGGTGCGTAATTAGCCCCAGTTTTAGGATACATGTCAGATCCATTATCTACTCAGGTGCAGTATTGTCTAATTAACGGTTTCTTCCCAAACAAGAAGTTAAAATTAATTGTTGAAAAGGTGTAGTTTTAATGCATATATTTAATTAGTTCTATTTAGTTATTTCTGTTTACAATATTAATTTTACGTGTTTGGGTCTCCAAATTTACCATCTTGTAATGGTGACGTAGGATGCTTGCTTAAGTACATTACCGATAATTTCTCTGCTATTGAAATTAAACTGACATTTGAATAATGATTTACCAAAATTATATCCGCTTAAATTAATGGTATACCCTGTAGATCCAAATCCGCCAAATTTGTGTCCCGCCAAACAAAACCGGCTATACGGTATCATGTCGTTAAGTTTTTATCACTTGGTAATTAAATATTTGCATAGACTGCACTCAGGCTTTAGAAAAAGTTCATTCTATGTTGCTAAAGATGATTTGTAATTTATTGAATGATTTTCCTAACCCGGAAAAACTTTCATCGTCGAATTCTATCGTGACGTCAGTAAACTATCGAGCTACCATACATTAGTTCACTGTGCATTTTTTATGTATCAGTTTATGTTGGACGATGCATAATGGCATTGTTTTATAACCGATCGGCAATGTGTTAGTGTATAACAAAGACGGCGATTTAATCAAACATACTCCAATCTTTTACAGATGAGATGAATCAGAAATTAGAGGAGCTGATGAGCATGCTTGGTAAAACATTTTTATAATGATCTAATGTTCGTGTTGTTCGTATCGTTGACAATTATATATATATATATATATATATATATATATATATATATATATATATATATAATACTGTTTTGTAGGATCCAGAAAAGTTATGGCAACAAAGGATGCGAATATTGGTAAAAAAAAAAAAGTTGTTATAGATCACATAAGTTAATACATTCAGATTCTTAATTTACACATTGCACTGAAACAGCGCTACATGTATAGTATTAATAGAATTCAATGAATTAATTTTTTCAAATTAATTTTACATTTATTATTAACATCAGCCTGTTTGCGTTTGCTTAATAGACATAATATTTGAATTTCTTTTTGCAGGTCAAACTGAAGTTTTTTTGGCAACATTTATCAAACAAAATGAGTTTTATGCGGCAACAAAACTATTAGAGGAAGTAGAAACAATATTGAAGCAACGTAAATGTGTCTTCATAGTTGGGAAAGAAGGAACTGGCAAGACAGCAACGGCAGTACATTTAATGTTTAGACATATTCAACAGAAAAACTGTTTCGTGCGCAAACTACATACACCACAAGATTTCAGTTCTTATGTTGATCCTACCAAAAACCAGTTGATTTTCATTGACGACATTTTTGATCAGTGTAGTAAGCATACACTACAAGGTTGGTGGAACGTGTTTCGATTAACAGATTCATTTTTATCAGGTGATTCAAAAGTACAAATTATAATGACAAGTAGACCACATAAACTGAAGTATGCCCTTTCAAAAATGAAATACAATAATAATTTACTGAAAGAATGCAAAGTAGATATTGATTCTAAGGTTTTAGATTTAAAGGAGAAGAAAGAAATTTTGCAGAAAAAGATGAAGTTTGCTAACTCTGTTTATCAGACAGAAGAAATTAATTTTTCTGATGAACAATGGACACACATTTCGTCATCCTCTCCTCCATTTGGATTTCCGTTATGTGCCCATCTATTTGCATGCGATTCCACATGTAGGAAAGATGGAATAGAATTTTTTACGAATCCTAAAAATCATTTGCTCTCTGAAGTTAGGAGCATTATTGAGGCTGATGCCACAAGACGCACAGAAGTACTTTTTGTTTTGATATTGGTACACCAAATTCAAAATGTCTCTTTTGATTACAAGAACTCTGATATATGTTGGAAAGTTCTTGAACAATTGCAGATTACTAAGGAATTACAGCTGAATGAAGAACATGTGGATCAACTTGGAGGGACGGTTAAGGATCATCAAGATAAATTTGTAATAGAATTCGGAAAAAACAGATTGCAATTTTCTCATCCTAGTGTGCAAGATGCTGTTCAAAATTATTTCTTTGAAAAATACCCTAAGAAAGCTATTGAAATACTGCCAATGAACATTTTGTATCATAAAGTGCACAAGGAATATTTTCTTTCTTTGACAGCAGAATTACAGACATGTTTTATGCAACGTCTTCGACTGGAAATAAAGAGAGGAAACATGTCTGAAGTATGTAGATTCGAACAGCTAAATGACAGTTATGTTTCAAATGCGTTCTTGAAAGAGGTTATAGTTGATGTTAAAGAGTTTAAAGATCTTTTAGAGACAAAGGATGGTGATGGAACACCTTTTATATACTGGTTCACTGTCGGAGCTTGTAATGAGACGGTCATTAATATGTTAAGACACGACACTATGAATCTTGTTTGCTCAGAAATGGAGCTCGATGAGCAGCATTTTTATTCCTTATTAGCGTCTTGTGTGCTCACGGAAAAACTGGAAATAATGGAATATATTTTACAAAAATATTCAAATAGATATATTCAGAATCATCGCTCCAAGTGTTTAACTCCTCCTCTCCTTGTAGCTGTGAAAGAAAAAAATAAGAGTGGAATGCAACTTTTATTGAAGAATGAAACAGTATTTCCAGATGCAACGTGGAAAGGATGGCCTTTTCTACATGCTTGTGCCATTTACAATGAATTTCAGATTTGTTCCACGGATATTCTCGAGACTGTTCTAGCATTTGAAAGTAAGACACATTCAGTGGAAAATGAATACAAAATGATTACGTCAATTGAAAAATCTGTCTTCGAAAAAATCGTTGATAAAGTTCATAGTTCAGTTGTCAAACATGGATCACACAAGCATCTGCTATTATGTCTTGTTGAAATTTCCGAATTAGAAATAACTGACGAATTGATAAAGGCTTTTTGTTCTTTAGCTGATGTAAAAGGAATCACTGATTTACACCCGATAAATTTTGTAGATGAAATGGGAGAGTCTGTTCTTCACCTTTTATTAAAATACCGATGGTATAATCACGGAGAATTGACAATAAGTAATGATGGCAAAGACGACTGTTCTGAAAATGAAATTAGTGATGTGTCAGTTGAGGGTAAAGTTGGCTCCTGTCATTTGCCAGAAGAATCACAGGTTCCTTATGAGGCGGAAAACTTTTTTGTGTATAGAAAAATAGAAGACAAAAATAAACATCTGCAGACAATAAGGAGATTATGCGTGAACAAAGCAAACGTTAATATGAAAAATAAAAGAGGAGAGACGCCACTCATGATTGAATTAAACAAGACGAAACCATCAATTGAAGTTCTTAGGAGTCTGTTGCATTATGGTGCAAATCCAAATGATCATGATATTCTTGGCCAGACTTGTTTTCACAAACTATTGTTACAAAACTGTGATAGTAACATAAATGTTCGTGCCATTCTTGACATTTTAGTTCAGCATGGATTGGATGTTAATAAACAAGATAATCAGGGCAATAGTCCTATTTTCCTTGAATTAAAAAGACAAAACCCAAGGACTGAAATTTTAAGTTTCATGATGAATGCTGGTATCAATATAAAACTACTGGACTCAAATGGTCAAACTGCACTTCATGTAGCTTTGAAAAAGCCAGACTATGATCACGCGAACAATAACAAAATTGTTGAAATTCTTCTTTGCTCAAAAGGTTCAAGCGTTCTTGTTCGCAATAGAAATGATGAGTCTGCGTTTAGTATTGCTATATCATATGTAAAACGCAATAGCGAAATGTTGACACAAATCGCCCTTCACGAGTCTTGCGAATTTCCTCTCCATGAATGCATCAAAGAACAAGTTGCTGAGGATGCAAAAATTCAAGCTCTCCAGTTTTTCCTGTCAAATGAAGCTGAAAAGCTTAACAAGCATGCGCTAAACGGGGAGAAAGAAACAATGTTAATAACCGCTGCAAAGACTTGTCCTGAAATGGTAACTCTGTTTCAGTTTTTACTCTCTCAAGATATCAATATTAATGCAAGAGATATCTGTCAAAAAACTGCTCTTGACTACTTAATCGAATCAAGCAATGAGTTTGAGTTTAAAAGACGAAAAGCAACAATAATTTGTCTTTTGGCTAAAATGTCAGAAGTTATGGTAAAAAGTGAAAAAGAGAAACCATCGTCTTCGTTGTTGACAGTTATGCATTTTCTGATGAGTAAATCTTACCTAAGACAGACTGACCCTCTTGTGGCTACCTTTGACACAAGTGAGCATATACGCAAGGAATCTCAAACAAATGTTCCGGTGAATCAAAAGTTGAAACAAACTAAGGATGTATTTGTGGATACAGAAATTATTTTAAAGATTCTTGAAACAACTACGGCGGATCTTAATAGCTATGTTGGGGAAAAGGGGCGGACATATCTTCATTACTGCTCGACTACCTGTTTTGATAGTGAACACATGCCAGCTATATGCGCACGCCTTATTGAACTTGGTGTGGATGTTAATAAGAAGGACAACGATGGGTTTACTTGCCTCGACGTGGCATTTAAGCACACAGGAAAACAAAATTTTCACACTGTTGTGTATTTACTGAACAGAATCAATTTGCAGGAATTGGACGTAGATAAATCCTTACAGTACTTAGGAGATGGGAACAATTTGTATGGCGATATAGTCAAATATTTTAAAGAGAATATTTTCGAACAAAGAAAACCGACTAAAAACTGTTTGCACTATTTGGCTTCGATCAATTATAATCCAGATCCAAAATACCTAAATAAAATTGAACGTGAAGAGTTGTTTAACCAACTACAAAGCTGTTTTCGCGTAGACGAGGAAAATGCCGATCAAAGAATCCCTTTACATGTAGCAATAGAAGTAAACTCGAATGTCGCGTGTGTGCTGAACTTCTTGAGAATAAGCGCATCATGTATTAATAAAGCTGATTGTGATGATAACACAGCCCTCCATCTAGTACTAAAATCGGACAGAGAAGACAGTGCTGTGTGTACTATAGTAAAACAGATGCTACAATATCAGGCTGATGTAAATGCACAAAATGAATTACTTAGAACTCCACTTATGGTAGCTGTCATGTGCTTGAAAGATCGATCAGGCACGATTTCGGAGATTTTAAAAATGAAGCCTGATCTGAATTTGAAAGACCGATCCGGTTTATCAATTATTCATCATTGCATTGAAACACAGAAAGATGATTTCACAGCTTGCGCTCTCCTAACTCTTTTTCTAGAAAGTGGACTAAGTATTTCTTTGACGTCTAAAACTAATGGGAAAAATACTGCTTTAAACTTGGCAGCTAAAACCATTCGTTACAGTCGCATATTATGCATTTTGAAGTTGCTACAGACGAAATCATGCTTGGTGGCAACCGTTGATAATGGAGGACGAAGTCCATCATATAACAGTGCGGCTAACTTACCAGGAATGAATCCTTCAGTAGTTTTAGAACGACTCATCCGATCTTACATATTTTTAATCCATGGAGATGATCCTTATTGTCAGACGGACAAAAAGGACACGATGTTTGATGTATGTATGAGGTCCCAATATCGTTATCTCGTTGACCTTCTCAAAACTGATATAAATGATAAAGACGCAGTTTACAGCATATTTCAGCGTGCATTGATTGATGTATCACGACAAGTGTTTGAAAAACAATCCTTCGAAATCGATGATGTCTTTCAATGGCATGATTTGCCCATCGAAGAGAGAATGCAAACCGTGATTTCAGACTCTGTAACTTATTTATCTCATTGTAGACTTGACCTACTGAAAAACGAGGGACCAGTGGAAGATTATGATAACCAATCAAGTGCTCTGGATTATGAGCATTAAATCATATGAATGTTAAATGAACATAACTTCCTCTGTGAGCACGTGTATATAAGAGTAAAAAAAATTGTTTGACTTACTATTTTGTAACCATTTTAAGATAAAAGTATGGGTTTTTTAATGTATCTTTTGTCATTTTCATTGAATATAATCATGACTGATTTATTTGTCAAAGGCCAAATGTTTCAATAGAAAAAGAACCCCCCCCCCCGATCTGCGTAGATGTAAACTTTTATTATTCTTCGTTCGCGTTCGTTCTTTGTGTATTAAATATCTTCACTATTAGCAGCATTTTATTTTGAAATATATTACTAAGTACGTCTTTTAATATATATAAATTTAATGTATTGTGTATGTTTACGATTCTCGAAATAAAATACATATTGAATATTACCGCATTTAGTGTGACTCTGTAATAGGTTTTCTTTTCCAAGTTTTTGTGTGTCCAAGAGTTTTTATTAATAGACTTCTGAAACCCAAATCTTTGAATAAATTGGAAATGAATTTCTAACGCAAAATTTGAAGAAAAGTTGTACAACATTCATATATTTGTTGAAAACTAAAGATATGTCATCATGGATGACTATTTTTTTCCAGATCCAAAATTGAAATGACAATGATTTAGTATTGCCATACAGTCAAAATTGACTGGTCCGCTGGTCTGAGGCGAAATTTCTGTGAATATTGGATATTATTATGATACTAGAATATGGTACAATGCTAATAGGTCGGAACTCGCAGTGCATGGTCAGAATCGAACTAGACAGCGTTCACTGTATTCTGAAATGTTAAATAAAAACGTGTGCTATGTAGGCTCCATAATTTATCCAGTATTCCATATTTTAAACATGAACATGTATTTATAAATATGTTCTATGCATTTTCTCCATTTTTCAAGATATCTGACTGTGTTTATACACGATCTAACTAATAACTTGAATTTTAACCGCCTTCAAACGCAATAGTTCGCCATACAATGAGAACACAGACTGACTTCTGACATCCGGATACTTTGAGAAACCTTTTATTTATGAAAAAAATGGTTATGTGCACTGTTGAGTACAAATCGACAATACGAATTCTTTGCAGAAAAAAAATACATGAACAGCTAAAATATGTTTCCTCCAATTTTCGCTACCTCTATGAACCCATATAATTAACTGTATACATAGCACGTTTGTGAATTTTTCTCCAGTCATAATCTCAAATAACTAGGACTTGACTTTTTAAATTCAAGTCATGAAAATTATTTGAACGATGTCAACATGTTGCTCTATAAGTTAAGTATCAACAGTTTTATTAGAGGTTGTTACATAGAGAATAATACATACCCTTTTCCATATCACAGCCAGTATCAGCCCGAGACTCCAATATCAGCCTTGTATTTATTACTAAGTATGTAATAAAAAGAATTAACAAATGATTGGTCAAATTTTATTTAAACTTATATTTTTTTATTTTATTCAATGAATTGAGGAAGGAGTACCGGTGTTATGATATATAGTAGTTTCATCAATATTCGTTGAATACCAATTTTCGTGGATTTCGTTGTTAAGTTGATCCACGAAATTAAATGCTCATCGAAGAACTATATCAACTAACATTTTGTATTGATATGGTCATTGGCCACGAATTTACGTATCCTTGAAACTGGTTTTCAGAAAATCCACGAAAATTGATACCCACGAATATTGATGAAACCACAGTAAAATGAATACCTTGCCAGTTGTAAGGTCGCAGTTATTGCATCAAAGACAAAGTATAACATCAAAGAAAGAAAGTTCATTACATGTGAAGAAGGTAAATAAGAAAAAATCTAAGGGCAACAACTTTGCTGAAATTATTTCCACATACATGTACTTCTCTTTGTACGACACCTTAATCCATAAGTTTATCATAAATAAAAAAAAAATATATAGTTTGACGTATAAATAACATTTTAAAACAGAGATTAATGATACTAATCTATTGATAATGAATAATCGAAGGAAAATAAATCCCCTTCAAATATACTAAAAATGAAATTAAAATAAAAAATTCTGTTGATAGTTGGCCGATAGATGTGAAACTTAGACATGTTCAGTAAGTTTTAAGATGAATTCATGCACCAAAAGTAAGCCCAATATTTGAGTAGCACACTTGGTAAATAAAAGAAAAAAAAAGAATGAGAAAGGAGCAGGTAAGATGTTATTGTTTATGTTATATAGTAGAACAAAATTTTAAATATATTGACAATAAGTTAAAAGTAAACAATATAAATTATAACTATTTTACAGTGTATGTCATAATCAATATAATTATCTCGGGATTAAAATCGGAACCCCTTTTATCCTTTGGTCATGCATTTCACACTCCAGGTAAAAGCCTCTTGCTCAAATAAATCATCCACCCAGTTTCCGATCAGATGACATGCACTATGGCAGATTCGTAAAGTAACTCTATAATGCATTTCACTTCATGATCCCCTTTAAAAATAAGGAGGAAGGCACAGTGGTCAAAATAATAAAAACTTGGACAGAGGTATCTATGCTATTTTAACCATGTTCTCAGTTTGCGTGCTAGCTGTCCAGCAGTAAAGGAGACAACTGATGTTTAGTGGTAGGAAAGCCTTTTTAAAAATAATCACGCAATGTTCATTATATCACCAATAGAGTCCCAGCTAACACCTGAACCCCTGACTATGGGGTAATGAATTTCACAAATTTGTAGAGGAGTCCTTGTTCAATCTAACACTGTACCTAGTTTGTCTTTTAAATGTCCAGTAGTCCAGTAGTACAATAGAGTCCCAGCTAACACCTGAACCCCTGACTATGGGGTAGTGAATTTCACAACTTTGTAGAGGAGTCCTTGTTCATTCTAACACTGTACCTAGTTTGTCTTCTAAATGTCCAGTAGTACATAATTGATACATTTTTACTCTATGTATAATAGCCTTCTGTACCAATACCGAGAAGCCTTTACCCAGGGCAATAAATGCCACAATTTTGGTAGAGGCTGTGGTAATCATCATAACCATGGATTTGTTTGCAAAGTGTCTTATAGTAGGCTAAGACTATTTAAAAATAATTTATAGCCATTCATTTTATGACCACTGGAGCCACATCATAAAACAAAAACCCTGCCTTTGGGGCCATAAAATAAATATAATTATCATAGAAGCTTTCTTAATTTGCCAAATGTCAAGAAGTACAGAAATCTTTTATTATACATATGTACAAATGTATATTGCATATTTAAAATATCACATACTCAATTGTAACAGTTCTTTTATAGCTGAGAAGAATTTCACATTATCAAAACGGTCTCTTCCTTCTACAGATGTTTTATGCCAAATCGGTCATGAAGGCAGTTCTTAGAGAAGCTGTATCTTTTCGTATGTAAATGCTCAGCTCATGACAAAATCAGGTAGCTATAGGGGTTTTTTTTAATTGACTTCGTTGACTAAAAACTCCCTACGTAAGTTTTTACATGTGCTCTTGGAAAACTCAAATTAGCAAATAGACAGACATGATGGTTACAATATACCCCTAACTTCATTTTCAAGGGGATAGGAAGAAGGGGCATTCATTGACTGATACATTGTCAAACCCTTTCAAACAACATCAGGGTTCATCTTTCAAATCTACATATATGTTAACATGTTTAATAGCGAGTGTTTGTATATGTTATACAAATTGATAATGGACATGTCATAATGATAAAATATTTTTTACCAGGTAAATACTCGTTCAAAAACTACAACCATGAAATATAAAAATCTACATAAAACATTGGGTTCAAGTACACATGAAAAAAAAAATCATTAACAACTGTAATTTGTATATAATTGTACAAATATTGTACGTAACAATTTACAATTAAAATAATTTTAAAAATTCACATATTTCTGTATAAAGGTCTATGCAAAAGTTATCTAAAATTTACAACCTCACAAAAAGTAGGAATGAAGCAAGTAGCATACAATAGGAACCTACATCACACATGTTGATATGTACTTATAGAAAATGATATGTATAAAGGAATGAAACAAATAATGATATGTTTTAATGGAATGGCACAGCCCAGACAACAGTGTCCAAAGAGTTTTCATAGTCCGTAGCAAGTTGTCAGCACTTTGACCAGCAGGAGGCCTAACATCATGACCAGGGGGCTGTGTATCACAGTGCTGCCACCATTACATTTGTTGCCTTTACAAAAGCAGTAATTAACTGCCCTCTGGTAGCTGGTGACAAACTTCCGACAACCGATGTAGTCTGTAACGGGGTTCTGATCTGTACAAAACAAGACGGGGTTGTCAATACACGTACACACTTAACCAAACTACCAGGCAAACAAAAATGCATCATTAATCTTGATTCAAATTTTACATCTAATAAGTATGTTTGAAATGATCGATAGACAATGAAATGTGTGTTTCTTTTATTCATGGAAATAACATTATAACAATCCAATCACAATCTAAGCTCAGTGTTACTTCTTAAGTGTTCATTATGCACATTAAGTAATGTCCTTCATGGGATATGAACAAAAAGGTTTTAGATTTTTGACATAACAATGTATTTAAGATACCAGAAGATACTACGCATTTATGAGGAATCATGTTTATAGTCATTTTTTATCTTTGACATTTTTAAAAGTTGTTAACAAACCTGTCCCAAGACTTTGTAAGACTCTGTAATACTCTATCTGTGAATAACACTGTCTTCTGGCAACTTGGTACTCTAGAGAAAAAAAATCAATATAAAAAATTATTTATTAAACTTTAGAAAAAGGTTGCCTTTTACTGTAAACATATTACATTTGGCTGTGTATTCTATTTAGCGTTTTTTGGCGGAAAACGGCATCCGCTAATTCAAGTACATCGCCAAATGTAAAATATATAAGTAGATAATTAGGTACATTCAGAAATGCGCTAAATCAAGTACATCGGCTACATCGCCAAATGTAAACATATAAGTAGATAATTAGGTACATTCAGATATGCGCTAAATCAAATCCACACTGACTTGTTGTAAAAACATATTCCGCCAAATATCGTATGTTTACAGTAATCTGTGTAAATAACCGTCCCATAAACTTTTACTCTGAATGCATTTGATTCATAATATGTATGCCTCATAAAATCTTCTAAACAGAGCTGAACATTGAAATGACTAGCTATAAGGACTCGTCAATTTAATTTCTTGTTCGTCGGACCTCTGATGATAAAAAGTGTGAACTGACAAGCAATTATTAAATTTTTTATTCAAAAATTTTTGAGGCGGTACATTTTGAGCAGACAATTATATTTTCTATATTTTTTCTGTTTTATAGAAACCACTTAAAATACGAAAAACAGGGTTGGCAAAAAAGCGGGAAATACTCATATTTCCCAGGACGGTGGGAATTTCTGGTAATTTCCAGGAAATACTGGGAAATAAAGTACAACTACATACTAGTACCAGTACTTCATACTTAGTCTTAATCAAACCTATTGTGATGTAGACAATAGTACATCTTGTTACATGTAGCTATGGCATTCTATCATGTCTTTGGTTTTAACTTTTTTTCACTAGCTAATAATGCATTGGACATCTACTTATAAATACTCCAAACATGGTTCATTTATACACCATTGTTATTTGTTTTAAAGACTCAAGTCAGTTATAGGTGCATCATCTTCACTAGCCAAGGGTTTTCCACTTCGCTCCCCATTTAGGGAGAAGGAAGTTGACCGAAAACCCTTGGCTAGCGAAGATGTAGGTGCATCTAAACAGTTATCATACACATGAAATCGACAGTTCTAGTTTCTGGTTATTTTGTATATGTGAAAAATGGGCCAAGAAAATTATGAAAATTAAAGTGTGACTGTGTCACTACCTCAGTATGCAACACACCTAAGAAGAAGCCAATTAGCCCCACTCATAGTATATATCTGCCCAAAATAGGAGCACAAATTTGTCAAGGGTCAATTATTTATTAAAACAACATGTGTGATTAATTGATTGTTGCTTGTAACACCTACAGTAATTATGACAAGATTTAAGTTTATTGATTATAATCTGTAAAACTAAACTTGGGGTTCAAAAAGCTGGACTGAAACTTATACTCCAGCTGCAAGTCCTTGGGAATAAATGATCTGGTGAATTTAAGATTCATAATGGCAAAGCCTGCTGAATTGTGGTTTTTTGCTTACTCTTAATATCTTATTCCAAAAACACATATTTTACATTAAACAAATAAAGATTTTAAATTTTTATTCCCAATATTTCCCAGTATTTCCCAGTTTCGTGAAAATCAGTAGTATTTACCGGGATGGGAAATACCGGTATTTACCACTGGTAATTCCCCGCACCGGTAAATAAAAATATAACAGAACTCTTATATCTGGATGTGGAAATATAAAATACATGTCTACTTTTTTTTTAAATATGAGCTTGCAGGTTGATGCGACTTTACAAATTAACATTTTACTTTAATTTGTGTCATTATTAAATATTCTCATTTCAATGCAAGAATTCTAAAACAATTGCATATATTGACAAACAATCAAAAAAACTACAACCGAATTATCTGGCAGGGCGGTCCTAAAATAAATGGAAATTTCAAGGAAAAAAATATTCTTTTGGAGGGGATTCTTAATAACATATTTTGACATCATTATACTTGACATACCATCATCCCACTCCTTGGAACAGACATGACACCCAGATTCAGTGCCCACCCCTGTGTCCTCAGGTTTGAACGGCTCCACGTTGCAGTAACTACAGGAATAACAGGTCAGACCGTTCTTTTCAGTGTCATAATCATTGCCACTACCGGGCCCGATGCCGCCAGGAATCACTATCTGCTCGTCCCAGTTGTTCTGGAACTCGTTGAAAGAGCCATCGTTCCAACCTTTAAACAAGAAAAAAAATTTCTGAGTAAAGTTCCCTTTAGTATTTTATTTCAAGAAAAGATTATCACTGTAAAACATGAAGAAAAAAACAGAGTTATAAAAGCATTTTTTTTTTTCGATGCCTCCTTCTTTCAATGTTTTTCTTTGCATCAGTTTATAGATTAAGCATAAGAATGTATTGTTTAAAGATTTCCTACAAATTAAAAACTTTTGACATCTTAATTCAGGAAGGTACAAATTATTTATTCTGGATGAAACTACCCCATGAATGGCTAAAAAAAAATGTTTCGCTCTGTGTCGCACTTAAAAGTTGGCTTTTGGCATGCCTCAAACAGGTATCAATAATTGCATAACATAATAAATGTTTTGCATTATTAGGGATGGATTTATTTCAAAGCTACCGAAGTTGTACTCACAAAATTTGGGTTGGATCAGTTTACCCTTTTACATAAACTGATTTGTTGATACATGTACTAAAGAGTAAACTGTTCCAATCTAGGTTATACCGGTACTCATGGGAGTATAACTTGGGAACTTTAAGCTTTTTTATTTAAAAATTCATTCCTTGCATGATTGGATAATATAACTCTGGATCAAAATGAAAATTATATTAAAACTTCACATGGACACATGTACAAAGTAAACTTAATTTGTACAATAAAAATATCATCTTCATTTTAGGGGGAAATTTTAGACCCTTATCATATATAGTTCTTTCCCTAAATAATAAAGAAATAATTTTATGAACCATGGAAAGCGTCATCTACCGGTACATACCTCCTGGATTGCTGCCATCTGGATACAGATTGCCGGGATTGGAGTATGGATACTGCCGGATGCGGAGATTAAATCCAATTTTACTGTCCTTTTTATTGTCTGTGACAAACTGCACAGTTAACTCATTCTGAGTGGTTTTGAAGGACCGTAGATTGGGAAAGTCTGCTGAGGATCGAATTGTTCCGCATAATCCCCCTGGAGGGAATCCAGGGATCAGTCTCGCATTGTCCACTCGGGGACCTACAGCATGAGAAGAGGCACAAGGTTTTAAAGATTCCTTACTGTTTATGCTATATGTTGTCTCAGTTACTTAAAGTTGTATCAATTTAATAGAACAATCTTTTAAAATTACAAAATCAAATGATCATTTCTAATGCTTAAACCCATGAATCAATCTGTTGGACTTAAAATTTAAAGCAAACAAGCTGCCACATACCATTGAAAAGTTTAAGGAAGTCTTTGCAGTAGGATGGAATTCCATTTGCTCCAACAGGTCCATGGTAAGCATCTATGTCCAGAAGGTCCAGTGTAGCCTCTATCTGATGCTCTGGTTTTCCTTTGATAGATACAATACAATTTCTAGAGTCCTAAAGAAAGGAAGAGAAAAATTGTCAAACTTGGAATATCTATATTTAATCATGATAATGTTCATGAATATATTATCATTCCTTGCATGATTGGATATATAACTCTGGATCAAAATGAAAATTATATTAAAACTTATTATTCTATATACAGTATGATGCAATACGTATTCGTCAAAATGGCATCGTGATTTGTTAGATGGGTATCAAAGAGGAAACTGGTCATTAGAGAAGTTAATAGAAAAAAACGCCTAGCCTGGTGCCGTGAGAAGATAAAAACTAACAGTTGACAACTAATGGAGAAAGGTAATTTTCTCGGATGAATCTAAAATTGTTGTAGGACAAGATTCTTGTGTCTACATCTGGAGAAAACGGGTGAGGGTTGGAGGCCGGACTTGGTGGAGGCGTGTCAGACGAAACCATCCTATGAAGTTATGGTCTGGGGATGTATTTCTTGGCATGGAGTTGGTACAATTACAACTGTTAATGGCAATATCAATGCAAAGAAGTATCAACAAACACTAAATGACAATTTATGGTCCGTTATAGCCCAGCATTTCCCCAAACAGCAGTACATCTTTCAGGACGACAATGCGCCAGTGCATCATGCTCGTTCAACTCAAGAATTTATCCACAGAAACGGAATAACAACAATGAGCTGGCCTGCACAAAGTCTCGATATAAACATAATCGAAAACCTATGGCTGCTTATTAAGAGAAAGCTACAGGGATGTGTTGGCCCAAGGATGACCTGTTTCGTGAGGTAGTGAACATTTGGACCTCCATTATGCCTAAATACGTTCAAAGTCTCTATAACACAATTCCCTGACACCTACAAAGTGTGATCAGACTAAAAGGTCATCTGACAAAGTATTGGGTTAGGTTTTTTTTCATTTAAACCATTGTTTTTAATTTGAAATCGAAGATTGAAGTGTGACCTAATTTCGTCACGAATGTAAACACACCGTCATTTTGACAAATACTTATTGCATCATACTGTAGCTTGAATAAGATATCTAACGTTAGCTAAATCAAGCCATTCTGAACATGCTGAATGGCTTAATAAAGTTTATCTTATTCAAGCTAAAAAGCTAAGTAAAGCTTAAAGCCAAAATTGAAACTTGACCTGTTAAACTAACACATACAGATATTGTAACCAATGTTACTGGTTACTAATGGAAGGGGAAAAAAATTGGTACTATACTCTGTCCCGAGTTTTTGCTTCCACCACTTTTTGCTTGATATTTCAATAATCATAAATACCTTTGTGCTCAAACAACGTTCATCCACTAACAGGAAAAATGCCCAGATTATCAATTTTGAAACGCCCCCACTGTCGCTTCAGAATTTAATAAACATCCCAAAATTAAAAGTCTACGGGGAATTTGCATTGCATCAGCCATTAATTAGCCCAGATGATAATGTTGAAAAATTCTGAGTGAGTTTCGAATGAAGGAAATATGTAAACATTTCCCATTATAAATCTCTGTAAGATATTTGTTTTTGCTCCTTTGAACTTTAATGAGTGAAAATTAAATTATAATTTTTCAATGAAGTATCTTGTGTCTTGGATATATTCCCTTTTATCGATGTCAACTGTATTTCTTTCATAGGTATGTGTATTTTTATTAAAAATCATCAAAATGTGATGGAAGGAATAACTCGGGACAGACTATAATTTATGGCCATATAAACTCACATACATACCTGATAAAAAGTGAAAGACTGTGACCGAACATTTTCATATCCTAAGTTATCATTTGGATTTTGAAAGTTGTGTTGGGTTAGGTAGTATGCAGGATTTCTACAGTATTCCTCATTACAGATGGAACAGAACTTATCTGTCTGTAAAATGATGTCCCCTAAAAATAAAGAATTGTAAGCACACTTGTGAACGCTGGAGTATAACTTAAAAACTCTTTTCTTTAAGTTTGAATCAACATAAAGCGGAATAAGTACACTCGTTCTTCTAGAAGTTAATGATAAATAACTCTAACAAACCATGTACAAGGGATATAATAGCTCCAAATGCCAGGAAAACAAATTCCTCCATAATTAAATCATTTCCGGAAATCACTGAATTTGTGAGATCTTTCTTAGATGTTTCGTAACAAATGAAACGCATCTATGTCATTAAAACGCTTTTTAAAGCGCTACAAAATGGCCACCGTTGAGTCAATGGTTGTGGAGGAGCAGCGTGAACCAGAGAAGCCTGTAGACAGAGAAAAGGTAGCTGGCGTTATATTCATGCAAAATGTTTTAAATTTAGGAACAGACCTTGCAATGACAAATTGTAGATTGAACCACAATGTGGAAAGACCAATTGTACTAAAGTTTGTGCACAGGCGCTTGTTTCATACAGGAGGTCTATTAACTTTAGTCTATACACAATAACACAAGTGTTATTGTGTATAGTTAATAGACCGCCTGTATGAAACAAGCGTCTGTGAGTGTGTGTAATTTGCTATCATGGCCATTCTACAGGTTGGGACCAATCACCCAAATGGGATATAATAGCCCAAATGGGATATATATAATCAGATTGGGCACCAACCCCTGTTTGGTGGTTGGAGTCCCTTATGGTGGTTAAATGCCTGAATGGTTTACCTATTTTACCTACCAAATGGGACTCATTTTTCGTTTAACTCGGATTTACATTTTTCTGGACAAAAAGTGCATCATGTTTACTATGGGGGCAAGTACTCTTGACATGTTTGCTTCATGATTAAACATTTGTTTAAAAAAAAATTTGTGTCGATTTTTCCACTGGCACTCCTGTTTAAAAAAAGGCCGAAATGAAAAGCACCCCGGAAGTCGCGTATAAACATAGTGTTTATATATATGTCTTTAAAAAGATTGATTTTATTCAAAGTATGACATGGCCTCATTCCTCAAACTCTTTACTTTCGATTTCTATCATCCGGGCAAGTGAAAAACAATTGCAGCCAATCAAAATAATGATCTCTAGGTGCGCGTCAGAAGCTAATTTAGGTATGGAGGCCCATTTGCGCTATATTAAATTTCTCAGTAAAACTTACTTAAGATTTTAACTAACAAAATTTGTTTTGCCTATAACTTGAATAATGACTTATTACCTTGTACTTTTGGTATTAATTTACAATCTGACTATTTTTGTCGCGGAATTTTACTGCAGAAATGTACGGTTAGGCCTCCATGCCTAAATTGAGCTTTCGATGTACATCACTTAAGATCACCGATTTCATTAGCTGCAATTGTTTTCCACTTGCTTTGTTACACTGCTTTCAACAGTGTAACAAATGAATAGAAAACCCGTTGGTTCCGACGATGACAAACTATAGCCATATAGAGAATTTCTTAACCAACAGTTGTTGCATTTGATACACATTGATGCATATTTATATAAAAAAATTCAAAATCAAAAATGTTTAATTTTGCACTTTGAATTTATATCCCATTTGGGCTATTATATCCCAAACCGGCTATTTTATCCCAAACAGATGATTGGTCCTAACCTGTTCTACCTTGGTCAGTCCATTTCACAATTTTGATAAGGTTGATGTTCCAGTGATTAAAGTGTGTCATGGTTACTGGTATTGATGGCGATTTCATACAGTGAGGTCGCCATTAACAAATCACTTAGTGAATTTGATTTATGGTAGTCTTATACTCGGAATTAAATGGACTCAATCATGGAAAGCCTACTTGTAGTTTTGAAATATAGATATGCATTCTAACAATACATAAACACAAGAAAAAATATATGTTTACATGCTAGTTAATTTGTTATCATCTTGCAAATATTTTTGAAAATGATGAAATTTGCAGAATGTCCATTTTTTCTGAAAATAATTATCAATTATTGATAAGTTAGAACTGGATGTAAAAACTTAATTATAAACATTTGTTTAAATCATATCACTTCAATAGTTTTGCGCAAATTGTACGCTTATTACTATTAGGCTTGACATATCAGAATACAATGCAAAAAAAATTGATGCACGAGTCCATTTTGTTCATTTTGAAGTATTTTTATGGACTCAAACTTGAATAAATGGTATTTATTATACAGAATAATATCTTAAAAAACAGATTTGGTAAAAATGTTTACGGATTTATTTTTACGCTATAAGCTCTAAAGCAAGTAGACCATGAAAAAATATTTCCGTAAAAGTCATATTTTGTTAATAATAGTTTTCCGCTTAGGTCTGTCAACAATGTTGGAATCTTTTAAACATTAATAGTTGACTGATGATTGATTAAATACCAAAAAGCTTCTGTCTCTATAATTTAACTGTTTTCATGCAGTTTTTAAAAAAAGGAAAAAGTGGAGGGGGGGGGGGGCACCTGTCAGTCAAAACAAAGACAAAGTACATAAAAATTTTGTAATCATGGGCCTGTTCATGATTAAATTTGGCAAATAATGTATCGGAAATCATTGTGATGCTAGCAATTTAATGTTACAATATTTGAATAAATGAATTCAATCGCTTACACCTTTTTTCCTGCAATGTATATTATGCATAATTTTTAATCATACCTTTACGAAAGGATAAGGGTCATTTAAACTATAAAATTGGTTTGAATCAGACTGACCAAAAGTCCAATACATGTATATAATTTCCCTTGATTTAAATAGGTGTCCACTGGGAGTTCTGTGTAAGTACACAAGCCATTTGGGAGTGTAAAGTGTCCTTGCCAGTTGGCTTTTGAAACAATTAAAAATGTATATTCCACACCTTATATAATTTAATAACAATATGTTTCATTTCAGACCTGCCCCTTGCTGCTGAGAGTCTTCAACAACATTGGGCGGCACAATCCAATGAGTGAATACCACCGCGGTCAAACCCCAGCAAACGAACTCCAAATCTACACATGGTAATTACAATACGCAAAAAAGTTGAATGAAGAAAATGTTTTTTAATTTGTAGTAAAAACTGAAAAAAGTACTTATACCAGTATTTAAGCTACACCAAGTATACATGGTAGATAATAGTTACTGTATCGTAAAGATGATGGTTTATAGATAAGTTAGGTGATAATAATCATAATAAAACATAAAATTTAAATTTTCAATGTGGATATGTGTCGTGTCAAGTACCGGTACAAGAACATAGAAATTTAGGGGTTTTATTATATGTTTTTGTTAATTCCATATAAAAACACTCTTTCCTGATCTTATTCTTGACTGAAGGCTAGATGCAACATTGAAGGAACTAACGAGTCTCGTCAAAGAAGTGAACCCTGAAGCCCGACGGAAAGGAACTTTTTTTGATTTTGCAATCGTGTATCCTGATCCCAGGGCCCCAGTGTATAGACTGAGAGAAATCGGCACCACATGTGCGGGACACAAAGGACAGGATGATGGAGTCAGTCTCGCGAACAAAAAGTTTGTCATCGGAGATTTCCTTGACATTGCCATCACACCCCCCAGAAATGAGCGACCTAACCAACGGAGAAACCGACCACCTTACTGATCCAATCACTGAAGTCGTGTTCATCATCTATCATTGGTGTCAGACAGGGGGGTTTATTTTATTGTCCCATCATTTTATGTGTAAATGTCAGCATAGTTTTGAAGAAAAGAAGTAAATGAATCTGACAAAAATTGTTTTTAACCAGAGATAGCTTGTCCTAAGTAAACATTGAGTACATGACATCATTGATGAATATTTTATCATTATCCATTGCTCAGAGAGGAAACGTTCATTTCTACATGGTTAACGATCTTTTATTATGAAATGTGGTATGGAATGCACTGAAGAATGTTTTATATAGGCTATAGAATGAATTTACATGTAATAAAATTCTTTCATATTCCATCAGAATTTTTGTTCCTGTTGTACTAGAAAGTTATTCACAAATATTACAATAAATAATAAATAAATTTACTGAAAATTAATCATCCAAATGTTATCCAGCAAGTCACGAAAGTGCAATGTATGAAGTGCAGTACAAAAAGTGTGGCTTTTGGCTAATTACATTACGGAGGATAATCGTTTTACTTTAACTTGAAGAGTTAGTGAATTTTCATTATTGAGTTTCATATAATTTTATCAATAAAGACATACTAATTTAATCTTTAAGAAATATGCTGGTGAAATTACCTGTAATGTGGCATTGTCATACTGTCTATATAGGACTATTCTGCCTGATTGTTGATGGTATTAAGGAGTCATGGCCAAGATGTTACTAAACATTTATGTCATTACTCTTAGAGTTGAGAATTGTGGCTTAGTACAGTATATTGGCAGCGGTGTCTGAATTTTAAGTATTACCGTACATGAACACACTTTTCATGTGAGCCACTTTCAATTTGCTTCCGACGCCACTGGTTCTTACAAGTATACTTATAAATTCTTATTTGGTGAGTGGTAAGCAGGCCTGAGTAACTTTGCCGATTAATGTAGTTTTTTTTCTTCACGGTCCATCTTTCAAACATCATGTCAATTTCAATTTATTGCTGCTGTTTTATCCTTCTGTGTATTTATATATATACGTGAATATTATAAAATACTACTTAATTTGAATAAATATAAAATTCACACAGATACTCATAAAGTTTGGAACTCTTTTTCTTTCAATAAATAAACATGTATTTTAGAACACAATGTAAATTGCAATGATATCCAGATATCCAGGCGCTTTTATTACAAAGTAATAGCATGTATTTTCCAGTTTGTGTCAAACTTCACTGTGACGTACACCCCTGCAAATGTGTTCGGAATATTTTCTTTATCGTTGCTAAGTATGTAATAAATCCAGAGGTGCTCGAATGAAAGTTTACTAGACTTCCCCGAGATTTGTTCAGTTCCTGTGAAATTTCAAGCGGAAGTATAAGTGTTCGGATAATATTCTCAAAATACGTACATGTAAGAACTGGTCGGTTTTCATATCGTATCCTACTTTGATTTATGTTAAAACATAAAAATCTATTAAGATATATGTCGATCTTATTTCAACATCTAGCGGTTATTAAACGAAACGATGATATTCAGAACAGAGTTATCGTTCGTGTTCAACCACTCTACACGTGGTTGAAAAATCATAGTCATGTTTTATGCTTTTGGTGTGCAATACCATGCTTTTTAAAACTAGAATGGGTGTCTGTTTTGTATAAAAACTTAGTATATCGAGCCATTATCAAGGAACATTCTGCATAAAATAGTATAGTCTGTTTCACTATTGATGCTATTACTAGGTCAGCCGCGGATCGAAAATTAAGCCTTTAGGGGGGTGTCGCTACTACGCATGTTAATTGGTGCAACAGCAGAAAAAATCCTATATTTTCTTAGTATTGTCACATTTATTTCTAGAACTCATTTCATCCACCAATTAATAAAGATAAAGTTTACAATCAATAAAAGTCCGGATTTTATATTGACTTGTCTAGATATTAAGAAATAGACTATTAAACAGGAGGTACGATTTTTACTGCGAAACTGAAAGGGTCAAATAAAACCACGTGGTCTAAATTATTCGCAGGGGTGACGTAGTCCTGTTTATTTCGTCGTTGGCCACTCACACCCGTGCGAATGTTATATTGTCATTTAAATTTAGACCACATGGTATCGTTAGAACAGATGGTAAAATCCCCTATCTCAGACATTCCAACAGCACAGTTCTTTCGACATTTCCTGTCCTGTCTACCTTCAGGCATTGTGTCTCCTTGCTGAACAAATCTCGGGGAAGTCTCGTGAACTTTCATTCGAGCACCTCTGGATTTATTACATACTTAAATTAGCACCGATAAAGAAAACATTTCGAACACATTCGCAGGGGTGCTCAGTCATGGTTCTTTGAAATCAATACGATTTGTCTGGCCTTTCAGCTAAGACTACGCAATCGGTGCATATTTCGCTTGAATCCAGTGTCATTTTGAATTTGTTTCGACGTAAGAAGCTACGTTCTACCGAAAGTCCAAGGTCTTGTTAAATGGAGGATTGAGCATCTTATCGACTGTGAAACTATGTTTAGCACATTTTTGTGAATTTGGCGTGCCATATGCATCGGTTAAAGCATTTTTCTTACAATTGCATCAATGTGTTTGCGCTCATTATTTTAAAGTATATCTTTATTTGCTTTCTATATTTTAAAATATTTAATTCATTATAAAACGCTAACCGCGTTTTAGCAAAACTTGATTTGAATTATCATATTTTGCACCGAGTTGGCGAAAATACCGGTATCTAGGTTAGACAACAATGTATGTGTATAATATTACCAACAATATTTTATCTTTTCATCGCTTTAATTTGATTCGACCACGAAACACATTAGTTAACAAAATAACTACGTTTTGTAGATTTTTTTTTCGCCATCCACAAAAACTAGTAAGTAGAAAAAGGTTTCTTTATTTTCTATTTGGGGTACAAATCCCTTTTTCAGTCACCTACATTCCCCAATGTGACGTCGGCCTTTTATAAATGAGCTATATGAGTGTATGTGTATTTAAATCGATATAAACATCATGGCGTCTTGTGTAACGTGGGCTCAATTTCACGTCGTTCATTGTGAACAACACCAGCAGGAACTAGATATGCATTGCGAGGATTGCCATTTGGACTTGTGTTTGGAATGCGCTAAAATAGACCACACAAAGCACAATTGGAGTTCTATTAAAAACATTGCGAGGAAAATTCGAGAAAAATGTACAATTGGATTGAAGAAAGTCCATAATATAGATTTTATTGCATTAGAAGAAGAGTTGTACAAACTTCAATGTTTAGAAAAAAGGAATACAGAGCTGTTTGATCGAGAGAAAGATAAAGTAGAACTTCAATTTGACAAAATCGTCAACTCGCTAACTGAAATCAAGAACCGGATTTTGACCTGTATGGAAGACAAGAAGGATACAACTAATCAGTACCTAAAACCAATCCAGAAATCACTGGAGGACAAAAGTCAGAAAGCAAAAGAAATCATCAGTTTTATTGAAAATAACAAGGTAAGCGACTCTAGCCTCGTTGAACATTATAATCAGTTGCAAGACTTGTTGCAAAGAGAAAATGTATATTTTCATGAGAATGAATATTCTATGCGCTATTTTGGAGAAGAATTAGATATGGAGTACTTGGACAAAATGATGGGTAGAATAATAGATGTCAACGTTTTCGAAATCGAACAAATTTCAAAATTTAGCATGGAAAACGCTCAAATTGATTCCATCCATTCCTTTAAAGAAAACACTGCATGGATTAGCAAGGAGACACAATGCCTGAAGGTAGGCAGGACGGGAAATGTCGAAAGAACTGTGCTGTTGGAATGTCAGCTAGGGGATTTTACCATCTGTTCTAACGATACCATTTACTATACAGACATGGATCAACGTTGCGTTGTGTTCGTGTCGACTACAGGAAAAAAACAGACGGTCTTTAATGCGCATCCTTTAATTCCTACAGGGATCTGCTGGTCGACAGTCGGTGGGCTGCTCGTAACCTTGTGTGAGGATGACGATCCCTACGAACCAGACAGCTCATGTAGACGCTTGTTAAAAAGTATTACACTGACGGGAAAAAGTGTCAAAGAAATAGAATTTGACGAGAAAAACAAAAGATTGTTTACCTTTCCAACACGCGTCGCACAGAACAAAAACACAGACATCTGTGTTATTGATATGAAAGACACGGATACAGGAGAACTTTACATTCTATCGTCTGTTGGCATCCGGAAAACCATTTATCGTGGAGCCGAGACGGATCATAATCCATTTTGTCCTTGTGCGGTTGAATGTGACTCTGACTATAACTGCGTAGTGTCCGACACTTTCAATAGCTCCCTTCACGTTCTCCATTGTACTGGACAACTACTGAAAATTCTCCGCTTACCAATCCTTCAAGAACTGTCCTCTATGTCCATCATCAAACACACACTGTGGATCGGTACATCTGGGGGAGACGTCGGAGTCTTTAAATATATCAAAGACCATGACAACGCAGAAACTTGTGAACATAGAATTCCGGCGTAGTTTTTGGCAGATACTAAGTATCGCAATAATGTTCTATTTCAGCTGATCAAATTCTTGATGTCAAATTGCATAATTTTCGTATTTACATCCAACGAGGAAATCTAAAAATCATCATAATATCGAATGGGATACCAATCTATGTCAGTTTAGAATGCAGTTGTACTTAAAAAAAAAGTATACTGGCACTGTACCAGTTATCGGCTAAAATTTAACGTTTTCTTTTCGTATTTCCTTATTTCTGGAAATTTTTGAATAAAACTTGACATACTTTAAATGCTATACTCCTTGTTTATGCACCTGTTAGGTTAAATCATTATTTAGAACCCAAAACATCTTTTTGTGTGCTTTTTAGCACGTCCAGAATTTGCCGAGTTTTTACGATTTACTGTACCAGTTATCGGCTTCGCGATAATAACATTAGTAAAATCCCTGTACATGTTGATTTGATACTCTGCAAAATGTAATTTGAATTATGCCCCTTTTGGGGTCAGACTAAAGTTCGTAAGGGTTATGATACATAAACAAAACTCATAAAATTATTCGTTTGTTATCATACGGTAATACACAAAATCGTAGACTATTCAATGCATAATATTGTGCAATCAGGCGTTCAACTGCGCTATGAATCTCTCAGAATTTAGTGAATTCCTTTTGTTTCTACATGTTATATGTAATGATATTATATGTCAAATCAAAGAAGGGAAATAATAATGTATCACAAAGGGGTTATATTCTATTTTTAACATATTACGTCACTTCCCCCACTGCTGAAAGTGCAAAGATGTAAATCAGCGGTAAACAATGATCGTTTAAGCTCATATTTAAAACATATTCAAGTAAGTTTTCAAGCAAACTTACTTTTCTTTATTCAATACAGAGGACTGAATTAAAAAATCTCAGATAGTCGCGTGCTATAAACCCGAACTCTCAGTTTAGCCGATAACTGGTCTTAGCCGATAACTGGTACAGTACCAGTAAACGTTTTACTTTTGGGCCCGAATTATTATAAATGTACAAAAGTTCGTACCAGCCTATTTAAAACATATTTCCTTCGACCAGAAAATATATATAATCGGAATTTCATTTGGACGCGTAAAACAAAAACATGGGTACGCCGCTCCATGCACCCTTTAAAACGATGATTTGGAGGCACTCTCTCTCTCTCTCTCTCTCTCTCTCATTATTTTGTCCCGCGATTGAGGGCTCACATATTTAATGTTACCTCCGATATAAGTCAATATTTGTAATTTAATTCTAGTATATTTACATCTACCAAGTATTATTCCCTCTATTTCTTACGGAGACTTACAGTTAATTCATAGCTCTATAGAAACAGCCAGACTGAAATCTACACGCCCCGTTTATCGATTGGTCGAAATCTACAGCGGCTGAAACTGAAAAAGAAAGTGACAGGACTGAAATTGACACGCCCAGTTTATCGATTGGTCGAGACCTACAACTACCAAAGAAAAATCACGGACTGCACGAAATAACCATGATGATGTCAGACTCAAAGTCTCACAGGAGACGATTTGGCTGTTTCTTTTAGCTAACGTACTTATGTACATTAACAGTAATTTAGTGAATTTTACTTACTTTTTACGCTCAATTTATTAATTAGTTAAAAGAAAGATGTTAATATAAACAATAAAATGCTTTCTTTGGTGATTCATTCGGGTTATGAAGGTAGCGATCATTGCAGAAAAAATTTACATAACCCGCTAACGCGGGATATGTATTTTTTCTGCAATGTCGCTACCTTCATATCCCGAATGAATCACCAAAGAAAGCATTTTATTGTTTAAATAAACGATGCTACATACCAGTATATTGCGAGTGTTTTTGTTGTTCATTGGTCCCAGGCATTAAACGTTTAAACTTTCCTCTTTGAAGAAAAATCTCATCGCATGTTTAACATCAGTTGGATGTTTTGTTTGCAGCAACTATATAATGAACAAATAAACTATTTATAAAACCTTTTAAATTTTCATTGAATATATATGATTTAATTGATTGTCATCTACTTTGGTGTGTGTGGGGGGGGGGGGTATTAAATGTCAACCACTGGAATTTTTCATAACTTCAAAATATATTTAAGACTGTGGTATATATACATGTCCAAAACTCTACTCGAGTAGAAGTGTTTTGTAAACATTTACTTGTTTACAATTAATTATATATGTACACCAATAATATATCTTAATGCAATTATACTGTACATATCTTAATACACTTAATATAATATCGATAATAATAAATCGACGTACAGTAGTAATTATTTTGGTGAAACTCTATCAAGTTAACAGAACTTGTGTTCAAAATATGGGTACGTGTATTATTTCAATACACATGCATGCACATACATTTTATCAAATGAATACATATGTATGTACGTGAGCTATCTTTGTTCATCACGTGCTATTTCACTTGACCATTCAGGCCAGTTGATTGGTTGTCTGTCTGTTGCAGGAATACTTTTAAGAACCCCACTCCCTCCCATGTATGTTACTAATAAAGAAATAAGGAATCAAGGACGTGATCAAATCTATCATACAGCACTTCGGGCTTTCTTGGATTTGATCACCCCCGACCGTATTTGATCACCTCATGATACTCAAAGAATTTTATTCCTTATATTTATATAATTTACACCAATTTTTCAACTAAATACTAAGTTATTAACATTTTCACGTTATTTTAATTATGCACCCCCCCTCCCCCACAATGGCCGCGTCATTTGTAATGTATTGGACTATATGTTGCATTTGATTCGTAGTATTATTACAGACAAAGACATTGCGAAATGTATATATTTTTTAATAGAAACATATTTGGTTTATATAAACCAATTGCGGTTTTTTAAAAGTTAATTTCAATCCATTATTTTAAGAAAAAATATAAATCATATCCATCATATATTCAAAGCAGAAAAAAAAAATCAAGGAACAGCGTATTTTGATTATTTCGAATCCTACATTAGAATTCATTTGATCTTTGTGCAATTTAGCCTTATATCATTTAAGAATGTGTAACCTTTGGTTTTTTTTTTATAGTAAAGACCTGAAATTTGGACATAATCATCACAAGTGGTTAGGCTTTATGCACAACAAATTTTAAGGCCATATCAAAAGGTCAAAGGTCAAATATAATGACGTCATCAAGGATTTTTATCAATTTTCATCTCTATATAATATTTTTAAATCGTAAAACTCACGGTCAAAATTTCACTATTTTGATATGTTAATAATGGGGTCATGACAATCATACAGTTAAGTTTTATTGAAATCTGAATAATACCGGACAATATCTGTATAAAGACCTTTATGTGTTGCAAATTTTCGTCTTATACTCTGTCCCGAGTTTTTGCTTCCACCACTTTTTGCTTGATATTTCGATAATCATAAATACCTTTGTGCTCAAACTATGTTCATCCACTAATATGAAAAATGTCCAGATTATCTGTTTTGAAACGCCCCCTCTACCGCTTCAGGTTTCAATACACATCCCAAAATAGAAAGTCTACGGAGATTTAGCATTGCATCAGTCATTATTAAGCCCGGATGATAACGTTGAAAAATTGTGCGAGATGTCCCGAGAACTTCCGAATGGAGAAAAGATGTAAACATTTCCCATTATAAATCTCCGTAAGAAATTTGTTTTCGTTCCTGTGAACTTTTATGAGTGAAAAAGGATAATATGTCAATGAAGATATCTTGGATATTTTCCCTTTTATCGATTTCAACAGCATTTCTTTCACAGGTATGTGTATTTTTATTAAAAATCATCAAAAAGTGGTGGAAGCAATAACTAGGGACAGACTATAAAAGATCACTCACAAGCGCTATTCTTACATTATATTACATTTGAATTTACTTTAAGGACGACGGACCCAATTCGATATTCCGCACCTCTGCGCAGAAATCCGCGCATATGCTATGAATATGAATGTCGTAATTACGAACATCAAAATAAGAGAAAATAATAAAAATTTCATTCTGCTAAACAATAATTCGTGATGCTAAAATATTTTTAGTGGATAAATCCTAAAACGCCCAAAGGCAGTTTATAATCTTATAATCCGGTTGATATTGAATTTATACCTTAACCTAACAATGTATATATATATATATATATATATATATATATATATATATATATATATATATATATATATATATATATATATATATATATATATATATATATATATATATATAGCAGTTAATATAACGCCAGACAATATATAATTAATTATGTCCTTTTTTCAATGATAATTCTGAAGTAAAATGAACCATGCAGTGAACTTTGACACAACCCCTTAAAAAATTTAGGTCGATGACCTACATTTTTTCTGTTCATCGGTAAGCTAATTGACTTTTTAATATTAAAATTTAATTAGAGTAAAAAATCTATTACAGAATTTTTAAAATATCAGTTTGTATACCACACCCCAGAAAATTCCCATTTCTTTCTATTATACAATGTATCTGAGGATTTTCGTACCCAAATTTTGAAACGTCCCCAGTAAAATAAGGAAGTCGATGATCATGTAATTTTTTTTATTGATTTTCACTCACCATTAACTGGTTAACATTATATAAAAATCTGAATAAAAAATCTATTGTAAAAATGAATTGGGTCCGCCGTCCTTAAGTTACCAGTTAGAATACATTTCAGTGTCTTTAAGTAACAGAAAGCTCTTCTGTATAAATAGCAGCACAAACATTTGTAATATCTTCAAAAGTAACTTACTTAATTCTTGGCATAAGAATTGTAAGAATTTGCTATGCCAATAATTAAGTAAAAAATACTTAATTATTGGCATAACAAATTCTTACAATGCTTACTCCATTTTACACTCCACTGAAAGGAGGTTGAAATGGTACTGTAGATTTCAGGCGATGTGGGCAGAAATTGTGAGGTCAGATTTCTTTAAAATTTTAAATATTTACAGGTTTGATTCCAAAGAACAAAATATATATTTTTCAGAAAAATTGAATTACAGCAAAATTTTGACATATCTGTTTTGTACAACCTTAAGTAACAAGGAAGACTCGATCAGTAGATGTAAATAATTATATGTAACATATAAATCGATGATTAGATTCGATAATTGGATTCACGCACTTTTATGATATTTTATAGTAAAATAATAAAATATTATAATACATCATGCGTGTACATACGGTACGTACATGTATATTTCTTCTGAGTCTGAGTCTTAAACTATCAGTTCCTGTTTGCTGTAATAAAAAATAATGATATCCAGCTTGTCAGGGCGGATATTTTCTCCGATGTCGAAACAATACTAGTATGTAAAATTGTATTGGTATCTCAAATGACAACAAAAGCAATTGTTTGTTTGACTGTATGCATGCAACATGCTCAGCAAATTTGGTTGGTGTGTAACGCGACAATTCCAGCGTTTAATATGTAACATACAACTGCACACAAATGAATTAAACAAGATGCTAGCGTATCTAGAAAGCATTATATAGCGAACAGGTATTGTTATATAGATGTGGTGTAATTCGGCGGCATATGTGCATCTGTAATGATTACATATGTAGTTACCATGGATAACAAAGTGTCAAATGACACACTGAGCCAAACGTTTCGGAATCTGTGTATTAAGGTAAATGAGGTCCAATAATTCTTGTCCGTGGTTTCGGTTTATGTCGTCCTTTTGCAGTTTTTTAAATGGAATTTGAAGAAACTTACACAAACAATACCCAAAGTCATAACTAGAGCTAAAACATTTTTATAACATAGCAATTTAAATAAATGAATCAACTATAAAAATTCAAAGATACATTATTTCATTAAGAAATTATGAAGGCTTTGAAGAAAAATGTCGGAGCGAGCAAATAGCTGACGATTATATTTTATTCTACAACTTACAGTTATTGCCGAGATCAGGCCCCAGGATCATGAAGTAGTCTTAGACTCAAGTCAAAACTTGTAAACCGTCTTATTGTCTCGCAACTGAAAACATTGGAAAAATGAAATGCTATTAAAATGTGTCTCTATATTACGTTGAAAGTTACAAACTTTAAGCGTTGTTTAATGATGTATTATAATTTTATGAATGATTGAAATTTTGAATTAAGTCTAAAAATGCTTCATATGCATGACCCTGAGGCCAGAGATGTCCCTGCCATTATTCTCCCACGAACGTCATCAGTAAATTACGGAAGCCCATTGGTGCCAGGTGAAAAAAATATTTTATCTGGCGGCCGCCAGATAGTTTTCTGACGGCCGCCACATAATTATCTGGCGACCGCCAGATAAAATCTGGATTCCTGATGCGCGCGCATGTTTTAATGGGAGCTTTTAGGGAGTAGTGGATATACTCTAATCTATTAGTTATATTAACAATGCAAAGCTTAAGTTTTGAAACACTGGTAGAGTGGAATGTACATTAAACTTTATTCAAATCTAGAATGATTTAGATGTTACTTTGTGCCATGTATTATTTGTTGTAAAGCTCTGTATTTCAATATATTTTAATACTGAACTAAACACCCGTTCAGGAAGTCTTAAGAGGGCCATTTTAAGAGACTGTATTGATCTCCATTAGAAAAAGAGCTCCAAATAAAAAAAAAATTGGAAATTACAATGAAATTTAAAAAGTAAAATATATGGATTTTTCTTTACTTAATAATAGTTAATAGCAAAACAAATCATATCTTAAAATTTTAGGTAAATTGATGGTTAATTTGTTGACCATTAAGCTCCTAAATAATAAAAAACCTTAACTTTATCTAGAGGACTGTTATGTAAAGATGTATAAGTAAAAGGAACACACTGCCTTCTATATGTTTATGTTTTAATTTTGGTATAAGAATTTAGAAACACAGATTATACAGTCAGGTTTTTTTTTTACCACGATAGCTTGCACAGACAATTTCACGAATGCGGATCCAGCTATGACTTCATAAAGATAAACTAAGATACTAGTAAATGTGTACTAGCTTTTGTGGCCATATAAATAAAACTATTTAACTGACTGTATTAAATCTGTGTTGTTAAACTGTTAAACAGCGGCTCTGTCAACATCCATCTTCTCAACCAAATATAAATACAACAACACACACATTTCTGCAAAATAAATTTTATGGCGGCCGCCAAATAAATTATGTGGCGGCCGCCAAATAAATTATATGGCGGCCGCCAAATAATTATCTGGCGGCCGCCAGATAAAATATTTTTTTCACCTGGCACCAATGGGCTTCCGTGTAAATTATCAGATCAGAAAATTTAATTCATATTTATTTATAGCCTGCACTGATCATGAAAGTGTAACTTCCGAACGTTAAAATTTTTTTAATAATGATAAAAAAAATGTCAATTTCACGTCTTAGTTCCAGTCAAAACGTTGTGTACTGCCTCAAAGAGCTCTATGCGGCTGTTCCAAGGACATATCCCCACCACATTTTCCTAAGTATTTAATATCCCACGAAAAAAAATCCGACGTCCGCATGCCATCCCAATCGATTATACATGTAAACTAGTTACTAACAAAACCGTTGGGGTTACACAAAACAGCAGTATAAATGACCTAGATCGTCTCTGTATAGGACCAGAGTAACGATCGGTTGAAATACTGAGCTGTTAGTAGAATAGAAATAAAGTTCTTGCTATATATCGTGAATGTTGCAGAATAACCTTCTCAATCTCGAAATGTTGTAGATTTAAGGTGGTATGGTGGTACACCTGAATTAATATGGATAGAAGTTCATTATATTCAAAATACTTTCACCAGTTTAGAATTTTTAAATTATAAACTCTACAATACTTGTTTGACCAAAAAACGTTTTTAAAATTTTTAGAATGGTAAAATATTATAAAAGCCCCAGCGGGATTCGAACTCCAGCATGACTTACAGATTCGTAGTTAGCCAATTGCGCTACACTGTTAGCAGGGACGTATATACGTCCCTGCAATGGGAAAGAAAACATTTAAATATTATACTTGATATTATTGTTTATTTCGATAGAAAGTACGTCACCATATGGAGATGCATGTCCCATACCACGTTAACCATCTTCCGGCCAAGTCAAGGATTTCTGATCTGCTCCGCTACTCACAAACAAGTCACATTCCTCCCCCTTAAATGATTTTCGCCCTTGAAGATCACCACATGCTCTTCCCCTGGCAGACAGGAATTAACCTGTCAGTTCCAGGGGTTGATCGCGGCACCAAGGGATGGTGAGTAGCGGAGTGGACCAGAAACCCTATACCTGGAACTTGATGGTGTGGGCGGGTTTATAAAATTTAAACTTTTAAAATAATGTCTTCACTTGAGAGGTGGTGATTTCTACACAATTTCGCTTCTTGAGATTTCAATAAAACTTAATCTGAATAAATAAATGTCAAATTAAATTATTTTTATTTAATCGGGTATGATATTTAAATTATTTCTGATCGGGATCAAAGTACAGGACATGCATTGTTTTTCCGCCATTTTCACCGGTTCTTTCAACGTGATTTATACGATTATTCACGATGGCGTACAAAGGTGGACAGAAGGTGCAGAAGGTTATGGTGCAGCCTATTGTATCCTTTTGAACTCTGGTTAATGATATTCTGCCGACAGTTATGATATTACATCAAAATGTGTAGCTTTGTCGAAGGTATTGTTATTATAACCCACGCTGGTCAAAAGAAAATATTGGTATATGAGAAGATGTGTATCGGGTTCTCCAGCCTTTCTTTATGTTAAGCATTGGATGCGCCCGTTAAGTCGTTATTTCTGTCGATTTCAATTCAAGAGAAAAGCTTTTATGTCTTCAACCACATGCAAGACCACGTTTTTGCTTGATATATTGTCCCTTCTCAATCTCAGTGTAACTATAGACATTTGCCAGCTATTTCTTCCTGGTTTCCAAGGCATACTGAATCTTAATCACCACAGTGTAAATCAAAGCACTTATGATTTAGTGCGATCAAGCATTTAAGTAATTCCATTCCTGTATTCATTTGTGCAGTCATACTTCAATTTTTTTCTGTGAAAGGCCCGGATGGCGGATGCATGTTTAATTGTGTGGAGAAAAAAATGACAGACGTGACAAGGATTCGAACCCAGGCCCTTTGAATTTCTAGGCAGATATGCGAATTACTGAGCTATCTGGGGTCTGTATTTGAACCTGACTGTCACACAATATATTAAACATAGTAATTTAAATGTTATGCATATTTACAAATTCTTATGTGTATCTTTACCATTGGTTGTAATTTTCAATGCAAACTTTCGAAAAATTAATCATTTCTGTCGCTGTGCTTAATTGGGATAAATATATATGCATATATACGGTGCAAAAACTCTGGGGGCTACAGACTAGCCCTGCAGGTTTTCCTCTAGAGCTCCAGTTCTGCAATTGAGTATATAACTCAACTATGTATATTTATACATTAAGACTACATGTTGTAATAAGAGGAAAAATAATATAAATGATAATTGACCAAATATGATATTACAAAGGAACTTGCATTCAACTGTGTTTTGTGTTTTCGGAAGTATGAAGTGATGGTATGCAATGTACAAAACATCAACAAATGAAACTACCCTACAGTCATTATCAGCAATAAATAAATTATCTATATACAGAAAATTAAGCTGAACAAAGTTAATATCAAAGCTTAAGGTCAGTAGCGGGTTTAATCATTGCACCGCTTCTTCAAAGACGTTATCTATGTCGGAGTCAACGTCTTACAATGACGTCAGTTGAGACTGACGGAACAATTGACAAAAATAAACGTTGTGTACTATTTTTTATTGCCTTGTCAATAATTAAAATTGAAATTATAATTTGTCAAATAAAAACATGTGCAAAACTTTATTGTTCTATGTGAGGGGAATCATATTTTTTTTATCTATTACGAATACAATTTAGTTGATTCGTAAACATCCTTTTATTCTATACGTCAATTCTATGTATAAAATGGCTGGCAAGACACGTTTATAGGACCAAACTATGAGGGCAGATAACATAAAATCTATCAGGTCAATTTCGTTTTAATTTGGCAAAAAGTTTACATTTACTTATACGTTACCTTTCCATTGCTGAAAATTAAAAAGAAAAAAACGTATGTTTTTATTTTTACATATGAAATTGAAAATGATAACCCCATTTCTCCCTTATAATCCTCTTTAAAATATCTGGGATCATTCGGACATACGACCAAAATTTGAGCGTGGTAAACTGATATACTATCTGGTTAATTTACTTTATATTTGGCACATAGTTTACTTACAAGTTGACCTTTCATTGAAAAAAATTAAAGGAAATGTTTAAAACATTTTCCCCTGAGACTCTTTCATATCAAAAACAGCTTTATTCCTTATTAAAACAATTATTAATGTCTGTTTAATATAGAAAAAAGTCATTAAGGATAACCTGATGCAAAATTACCAATATTTATGTCTTTCAGACTTTGAATTAATCCAAATGAGTATCGGCAAGAAATCCAATTTAGTAGAGGGGAATGCTTGATTCATACTATTATCTAATCTGCAATTTGTAGGTCTCCAATTTTATTCTATCTTATTCCTTAACTTCAAATAGAATCTGATTTTCAGATACTTGCAGAACGTAAGTACAGAAACCATGTTTTGTTGTGATATTTCTCATCTCTCATTTTAACTCTTGGCGATCTTGTCAATAATAATTAAGTGTAAAATTCTCTACATATCATAAATCAACATGATTACAATAAGAAAGGATAATAATTCTTATTATATTTTTTTTTTTGGTTTGTATTCATTGTAGAGATCTAGAATATCAGTTTGGTTATATGAGCAGACAAACCTGAGGATAGAGGGATGTATAGTGGTAAGTTATAATTGCTATGTTGTTGCTGCTTTTTGAACAGTTACATGATTTCTTAACTAACATGTATTGATTTTTAATTGTGCTTAAGGGGAGACAGGACACGTATCACGTGACTTTCATTGATAATTATTACAGTAAAATGTTACCATTGTCATCCATGTCTTCATTTCACAGGGTTTTGATGAATACATGAATCTAGTTTTGGATGAGGCAGAGGAGGTTCACATGAAAACAAAAAACAGGAAGACATTAGGTAAGGGACTGCATGGTTCTTTGTTTTTATGTGCCGTATCTAATTTGAAAACTTGGTTGCTGTTTCATTAGATATGTGCCGTATCTAATTTGAAAACTTGGTTGCTGTTTCATTAGAATTTGAAGGTAAACTAATTTTCAATCCATCTAAGGAAATTTTAAAATGTAGTGGGTAATGCATTTTTGTGGTTTTCATTGCAAGATTTAAAAAGGGGAATGAATTTATTTAAATTTGAGAAATGAAGCAACAATTTACTGTGCTTGAGAATATAATTATTTTTTTGCCTTAATAATAAAGGTTCATTTTAAATTCTTTTGAGTTTTAAGGAGGTTGGCATCTGAAATACTAGTAATTTCAATCATCCAAAAACATCTTGGATATAAAGATGGGGACCTAAGATGTTCATTTATTTTATTTGTGACCTATGTCACATGCCATTTTTTGGAAATATGGGGTCCCAAACAGAAATGATATGATTATCGCTTAAATTTGGCATGGAAATTGATTATTTGAAAAAATCAAACAAATATTTTTAGTTTGAACTATTATTAAGTTATGGTTTCAATATAGTATGAAGTTGAACACATGTAGTGACTATAAAAGTAATATCCAAGTCAAAGTTTAAAAAAAACCTTTCTTTACTGATGGCTTCAAATGCCAGTACATAATAAATACAACAGCAAATGTAAAGATCGTTACAAAATTTTGGAGTATTCAAATTATAACGCAAATTTAAAAAATAATAGTAATGCCAACTTTCCAAAACTTTGCATACAAATAGACATACATTTAATGTCTCATATAAAAGTAAAAAAAGTAGGAGTCACATCTCAAAAATTTGAGATATAACATGAAATAAGCTAATTTTAGGCAAAAAATAGAGTTATTTTTTTCTTGACCTCTACGAAATATAAGCTAAATATGCCAAAATATATCGATAGAAACATCAAAATATTGTTCAAAAATGTTTTTCAGAACAACATGAATATATCGTTATACACAAACTAGCTGGAAGTTTAATTTGCGCTGAAATATAGGAGGCTAAAGTAACAGTACTCTAAAACTATTGAGTTATGAAAAATGTTCATTTTCTTCTTGAAAACTTTCCGCCACAAAATATAGTCCCTTACTTAACTATGTAAATATATAATTTTCTTTTAACAATTTTATTCAATATGGTTTATTTGGCATTGTAAAATATGAATATACAAATAGAATCAATATATGATGCAAAATTTTTAGATAAGAGGTGACATAAAATAGTTACCTAAAGAGAGAGGAGCGAACCTCTTTAATATTAATGTATTTAACTTCAATCTTTTTACATTATTTCATCATGATTTGCAGAAATGCAATACTTGTATAATGAATAAGATTGAAGGTGTGTTTTGATTTTAGTCAATGAATTGACTATGTACCTTGACGGTTTCAGCATTGATATCTACTGACATGTATTGCAGGGCGAATTCTTCTAAAGGGAGACAACATAACGTTGATTCAGCAAGTTCAGTGACAGTAGTGAACTGTTAGATGGAAGGCTGTGGGCAGCAATCAGACTCGTTACTTTTGATTCTATGATGCAGGGAATCGATTCACCATGCATTGTTTGTGAATTGTTGTATACCCTGATATTGTTGCGTTTGTGTCAACTGTGAAATTGTTGGATTTGTAATACCTTGTACTTGTGTATCTAGCTAACTGTTTTAAAACCTAAAAATAGGTGTTCATGTATATTCTTTAAAGTATGATTTTTGATATAGGTAGACAAATATTTCAAGTGAAAGCATCATCAGTTTATATAATTTTCATTTTTTATCATTAACATGCTGTAACACAATCATATGATATATTATCATTGAACAACATCAAATCTTCCAAAACAAACTTTCATTTAAAAAATACCAGGAGTATTAAATAATATCTCGGTTTATAATGAAAAATTACAAAGAATTAAAAAAACTTATGCAGAAAATGTGGATTGTGATCTTTGTTATTAATGTAATGTACTGGTGTTTAAGCAAGCAAGATAACATTTTCAAATATTGTCATCTTAAATCTTGATGGAGGGATTATTCTACCAGGATATTCCAATTTTACATGTACCTGCATGTGGTAATATGGAATTGTTAGGGGATGGAAGTAATCTCTTGCTCTTATTTTTGGTAGGCTATTCTAGAAAAGGATAAGACTTTTTGTTTAAAATTTGGGTGCCAGTAGGGGACATGTCTTGCTTAATTATGAAACTCTAAAAATGCTTGATTTTTGTCAATCCTTTATATCAAGAAAAGTGTACTGTAAAAGTGGTTTAATTGCATTGGTGTATTTCATTATATGATGAGCAATAACATAATATTATGTATCATATGATGTGATACAATATTGTATTAATATATAATACAATATTGTGTACTATATTATTATATATTGGATATCAAATTCTTATGATGCATTATTATGCCTCCTGTCAGTTTGTCGCTATATATTCAATACTCATCTATTTTCGCATAGTATACAAAGGGTTTATATAGCGTAAGCATACTATGCCGAAATAGAGCACGGCAAATGTTTTCAATGTAGATTATCCATGCATCCATTCAATTATAAATAATGCACCGACAGCAGGTTCCGAACCCTCGACCCTAAAATCATTACGTCTATAAGCCAAACACGTTACCGTTACGCTACGTTAGCCGATGATGTAAATGGCGGTTTTTATATATATAAAACGTAGATACATACGATTGACTTCAAACAATTGAAATTATTAATCTTTCCAGAAACACCTCATTATTTACGGTAATTTTAAAGTTAAAGTTTCTGATAAACTTTTGAACAAATTGATTGAACATTTTTCAAAGAAATTGTACATGAGCATCACGAAAACGCTTTTTAAAATGACGCTTGAAAAAGAATGTACAAGTAAAAAATTCAATGAGATTTCGTCTGCCAAGCAACTCGAGTTTTCTCGGTAAGGTCAATCGTGTCTCATTTCTTAATAAGAACATAAACGTTTGTTGATTTTTTTTATTGTACAGCAACTTGTTGATTAAATAATCAATCAAATCAATTGATTGATTTGAAAGAACAAACGCTTGCTTTTCTAGTGATTATTTTTAGGGACTACACTCAAACGTTTCAGCTACTTATTAGCAAAGCACGTCTGTGTATATAACAGTCGGCATAATGATAACAATAGTGTTGTGTTGTGCATGTACTATGCCTAAATAGTAGTCAGGGTTTGATACATAGTGCACTCGCCTCCGGCTCGTGCACTATGTATCAAACCCTGACTACTATTTAGGCATAGTACATGCACAACACAACACCGGCGAGTGCACTATGTATCAAACCCTGACTACTATTTAGGCATAGTACATGCACAACACAACACTATTATATAAATATCATATATCATGATACAATATCATGTTGTATCATAATGTACAATCTGATATTTTATCATATTTTTGACATTGTATTGTATCATATTATTACTTATTAGGTTTGTTACTGACTGACTACATGAAATATATCAGGTTGATCAACGGCAAGGCGAAGCTGAGCCATCTATGAGATTGATCAACCCGATATATTTCTTTAGTAGTCAGTAACAAACCTAATAAGTGTTTTGTTTTCCTGAGGACTATCAAGTGGGATATTTATTCACAAAAACCGATGACCTACGCAAATTCATGTCAAAGATGCCTTACATCTCGTTCAATTTTACACAATCAAATTAAACTCTTCAAAATTATCATTCTCGCCTTTCAAATCCTCTTTGAAAATCTGTTGCTATTCATTTTTACACATCTTCCCCCATGCCCCCAAAGAGGTTTGAGCAAATCTTGACGCTGCCATTTTATTCTGATCCAGACACAACAATGTGACGTCAATTCAAAGGGCAACTACTCTAATTTAAAAGTAATTCCAAAGGCCAACTACAACAAATATTTTAAGATCTTATGGAGAAGGTTTCTGTATTGAATATTATGAAATGTTGAGATTAGTAGGTAAGCGTCGGCCATATTGCCGAATATTAATTCTCACCAGACGGACATGTATATTCAGCAGTCACGTGTCATGTAGGCACCTCTTTATAAACCAATGAAAGGGTGACATTTCAGTCTGAGGGAAAACAAAATACAATACTGTATCATATATGATAAATTATATGATCCTGTTCTAATGATGAAATGATTAAATAGGAATCATATGATAGATATCAACAATCCCATCCATCAAGAAAGTTTGAGTTGGGAAGGACCAGTACATGTAAATGTATTTTGAAAGATGAAGAGTACATGTATATTTTTTCATTTGGGTTTTTTTTCTTTCTTCAAATCAATCCGTCCATGAACGCTTACCATCACAAAAGCTTTGAATGGACTTACAAATTGTAGAATTTCATAGCCATTGTAGTTCTTAGTTAGAAGATTTGTCACTGTATATATTCCTATATCAAAATTCCACCCCTCCTTGGGCCCCAGTATTGGTTCAGAGTCACAGTTGGAACATTAGATCAGGATTTTTGCTGTTTATTTGGAATATAGTTAATGTAAGTGTATACCATTTTGGCAGTAAGCAGCTTTTGCTTAATCAAGTACATCGCTAAATGCCATGCATATTATGTATAAGAACACTTAAAATCAACAATATACTATATCAAATCCACACCAACTTGTTAAAATATAATATGTTTACAGTATAAAACATTGTATTGTATTAGTTCAACTATGCCTAAATTGTAAAAAAAAAAAAGTCTTAGTACTAGTGCAAGTTATCATCAAGAAAGTTTGAATATGTACCGGTATCAATCTTCAGGTTGCATCACAGTATTTTACAAAATAAGTTCCAACCAAAATTGCACAACTAAAGACGCAAGCAGTGAATTTAAACATTTAACAATATTAATAACAAGAAGAATAAAATAGTTAATTGGTCCAACACTGCAGGGTATACATACAACATCAACATGGGCATTATATAACATCAGAAAATCAACTATAAGCATTCATGGTGAAAGGTGAGAAAGTTGTCATCAAGAAACTTTTATGAATCTTCAGGTTGCACCATATTATCAAATTTTACAATATATTCACAGGCACCTGAAATTACACATTTCTCTCAAAATAAAAATTATATAACCTCTACTAAATAATACACAAGGTACATATTACCGCCATCCTGGATTCATATAATGAAATAACAAAAACACATTAGCCCTCCACAAAGGCAAAATAGTTTCTTTTACATCAAAGTTACACGTGCTTTATTATTAAGCCTAGGCCTTTTCACCGCCCCTTCCCATGACCATATGGCAAGTATGATTTAATATTACACAAGACATGGAATATATTATTAAAGGAAAATCAATTTTCCAGGAAACAAAACCATGGTGAAAAATGTAAACAGAGCAAACTGAAATTTAAACACATGGGATTAACGATTTTTAACTGATAACTTTTAACGATTGTTTACTGATTGTATATTTCTACTTCACCTATGTCGAGAGTAACTCGAGATTTAACCATTTCAACCGAATCTTTTTTCTCTGGACTTTCCGGAGAAATGTTACTCTTTTCTCTAATGCAAATATACCCATTGAGATCCATATTGATCATACGATTAGCATCGGCACTCTGATTGTTTTCTTTGCAAATGTCTGATGGGCAACTAAAAATCAGTTTCTCGAACAATATTGAACGACTTTTAAATAACTCATGAACATTTACCTTATTCTCATATTTAAACTTCTGAATCAACAAAGGAATCAAATATATGACCACTATAAAAAGAATAACTAGCAAAAATAAACTGAGACAAAAAATTCCAAAATAAAATATTTCTGTGCAACTAGAATTCTTTAACTTATCATTTTCTTTTATAAGATATTCAATTTTGTTATTTTTCTTTTCAATCATTTCTGTCCAGTGTTTTGTTAAGTTTTCTCCTGTTTGAACTAAATTGTTTATTTTCTCTTGACTTTCCATTGGGGAAAGGATTCCGCCATACACTTCAAAGCATTCATAAATCGTGTAGCTGTCAGGGGATTCATACTCATAATTACATGGAGTAATATTGAAGTTAACACACGGAGCTCCTATACTTTCCTGGATTGTTATATTTCCATTTCTATAGTTGTACTCCAAACATTTCTTTGTAGTAATTTTTTTTCTCTGAAAACAACCGAGGCTGGTTCCATTATGAAAAGGATTAAGTACGTATGTGAGATAAAGATTTGGCCCTTTACCACTCTCACATTTCTTGTCTTTTGTTTGCTCCTTAAATTCTTTTTCATTTCTTGGAACAATGGTTAGATATTCCTCCAGTAAATATTCATGTGGAGGTTGTAAAGGTGAGCTCACAAAAGGAAAAACGGAAATCCAAATGATGATTGTTTTCCAAATAATACCAAACATGCTGGTCTACAAAAGAAACAGAAAAAAAATTTTCTAAAAGCATTACTGGGTAATCAAATATTCTCTTTTGAGAAGTGGACAGGCAGAGCCTACATCTATGTGTATGTGGATGTAGGCTATGCCTGTCCACTTCTCAAAAGAGAATAGGTAATCAAATTACAAATTATATTTATCAACAACCAGTGTTTGGTGGTAATGTTTTGATCTAACGTTACCATTTGATCACGTGGCCAATACTGAATAGGTGCAGGTCTGTAGCTCCCGGTCTGTAAAAATTTTGATTGAGGACCTGGGAGCTTCGTTTCCGTACGTGTTAAAAAGTTGCAATTTAGTATTTACGGCTCATAAGTGTTAACGGAAGTTTCGTAAAACTAATTTTAAAAACTGATACGGGCGATCCGTAATAATCGAGAAATGACGAAGAGCCGGGATGTGGGCTCTATTAAATCTTGGTTCCTGGGGTAAGAAATAAAAATAATACGGAAAACACACTCGTGAAACTGTATGAGAGAAATCCTTCGTACAGTGTATATCTATTTATCTATACATCTATATTTGTTCATGTACAGGCCTTTCTATATAAATCTATCAGAAGGGTTTACACTTCCGAAAAAAGATACATAAATGTATAACAAATTATCACAGCTATAGTGGTGGTTCCAGAGTGGAGGTTGGGTTAAGGGGGCTATAAAAAAAATAGGAAAAAAGGAGAGAGAGGAGAAATAGTATGTGAAAGTGTACGACAGGTCATAAGGTCAAAAGGTCATGCAACTAAATATTAAATTTGAGGTAAGTTACTTTGTTACTTTTTGAGATATTTTACTTAGAAGTCAGTTAAGCGGGCACCTGTGTCTTATAACGGCGGCCATTTTGATGACTCACTTATGGCCATATACTGTAGAGACGAGAGGAAGGAGTTACATTCATGTATATATTTTTAGCTCACCTAAACCGAAGGTTCAAGTGAGCTTTTCTGATCACCCGTTGTCCGTCGTCCGTCTGTAAACTTTTCACATTTTTGACTTCTTCTCTAAAACCACTTGGCCAAATTTAACCAAACTTGGTACAAATTAAGCATCCTTATGGGAAGGGGATTCTTAATTGTTAAAACAAAGGGCTAAACCTTTTTTAACGAGGCCGGGTCTAATTTGTTCTGCCCTAGATCTTTTAATGAAATTTCTTACATGAATTTCTACTGATATAATTATTATTTAAAAAAAAACAAATCAGACATTTACCACATCGTTTGTTTAGGGGGTCATCTCAAAGTTTATTAATTTTTAACATAGGGTCCCATGGGATTTTGCTTGAAATGTATCAATTTTGCACATTTTTTTCCCATTTTTTTAAAACTTCTGCCCTAGGGGTTTCATATGAAAGTTATTGCTAAAAGGCATCATATGGTCAAATAAAAAAAAACCCTTTACCTCCTGGTTTGTTCTTATCAAAGTTGGGGTTTTTTTGGTATGCCATATTTCCGGCCAGATTTGTCAGATAATGACTATTTTTTATTTGACAAAGGCGGAAATTGTGATCTTTATAATATTATTAAAACATTCAGACATATTTAAAAATAATTAAATGTATTACATCGCATATTAAGGGTCATTGATATGAAATATATGGTTACTGTCTTAAAATACATGTATTTTAAAGCTATATTTAGGCGGGGTAAGAAAACGTGACAGAGGGCTTGGCTTGCTGAACCCTCTTCACGTTTTCGACCCGAGCCCAAATATAGCTTATACTTCAAGACTTATATGTTTATTCTACAATATAATATCAACTTTACACCTCAAACGAGCTATTTTCGACAAATTTCGCTGAATATCTGCAGTTGAAACCATAGCGCCATGGCTTCAATCAAGCAAAGATATGATGTCACATGTACAATGCAAATAAAACGCTGCGCGAAAGCGTGCGTACTCGAACTGTACTCGGCCTCGTTCAAAGTGAGATAATTGCGAAACAGTGAGTATAGGGTGTGTGTCTTTAAAAATCTTCTTCTCAAGAACCACTGCACTAGAAATGCCAATATTTACACAAAAGCTTGAATATATAGTGAAGATTCTAAATTGTAAAAATCGGTTCCCCGGACCAAAACTTGGGGCCCCAGGCGGGGTTCAAAGTTTAACATAGAAATACGTAGGAAAAATGTTTAAAAATCTTCTTCTCAAGAATCACAGCACCAGAAATGCCAATATTTACATAAAAGCTTGTATATATAGTGAAGATTCTAAATTGTAAAAATCGGGACCCCCGGACCAAAACTGGGGCCCCAGGCGGGGTTCAAAGTTTAACATAGAAATACGTAGGAAAAATGTTTAAAAATCTTCTTCTCAAGAAACACAGCACCAGAAATGCCAATATTTACACAAAAGCTTGTACATGTATATATAAAGTGAAGATCCTAATTTGTAAAAATCGGGACCCCCGGACCAAAACTGGGGCCTCAGGCGGGGTTCAAAGTTCAACATAGAAATACGTAGAAAAATGTTTAAAAATCATCTTCTCAAGAACCACTGCACCAGAAATGCCATTATTTACACAAAAGCTTGTATATATAGTGAGGATTCTAAATTTTAAAAATCGTGACACCTGGACAAAAACTTGGGCCCCAGGCGGGGTTCAAAGTTTAACATATATAGGAAAAATGTTTAAAAATCTTCTTCTCAAGAACTACAATGCAACAGTTTGGGAAATTACTATGCATAGATCCTTGGCTATTGTAGATTCTAAATTGTTTAAGGTACGTAGTCCTATACTCGGCACTAAATGGGCTCAATCATTAAAAGCTTAGCTTTAAATGATAGATATACGTTCAAGCAATACATATACATAAGAAAATATCTATGTTTACATGCTAGTTTATTTTGTTATCACCTCTCAGACAGGTGTACCCCCTTGCAAAAATGATTGACAATGATGAAATTTGCCAAACGTCCGTTTTTCATAATATAATTATCAATTTTGAGGACATTAGAACTGGATATACAAAATAGAGTATAAACATTTATTTAAACCATATCTCATCAATATTTTGGCGCAAATTGTTGTAAATGAATACGCTTTATAGGCCCGATGTATCAAAATAGAATACAAAAAACGCGATGCGTGTATCGTGTTTGGTCATTTTTTACTATTTTATGGACTCAAACCTAAATTCATGGTATTTATTCTATAGAATAACATCTAAGAAAAAAGATTTGGTAAAATAAATCATATGTTGACGGATTACTTTTCACGCTATAAGCTCTAAACCAATTACACCCTGAAGAAAAATACCGTAAAAATCACAGTTTGCTACCGTTGTCTATTTAGATATGTTAGATATCATTTAAACATTAATTAATTGACGATTGATTAAATTCGATATAGCTTCTGTCTCTATATTTCATTCGGTGTCAGTGGCGTAGCTAGACCAGAAACGAAGTGCATGCTTAAAATGGCAGGGGGTCTGGGGGCCGCCATGAGGCCCCCAGTGGGTCCAGGGCGAAGCCTGGTGGAGGCCCAGGGGGCGAAGGCCCCGGAAGCTCATGGATTCTGACGATTTTTAACACTTAAAATCATCGCAGAAATTGAAAGGAATGCTTACTATTTAAGCATATTTTTAGGCAGTTAAAATTGTTTTGGTTATAGTTAAGGCATAAAATAAAATCACAAAACTCATTAAAAGCTAAAAGAAGAAAAAACTTTTGACGTTTGTTTTTGACCCACTCAAAGCTTTTATTCTTAAGTTCATTTTCACCTAGATTATGGTAATGAATATCTCAATAAAGCTGTGATATTCTATGGAGAGAACTACAATACTTCAATTTGTCAGATTACTACGTAAGCATCCTCAAATAGTATAGATTCTAAATTATAAAAGCCGTTACCCTCGATTAAATACTGGGGCCCTAAAAGGGGTTCAAAGTTTAACATAGAAATATAGAGGGGAAATGTTTAAAATTCTTCTGGAAACTACAATGCTACAGTTTGTGGGATTACTATGCAAGAATCCTCAAATAGTGTAGATTTTAAATTGGTAAAGCCAACCATAATCCACGGACCAATACTGGGGCCCCTGAAAGGGGTTCAAAGTTTAGAAATAGCATATGCTACGAAATAGAATGTTACAAGGAACTGTTGTTCAGATGAGCGATGTGGCCCATGGACCTCTTGTTTTTTTTATTTTCTAAGATACAAAAGATTTATACCAAAGCATCCTAGCAACCAGACAAGTGATAAATTTACGTTAACATCGGCCAAAATAATATGTCTTATATATATAGTCATAGAATTTGTCGGCAGTTTTTGTACTTATTATTAAATATAATTATAGAGTATTCACTAAATTTTTTTTTTGTCTTAACTATTTTTATGATTTACTAGTATCTGCATTCATAAATGCAATTTGCAAAAACATGTTAAGTATCCATTCAAAATATCATCAAAATCTTCAGCAGTTTCTGTTATAACTACTCAGTGCTGTTTATTAAATTTTATGAAAAAGGGAATTAATATCTTTCATTTTAGCCCTGGGGTCCGTTTCTCAAAAGGGTCTACGTCAAGGCGTAAGCTTAGTCCGGACTAAATCAGGAACAAGACTAAGTTGCGTTTAACAAAAAGGTGGAAACTTGTAGTCGGGACTAAAATTGGGATTATATCTATGCTTGCTAATGGGTAGACACAAATCCTTAGTCTGTACACAAGCTTTATTTGTCCAATGCAGACATTATATAAGCGACTCTTCAGTCGTCCAATGCCTGAGTAATGAAGAATATTGGCCCGTGTTTAAAATTGACCCGGTGTTCATTTTTCAACGTTGACTATTGATCCGGTGGTGCTTTTTTCAACCGGCGTTGAAAACTGAGACCATAAGTCGGGAAATTTATACCCGGGGTCATTTTTCAACAGCTTGAAAAAGTTTTTTCTAATCTCTGATAACCTAAACACGTTGAAAATTGACCCTGTTGAAAATTGACCCCAACTACAGAATTTTGAACTGTCTTTGAAATGGAACTTTCTCTACGCAATTTAAATGTCTCTAATTGAAATTTTCAGTTTCAAATTTTAATTTTTAATATTGTCCGATACCCATACCGATATGGATTTTTTTTTTCGGTTTGAATTTTCCGATTACAATACGTTGCACGAACATTGCAAGATAGAAGTTTCCAAATTTTTGAAATCAATTTTAAATATTTTTTGACGTGTTTAAGTTTAAGAAAAATGATAATACGGTGTAAAATTAATTGATGGCAAATGAACACAAAAACAAAACAAAAGGGAATTTAGATAATTGTAAGTGGAAGAAAATAAACTACAGAGATTTTACCATGTGGTGTGTTAGACTGGTCTCTTCTAAATAAGATAATTTGCTGTTCGCTGGTGTTATATATCTGTATTCCGGACGCGATGTCGCGACTTTAATTTTTCGCATTTTGAAAATGTAATATATTACAGGCTCAAACTCAAGTATATTTCCTTATTGTAATTTGTGTAGATACAGCTAAGAGGACGACCATTTGGTTCTATAAATTGGGGGGGGGGGCTGAAAATTTTTTGGGACATATAATTCATTTCCATACCTTGGTTCAAAACTCTTAATTAAGTTGATCAAAGACACTCACAGCTCACAGATAATTTGGTGTCTTTCCTGTCAGATTTTATTGCTAGCTAAAAGAAAGTATGTTATTTGTTATTAATAATATAAATGCACCAGAAAACAAATGTACTTATTTTCAAAACTTGAAATCCCGCACGTCACCCTTTCAATCGGGATTTATTCGGGATCTAATGATTGTCACCTTTCTTGATATTAACTTGTTAAAATATTTTTAAAAATCGACATACTAGTATATGTCAAACAACATCGTCTCAAGCCACGGTCCGGAGTCCGCATAGCTCTCTCCTACAGGATCATTCATATTGGCCGTGGTTTGTGAAGATGGCCAAACCAATACCGGCGTCATTTTTCCGGCTAATCGCTACAACTTTATTTTGAGAAGTCATGATGATTATCATGATTATCTGACAGCAAATAATTAACAGTCGTCATATTTTTATTAGACAAGTCGCTATCAGTGATTATTGAATTAATTTAACAATAATTTTTCGTAAACTTACCAGATAAACTGTATTAAATGATGAATAATTAGCTACTGATCTCGAGTTGACGGAAAAAATAATGTATCCGATACAGACACAAACACTAAACAGACACTTTTTCGAGTGTGTGTTTAGGGATAATTGGACATTTATGACGCATTAGCCAGATTTCTGCACATGCTTAACAGATTACAACGGATCCTTGTTATTTTTGAGTCAACATCTTCATGAAGGAGATTTAAACTCCGAAAAAATCGACGCCTACCCTTGCCTCTGAGCAAGATCCTTTATTTAAAGCAATATGAGCTGCAATTTTTCTGTAAAAATTGTAATTTACCACTTCAGTGATAAAATCAATTATGGTTGATAAACTTCTGTTGTGAAGATTTTGTGAGACAAGCCATTTAGACTTAAATTGAAGCAAATTTACACTGTCGGCATTCTGTACAAAAATTAAGTTGCAATATATATACTTGTATATTCCATTATGCAGAATGTTTTATTCCTAGAAAAAGTAACGATTGCGATTTGTTTCAAACTTTTTAATTATAGATATTTAGGTACATGCATTATTATCATATAATAGCACATTTCCACAGCAAAATCTATAGAATACTGAAAATACCGGTTTTCAAACTAATAAAAAAAAAAATAAAACCAACAGACAAATGCAAAACGAACAGACATCAACATAAAACTAGGGACGCACAAAAATAAACAGGTGGCATTTTAAGAATCAATATGAGTGGTACTTGATGATCATGTTAAAATATATTTTTTGCTTTTTCCGGTGCCATTACTATTGTCATATTGTGAATTTACTGGCTTGGTGTAAGTAAAAGAATTAAAATATGTCCTATTGTAAATTTTGTATTTACACCCACTAAGAAAATTTACAATTTACAACATGAAATTTCAATTTACTGGGGGAGTGTACATACATAATTAAACAACATGACCATTGTAAATTTTGTATTTACACCATCAATTCAGCAAATATAAAAAAAAATTACATGTAAATAGTTAAGTATATCGTGTAACCATTTATACCAATATTCAAATTGATATTATAGACATAATTTTTAAAATTTAAATATCACACAAAACAGCGATTATTCGCGAAAAGTTCACTATGAAAAAATAGTTGCATATTTCAAGGGTTGATAGGATAAGTCGAGACCTAATCATAAAAATGTTTCATGTTTTCGACTGTTTATTTAGAATTGAAGACGCTGTAAACATGTATATCAAATGAATAGATATAAAAAATGTTAAATTTTTGATTGAATAAATCAAAGATATAAATATCAATTCATTAATGTTCGTTCATTTACTGTTGGATTTAGAACCGGTTTCATGATCAAAATTCCACGGTGCGGGTCGTCAATTTTCAACGGGCTCGGGTCTTTATTCAGCACCCTTGGTCTCAATACTCAACGTTGAAAAATTGACCCCAGGTCAATTTTCAACTCGGGTCAAAATTCTTTTTTACACCTGCATTGTGCAGTCATCCAATGCAGGCATTAAGCGACTTTCAAAAAGGCATTGAGAGGCTCTACAATGTAATAAGTCTTGCCAACGTTGATGATTTGTGCATAGGTCCACACACTGTTTCATTTCCGTTTTGCTAGAGTGAATGCATATATGAGAGTTGATTAAAATAGTACACATGGAAATATTTATCCAAGCGTTTTATTAACTTTATTCCGACATTAAGGAAGGAGTCTTATCTGGTTTTGGACTTGTCAAAAGTAAATTTAATTAAATAATCATTAAACCAAGACGATAGGAAATTAAAATATCATATTTTTCCTTCTTTTTTACTATTATACAACTTGGAATAGAAATAGTAATCAAAGTTAAGAATCTAACAAGGACTATATTTTGGCGGAACATTGGCGTAGGAAAATACTAAGTATCACATGTTTTGGCAATATTCAGCATTGCTGTTGATTCATGAGTTTATTTAGCATTTTTAAAACAATAACATTAATGTTGAATTTTTTCAACTAATGTGAGCTAATAATAAGATACTTGGATTTCAGAATATGTTTTTTTAAATATGATTTGACCATCAAATTACATTTTTATAAGCTTTTTAAAACACTCATAAAGCGAGCAGCTTAATACTGTATTTTTGTGTTAAAGTTATTGCCCTTTGATTTATTGATTTTTAAAAATATAAATGACCTGTAGCGTTTTTGTTTTATGTATTTCTGTTTTATAAATAATTACTGTAACAGTTTTAGAAAATTTGTTTTATATTGGTGCCCTAGTCATGGTGCCCTGATAGTGGAGCAGGCCCTAATACTGGAGCCTGGTGTCCTAACAGGTGCCCTAATGGTGTAAGCAGGCCCTAATACTAGAGCCTGCTGCCCTAATGCCCAAATGGTGTAGCAGGCCTCGGTACCGGAGCCTGCTGCCCTAATGCCCTAACATCGTTAGGTCTCAGGGCAAAGTATATAAGGGGAGAGAGAGAATGTGAGGAGAGCCAGCCAGGAGAGATAGCCAGGAGGGAGCCAGAAGCGAGAGAGCAGAGCTGTTTGACATTGCATGTACATTTATTACTTGTTCGTTTTAATACACTCGATTCCAAAGAAACTTGTGTTCGTCTTCAATAGATTTATTAAGATCTACTGGTTCTTAAAATACAACACAGAACCCACAAAAGTTTGTGACGCTGGACAAAGAAGATCCTTAAGCATTTACTCTGGGAGCCCTTAGGAGAAAAACGTCGCTGTCCCCAATAGAAACCAATTAGTGTGATCATTATTTTTATACAATAATAAATAATCTATGGAAATAAGGTATTGTACATGAAATAGTTTTGGGATTAGGTCGGTTTAGTTTGTTTGATTTTGATTTCCCATTTTAAGGTACTACAAATTATTCCAGGCCGGCATACTCATTAATATTCAAGGGTATCAAATTTCGTGGATAAAGTGAAAATCACAGTTTCAAGAATACGTAAATTCGTGGCCAATGACCCTATTAATACAAAATGTTAACAGAAATTGCATTTCAATGAACATTTAATTTCGTGGATTAACTTAAAAACGAAATCCACGAAAATTGGTATTCAACGAATATTGAAGAAACCACAGTATATATAGGGACAGTGTCGATTGCGTTTTGGAGATAATGTTGAAGGTGAAAGTTGGACAAGTACGACGAGATTGAGTGAGAGGAAATCCCTGCTCTATCTTTTCTTCGTGTTCTAACTTACGATACTGAGTGTGCGGTCATCCCTGCTCAGTGTTGTATCAAGTATCGATGGTGGTTGCGGCAGAGCACTAGTGTGTGATCATCTATACTGGTGTTCTGGCGTTGTTGGCGCAGGTGATCGGTTATCCGTACTTGCGCTAACGTTAATACCTGTCCAGTTGCGCACGCGCTCATCCCTGCCTGCGCAACGTACGTGAAGAGTCCCTGTATATGAGCAGGCGCAGTGATTGAAGTCTGCACTTGTAAATATTGGCGCAGCAATCAAGGCATCCGATTCTTTCTCGGATACGGGTCCGCGGGAAAACACAGGCAGTGCCCCCCTTGCACGTTACACTCATTCTTTAAATAGATTTGTGTAAAAAAAATCACTAAAGTCAGATTTTCTCTCTTGTTAAATGGTCAATATATTGGCTTTTCTGTCAATTTATATCTTTATGTAAAATCTTCATAATATGTAAAAATCAGAAATATTTCATTATTGGAAGCATAATAATAAGAAAATTTGAGGAAATGCGGGCTAAGCAATATCAATATTGCTTGAATATTTATTTCAATTTAGTAGTTTAAGCTGATAGACATTCTGATATTCTATCATTTCATTGAAGAATAGAAACTTCATGTCTTAAACGGATGTCTCCATAACTGCAGATAACTACATTTATTTTTATCATCCTTTAAGTTGAGAAAAAAAGGTAGTGACCCTGACCTGACCTTAATGGGAAAACAAGATTGTCAAATTTGATTAAACTGATACAATCATTTGATTATATGATCTGTTTGACTGTGTAAAAATTTCATGATTTTTTTAATATAAGAAGTATGTCCGATTACCCCTTCCTTAATAATTTTAAAATTTTTGATAAACCGGTATTTACTTTTTAAGCAATGAAAACAAAATTAGATTAAAATACCAACCATTCCGGGATTCGAAATTATACGAAAAGGTCAGTCATGGTCAGTGTTCGGTCAACCTGCACAACCACTCGATTAAACCAGACGCGATTAGAAATGATGAAATATAACACAACGAAGGTACTACATGTAGTATTCATGGTTTTTCAAAAAAAAAAAAAAATAATTAGATTATTAAAAATATGTCTCTTGGAAACAAAAATCGGAAAAGGCAGTTTTCTAGAAATTTCTGTTAACGTCAATTTTGTTTAAAGGAGGCAGTTTTAACCATGATATAATTTACACAACACCACAAAACAGTTGGTATACCAATTACATAATCAAGTACATTCTATTAATTTAGACAATAAATGTTTAAATGTTTATCAATGAAAATTTTGTTTCACTATGATTAATTTGTTCAAATATCAAAATCTTCAACGGCAATCAGTTCTTTTAACTATAATAAATGTAATGTCCTGAGTTAAATTTTGTTTGATTTTATATATTTTCTACAGAGCGGGTGTTTGTGAAAGCATCAATTAACTTTAAGGGGAAAAAACTTAATTAACATTTTACGGTATAAACAAAACAGTTGAATAGTATACTTTGTGTAGAAGTTTGTTTATTTTTTTGAGAAAAATATTCCAAACATCTCATAGCATAAATATAATCTTTCTGAAAGTTCAGAATTATAGTAATTGTATATATATACAATTTGATGTTCAGCATAAACATAATTATGCATGTTAAATCTGCAACTCGATATTTTCACTCAATTTGTCTTATTTCCGTAAAGTCCTTAGTTTCTGTATTGATCTGTTTGTTCTTTGAAAACACAACTCTGTACCTAGAAGGAGAAGCATGAAATTAGTGTACATGTATCAAAAAGGATACTATTAACTAAATCTAAAAGACTGCTTCTAACAACAGGCCCATAGGCCCCAACACATATGAGAAGTGCTGTCAACAAACTAGCTTTTATTTATGTGTGTAAATGTTTTTAAGTCTGTCTCCTTCTTTTCACTTTCTATTGTTTACTTACTTAAATGTACAAATTTGTTGTCCTTTGAGAGCGCTTTTATCTTACTAATATTTCTTAACTTGACACATCTTCATAGTAGCTTACTGTCATTTATTTTGACAAATGAATGTCCATGATAGTTAGAAGATTATTTCATATTCAATTGGGCTCAACGCACCATTAAATTGTGACTACTTCTGATTCCAAGGGGTGAGAGTGTGAACAAACGAGAATTTCCTTCGTACTTACTTCCTTAAGTTAGTTTGTATCAATTCAACAAATAAAAACCGTTTGTTTTCACGTTCATTTTTTTTTTTGAAAAAAGAAAATGGAACAATTCTATTACTTTGGTCACTCTATGATATGTTTCATTTGAACCCCAACCCAAATGGTGGCCAATCTTTACCCCCCCCCCCCCCCAATTACTTGAAACTATTTAATTTAGCTTGCTTTCATGTTCGTTTATAAATTTAAGTCCCCTTTTCATTAGAAAATGCTACTCTTTTAATAACTGACCCCCACTAACTCACTGATCTCCAAACAATATGATTAACTGCAGGTCTGTAGCTCCAGGTCTGAATAAAATTCGGATGGACGACCTGGGAGCTACAGTTCCAAACTGCAATTTACGGCGCACAAAAGTTTTGGATTGATTAACCTTATCTTCACACAAATTCTGTGAAAAAAAATTAGTACCATTAAATTCTTCAGGCAATTTACTACTGATATCGTCACTTAACTTACCTCAGGCTTTCTCTTAAACATGCTAACCGACCTCGGAAAATGAAGTATATTAATAAACGTCGAGATCGAGAGTCGCCATTTTTACATGTAAACAATATGCACCACTTCACTTTACGGGACTGGTGACGGTGTTTAAAAGAATATCAGAGGCAAGTAAAGTGACGATATCTGTAGTAAAATGTCCGAGGAATTTTTTGGAATCAAATATTTGTACAGAATGGGTTCGGAAATTAGATTAATCAGTCCAAAACCAGCGCATTTTTTGTGCGCCGTAAATTGCAGTTTTTTACTATGGGTGGCACTGTATCTCCCAGGTCGTCCATCCAATTATTTTCAGACCGGGAGCTACAGACTACAGACCTGCAGCTACGAATATGATATGACTAATCTTAAATGTTACTTCCATATCAACTTCGCAAATTGAAGCTCCATTTTCTGTTTGATAATTCTTTTAAATATAGCTCTATGACTTCCCCTATAATTGGTCTCTCTTTGACCAAGATGATACAGTATACATTAATATAAATTTCACAATTTTTTTGTGTGGGAGATAACCCCCCCCCAAAAAAAAAAAAATTTAAAATCTGTCAGCATGCTTTTAAAAGTATTATATATAGTCCATCGATTTGAAGGCTACATGTTTTTTTTTCCAGGATAGCCTTGGTTGAAGTAAGTACGTGTAAATATTGAGTTTTGATTCTTACATGAACTCTGCGAGTATTCATTTATATTTACATCTACCAAATATGATTCCCTCTATTTCTTACGGAAACTTATAGTTAATTTACAGCTCTATAGAAACAGTCAGACTGAAATCTACACGCCCTGTTTATCGATTGGTCGAAACCTACAGCGACTGAAACTGACATGAAACTGACAGGACTGAAATCTACACGCACCGTTTTTCGATTGGTCGAAACCTACAGCGACCTAGGAAAAATCACGGACTGCACGAAATAATCATGATGATGTCAGACTCAAATTCCCATAGGAGACGATTTGGCTGTTTCTTTTAGCTAACGTACTGATGTACATTAACAGTAATTTAGTGAATTTTACTTACTTTTTACAATCAATTTATTAATTTGTTAAAAGAAAGATGTAAATATAAACAATAAAATGCTTTCTTAGATGATTCATGCGGGTTAAGAAGGTAGCGATCATTGCATAAAAAATTTACATAACCCGCGTTAGCGGGTTATGTATTTTTTCTGCAATGTCGCCACCTTCATATCCCGCATGAATCACCAAAGAAAGCATTTTATTGTTTAAATAATAAACTCACAGTGAGTCATTCTGGGTAATGAGAACAGTTGACCTGGGGTTTTTCAGGAAGTTTTTACGAAGTTTTTCTTGCACTTCCGATGGATAAGTTATCCACTGTCCGTCGGGGTCCTTCCACTGCCAACACGTCTTCTCTGTCACCAGAGCTGGGGGGTCAGTGTGGCTGCGTGGGGCGGTCTCCGGCCTGTGTCCCTCTGTGGAGGTCCGAGTGTCATCATGTCTAGAATTGTCACCGCCTTCTACCCTCGACTTTGCAGGCTGTTCTTTTTCTTCCTCTATATTTTCTTGGCTTTGTTGTCCCCCTCCGTTATCTTTATGTGAATCAGGAAGGTGTTCCTTTTCTGTAGAGGAATCTGATATCAAGCTCTGATTTGGGGCGGTATTTTCAGAGGACGTTTTGCCTGTATTTTCCCTGTTGGTTTTCAAGTCATCCTCTTCAAAATTAAGTGAATTTAAGATATATACACCATACATGTACATGTATATATAAAAAATATATACAATTGTATTCATCTATGTAAAACCGAATTACAGTAAAATGCTTACAAATACTGTTCTCCTCAAATTTTATAGATATTATAAAAAAGGATACTAGTTGTCAATTCAATACAATTTATAGGCGGTACCTTGTTTAGGATGCCTTCTGTTTGTTTGAGAAGGAGTGGCTGTTTCCGGGAGACTGGACAGACTGCGGCTTGTTCTCATTCTGTTGGACTGGTTCAAAGCAAAACTGGTTCCAAGATCTGACCACACCGTGTGTTTGACCGGAGGGGCCATGTCCATGATGTTGATAGAGCTACCAGTTCTTCTCATTTCGTCTAGAGTTTTTGCGTCATCCTGGTCTGAGGAAGGTTTACTTGCATCAGTCTTTTTAGCTGAAAAAATTAAATTTACAAATAAAACAATTTAAATTTATCTAAATGTATCCATCTTATCAACATTAACACTCTTTAATGAACGTGATTCAAAAATTTCATAAATTCAGGATTTAATTATCTTTTCATGCATTACATGTACCTTATACGATCAATATACTTAAATGTCATAACATTCAATATCCTGAGAATATTGAGTTCATGAGAGGCTATTTGATAAGCTTGGTAACGATTTTTGGATATTTTTGTGCAAAAAAAAAGATTGGGTTGCATTGTTTGTTGATATCTTAAAGTACAAGATAATTTTAGACAATACCGATATTTTTGGTTGACGACGCACTAGTTGGCTCGGTCACTGGTGATGGACCTCCAGCAGACCCTGCCTGCTGCTGAACAACTCTCTTTACCTCGGGCGAAAATGGATCACTGTTATATAAAAATAAATGGCGACTTAATTTGAACCAATTAGCTAAAAATTAATCGTATTTCAGACTCCCTAATGTGTCTCTATTCTCATACTCCTCCTGAGTTTTGTATGAAAAAAAAAATCAGAAAATTCTTCTTACAGTAAAACTTGCCAACAAAAAAAGTCATTGGGACAAAGGTTTTTATTTCTTTGATATTGCATTTTTTTTAAATATCCATACATTGAAGAGTATGAGCTAATTTCAGCTAAAGATATATTAGCGTTTATAAGATCAACTTTCTCAGAATATTAGATTACCAAACTTCGACGTCAAATTTTCCATCAAATCCAAACCGATAGTTGCTTTTTTTACCATTTGGCCAGCGTACCTGGATTTGAATATATACATGTAAGAAACTTGTAGATAAAAATTACTTTATTTGTATTTCATGGTTATCTGAAATTTCAAAGCATTGGTTATAATTCAGTTGATATATTTCATTCGATTGAAATTCTGACTCCTAAAAATTGTTCTAAATCACAAAGAGTTCACGTACGTGCACAATGGCTGAATCGTTGACGCGGTAAACGACGCCAACACTCCCCTGTCCGCCATCTTGATCACCCCACTCCCAATCAACTCCTGTAAATAGATTTTTAGGGAGTGTTTTAATTTCGTCAAACCACACAAACAATTTATGGAAAAAAAAACCCCAAAACCAACTCAATTAAAAAACCTTAATTAAAACATTCCTTTTAAAACCGAGAGAGCTAGAGATAGGGTTGCTCTTACCTCTGGTGACCAAACATCCCACAGCGATCAGCTGATCGACCAGTACCCGTGGAGAATCACACACCACGATGTCAAACATTTCTTCAGCCCCGTACCTATACTGGAACCCCGCCCCCGAGTCCCACATCACCGATATCCAACCAGCTGTACAGAAAAGATATATATATATATATATATATATATATATATATATATATATATATATATATATATATATATATATATATATATAACATTTGATTAAAACATATAATATATATATATAACATTTGGTTATTAATTTGGTTTTATATATATATATATATATATATATATATATATATATATATATATATATATATATATATATATAAAATATCGGAAAAGAAAATGCAGTTCCAAAGTTTCATTCATTTATTTAAATGAAACTTTGGAACTGTGCATTTTCTACTTCTTTTTTTTTTGGTTATTAATACTGTGTGATATCATCTTTTGCTATATAATCAAGTTGTAAAACATCTGAAGATGAAAATGAAAGCGCTTATGTTTTACTCTGACTGTGTTTTTATTCAGTTATTTTTTCTATATTTTATCCGATCACTGTGACTTTTTCTGGATTTACCTATAAAATCAAGTATACGCACGATTTTTGGAGTGCCCTGTGACGGTGCCCGGTCCGTTGCTGTCTTGATCCCCCCACTTCCAGCCCGGACCACGCCTCACGCGCGTCCCGATGGGGGGCATGTTAGGGTATCTCTCCTGGCATTCGGCGTCTTCCGTCTCTTCTATGATATCCATCATTGTTTTGAATTCTTCTCCAGGGCTTGTAGCCATTTCATAGATATCATCCTAAATCGGTCACAGTGTTGTTTCATGAAATAATTATACATGAATAAAATCATTTGTTCGTGCTTATTTCAATTGTCGCATTACATGTACCATTCTGTTTACATAAAAAGTTTCTAATTAAATTTGTCTACACACATACAATTTTTAGAGAGTCATATTTTTGTTATACAGTCTACGTAGAAGCATAACGTGCTTGAACTGACCCAGTCGGACTGTGTTAGGTCCCGATCAGGCAGAATGTCCGACATTGTCGCCTGGAATATCTCCCTGTCCATCTTCTCTTTCGTGTTTATCAATCTATGTAATTTCTCAGCAACGTGCTTGAATCCAACAAAACATTTACATGATGCACTGACTATAATTTGTGTTAAAAGCAAATTCTGAGATAATTAATTTGCGAAACATTAAGCATCGTCGGACCCCCCCCCCCCCCCCAAAAAAAAAAAAATAAAAAATTAATTATAATAAAATAATAATTGCCAATCTCAGTTTTTCGTCTTCCTATTTCCTAGATCAGACGTTTATAAGTCTTGTCAGTGATAGCATGCAGTTGCTTAAATTACAACGTAATATATACCCAATATCTACCTACCACGTTGTGAGGAAATCTCCCAATCTTCTTGGCCTCGTGCAAGTGCACGATTTTACCTCCCGTCGTTAAACCAGAAATCATTTCCAGAACGGGCTATCAAAATAATTATCAATTATTCCACAGAAAAAATGTTTTTGAAAGATAAACTTGCTTTTGCATGCTTATAAAAAAAATTCACAAAAATATCCATAATACCATATCTGGGTTTCCAACAGGAACACACCATATCGAGTTTCTTTCGGCAATTTGTTGGACAAGATTCACAAGGTCTTCGATTTGCTGTAAATAAATATTTTATTACTTAATTGAACAAAATTATTACATGTACATATACTTTAAGTCGATATTTTTTAATACTGTGGTTTCATCAATATGCGTATGCAACAGTTGTTCTGGATTAAGTATTTAAAAACTTAAGTTAAAATATGCAGTATATTATACTGGATACGTTAATTCGCTGACTATGGATTTGTCCATTGAAGTCTCAATTTGACGGACATTTTATTTCGTTGCCCGGTTAAACAACGAAATCCACGAAATTTAGTTTTCAACGACATTGACTAAACCTTAGTAAGAACAACTGGTGCATACATTGTACATACGTGTCGCTGGAATCAAAATACACACCTTCTTAAGATGTACATGTATAACTTACGAATTCAATATGCCAGGTTAGCAGTTCATGGTCAGATAAAAATCTTTTAGTTTTGATTTATTTGAAGTAACTTGTACATATTCTGATATTTAAACCATTTAATCGGATGAATACTGTACTTCGTTTGAGAAAAGTGTAATTGTAAGCAAATTTTCGAAAAATATAATTCACAGTTCGAAACATATAGAATTCACATGGAATTATACTGCTGAACATACCTCATCATTATGTTTATTTTAATACGTTTATTTAGCAACATACTAGCAAGAAATGACTATTTAGCCTCTGTTCCTCTTGCAAAAGGTTAATTTCAAACTTCGTCCTTTTCACCATTAAAAACTCCCTTAAGTACATGTACATTATATATGCGATTTTTCCCGATGTAATAGAACAGCAACGACATAAACATTGATAATATATAAAAAGTGCCTGTTTGTGAGCACTATTTATACTGAATGTCTTAATTTTATAGCAAATTTTACTGCTTTTATATAGAAAAGACGTGAGTTCTACGGCGAACCGTACGCGCATAATTGACGCGCATGTAACAATTCGTTCTATCGGCCCGTTGCCAAGTGTGTTGCTAACGCTTAGGGTATGGGAACGGATTGTCAACTGCGTCTAAACCAATCAGATTTCAGTATTTAACATGAAAGTATAATAAAACCACTTGTACATGACTTGCTGCATCAAAGAGGACAACATTCTTGCATGGCGTCCCTAATGACAATTTAAATGCAATCTTTAGACTGGACAATATACAATCAGCCGTGGCCATAACTTTAGGGAGTACGGGGTGGGTGTGGCAGGCTGACTTACCAGGCGCTTATCGCTGCCAGGCTCCGTGTCCTCCGGCCCCTCGGGGTAATGGTGGTCAGTGGCGATGCCATCAGAAATCAAAACTATTTTTGGTTGCACGTGCCACTTTCCAATGTTTAATGTTCCAGCTAAACAAAGTCAGATTTTTTAAAGCAATTCTATTTTCTTCGACTTTTTAAATGTTCATTTTCTTCGACTTTTTAAATGTTCTTTTTCTTTCATTAATTGCATCCACTTGTTTTCAAAACGTATAATTCCAGAGAACAAACATATATACCTGCTCCTCTTGTTCCAACGGTCAGAAGTAGACCAGCTCCTAATGGAGACGGTCCTCCACATTGGATGTCGTCTGTAACAGAAATTGATGAAATCGTTACTATGTGTTGAACGGAAGAGTGGATCGGTCTCAAAATAATACATCTTATTTCAAAAATCGCATACGTTCGAAAAACTCTTCTCAAGTTTTTTAACTCTTATACCAACCATTCAAATCAAGAGATATAATGTATATCGCATATAAAGACAAAATAAGATGCTAGTTAGATACAAGAAGAACCTGACAGTGTACATACATATATAATTTACACATCTATGCTTGTTTTGCTTTGATCAATAACCACTACTGTATACATGTAGTTGGCATGTATCGAACACGTACCCAGACTCCTTTTAATGTCGTAATAGCGGTTGGAGCAATATCTGAGGTATTTATTCTGATGTCCAAATGTGATCACCGCAACGTTTATATCCAAGCGAGATCTTCTCTCGAATTCTGACAAAAGCATAATGTCATCATTAATACAAAAAAAAATTTTTAAAAAAATGAATGAATCAACAAATGAATTGACAAATAAATGATTAAATAAGTAAATAAGCCGAGAGAAAAATGAATAACATTATAACAGAATATTGTGCAGTTTGTTAAACAATCTTTGTAACATACTCTGTCGGTAAATACTCATTACGTTAAATCAAAATTTTAATATCAAGATCATATTATTATATGTACACGAATACAATACATAAATATGAAATTTTGTCTCTTAATGACGAATAATTTGATATCGTTGAGTTAACCGTCTAGCTGCAGTGTGCTTTATAACCCTATATCTGCAGTGAGCTATGTAACCCTCTAGCTGCAGTGTGCTATGTTTACCGTCTATGCACAGTGTGCTATATAACCGTCTAGCTGCAGTGTGCTATATATAACAATCTAGCTGCAGTGAGCTATATAACCCTCTACCTGCAGTGAGCTATATAACCCTCTAGATGCAGTTTACTACATAACCGTCTAGCTGCAGTGTGCTATATAACCGTCTAACTGCAGTGTGCTATATAACCGTCTAGCCGCAGTGAGCTTTATAACCGTCTAGCTGCAGTTTACTATATAACCGTAAAGCTTCATTGTTCTATATAACCGTCTAGCTACAGTGCTTTGTTTACCGTCTAGCTGCAGTTTACTACATAACCGTCTAGATTTAGTGTGCTAAATAACCGTCTATCTGCAGTGTGCTATATAACCGTCTAGCTGCATTGTACTATATAACAGTCTAGCTACGGTGCTTTGTTTACCGTCTAGCTGCACTGTACTATATAACCATCTTGCTGCAGTGAGATATAAAACTATCTTGCTACAGTGTGCAATGTTTATCGTCTAGCTTGAGTGATATATAACCGTCTAGCTGAAGTGTGCTTTATAATCGTCTAGCTGCAGTGAGCTATATTACCGTCTAGCTGCAGTGAGCTATATTACCGTCTAGCTGCAGTGAGCTATATTACCGTCTAGCTGCAGTGTGCTATATAACCTTCTAGCTGCAGTGTGCTTTATAACCATCTAGCTGAAGTGTGCTATATAATCGTTTAGCTGAAGTGTGCAATGTTTACCGTTTAGCTGGAATGATATATAACCGTCTAGCTGAAGTGTGCTATATAATCGTCTAGCTGTAGAGTGCTATATAACCTTCTAGCTGCAGTGTGCTATATAACCATCTAGCTGCAGTGTGCTATATAACCTTCTAGCTGCAGTGTGCTATATAACCGTCTAGCTGAAGTGTGCTATATAATCGTCTAGCTGTAGTGAGCTATATTACCGTCTAGCTGCAGTGAGCTATATTACCGTCTAGCTGCTGTGTGCTATATAACCATCTAGCTGCAGTGAGCTATATAACCATCTAGCTACAGTGTGCAATGTTTACCGTTTAGCTGGAATGATATATAACCGTCTAGCTGAAGTGTGCTATATAATCGTCTAGCTGTAGTGAGCTTTATTACCGTCTAGCTGCAGTGAGCTATATTACCGTCTAGCTGCAGTGAGCTATATTACCGTCTAGCTGCAGTGTGCTATATAACCATCTAGCTTCAGTGTACTATGTTTACCATCTAGCTGCACTGTGCTATATAACCTTCTAGCTGCAGTGAGCTATATAACCGTCTACATACAGTGTGCTATGTTAACCGTCTAACTGCAGTTATATATAACCATCTAGCTACAGCGTGCTATATAATCATCTAGCTGAAGTGTGCTATATAATTGTCTTGCAGCAGTGACCTATATTACCGCAGTGAGCTTTATAACACTCTAGCCGCAGTTTACTACATAACCGTCTAGCTGCATTGTGCTACATAACCGTCTAGCTGCAGTGTGCTATATAACTCTCTAGCTGCAGTTTACTATATAACCGTCTAGCTGCATTGTGCTATATAACCGTCTAGCTACAGTGTGCTTTATAACCGTCTAGCTTCAGTGTGCTATATAACCGTCTAGCTACAGTGTGCTATGATTACCGTTTAGAATGGTGGTAACTACGCCCTTCATCTGACGGAAGCCCTCTCCCTCCATACTAGCTGATGTGTCCAGTATGAATACAAAGTCCATCCCCCGGCCTTGCTGGTGCTTTAGTTCTTGATCTGTGTTCAAATTCAAATGAAAGAAAAAGTGAGTAAGCTCACATACCCCACATTCCTTGACAATGCTACACATATGAATGAGCGGGTATGCATTGTACACAAAATAATTTAATTTTAAAACGAGCATAAGTACCAAAAAATCATCACATTAAAACTTCCTGCAAGTATGCATATCTATACTTTTGTCTTTATCAACAACAAAGTTTTAAATTCTAAAGGGCTGAATTTTGGCGAAAAGTAACAAAGCCAAAATTTTCTAATAATATGCACATCCACACATTATATCCTAAATATCTACAAAGTTTCACGTAATTCCATGCAGCGGTTTCAGAAGAATTGCGCTTACTCACTGTATATTCAATATATGACCAAAATTCTAAGTTCAAAATGGCTAAAAGTTCCAGATAAATAATGGAATCATAATTTCGTGGTAATAAGCATATCATCTACCCATTTTTTGTAATTACCTAAATAGTTTCATGAAATTCCGTGCACCGGTTTAAGAGAAGTTGTGCTTACAAAAAAAGGACTGACTGACAACTGACTGGCTGACTGAGTGAGTGACTGACTGACGGACGTACGGGTCAAAAACATTATACCCCTCACAACTTGTTGCGTAAAGTATAATTAGGAACAGTCTATCATATGCATATGTATACACGTTTCAATTTAAACTATGTAAACTGTCTTTGTGCACTTGTACATGCATAATTTTGCTTATTTTGTAATAATCATCATCAATTGTAATTTTAGAATGTGCACATGCGTATACACTCGTAATTTCAACACATATTGAGAGGGCAAAATTTGATTTCCTTGGTAGTATTTCTTTGTAAAATCTGTCTTTCTTACTTTCTTATCATGCATATATAGCTACTCGTTCATCATACAAATACAAGCACGGTACACGTATCTCTGAAAGGTGAGGCATATAGGTTTAGTTACACGGGGCAGCGGCATGGCACAACACCCACAACACGTCTACACTAAACGGATAATCATCCATATAGAACACAAAATTACAGTGATATGAAGGCAAAACAAATGCTTCTTACTGATCGGTCAGGGCAGAAAAAAACATACATCGTGTAGTGCAACCTGAATATATAAATGTACATGCATAAAACCATTCTGAATGGACTTTGATGTTAAAGGGGCTGAACATCTTGATTAAAAGATGACTCAATGTGTTCTTACGTCTCTCTGCGTCCCTGCTGGCCTGTATCAGCCATTCCTCGGTTGAAACTCTCCTGGACTGAAGCATCAGCCTAGTCTTCTCTTCAAACGGACGGAAGTCAGTTGTATAATCTGCATGGTTTTATTTTAAATTATACTAGTGTATTCTATAGTAATGATAAATCAAAGACCAGAAACAATAAATGTACTAGTAATTGTAATCCTTATCCAGAATGCTAACATTTAGTTTAATTAAACTACCCTTTAGATTAATTATAAATTTTATCTTTTTGATATTATCAAAGTTAACATTTGATACCCTCTGAACTGTGAATAGATATCCCTTCACTTTCAAAACTTGGAGGCGCTGGCAAGTTCTTTCTTTCTACAGTTTGTTTTTTGTTTCGTGATTTTTCTTCGATCATGATAACGAGTCTGTTGTCTGCCCCCTTTTTCCCTCTTCTTCGTCTTTTTAGTTTTTGCAGTGTTCCTTCATTAATCTCGGACAGTGTTTGGTCTATTTCTGAGGAGCTAACAGAGTCCTTTGTTGTGTCACCCCCGCCAGCCTCCTCCGTCATCGACCCTCTCCTACTGTTACTCCCGGGTGTCTTCTCTGTATGGTCCTCTCTATCTGTTAAATCGGGCCCACTTTCGGTTTCATCTGCAACAAATACAGTAGGTTCTATCAAATCTAAACTATCAATCAGTAGTTTATTCTACATCTCATGTTGTTGAACTATGATCTTATTTTGCAAAGACTTACTCGTGATTTGTTGACTAGAACTCTCGCCCTCTGTCGAATCCTTCGGCTTTATTGCTTCCTCAGATTCATCGGCTGGATACGAGTCCATCGCGCCTCTCTGCCCAGCTTTAGTCCCCTTCGCTTCTGTATCAGATTCATCAAGTTCAGTGGTCTCTTTTGCATATACATCGTCAGAGCTACCTCCTCTGGTGACCCTGTCTAAAGTCACATCCCTTAAACCGCCGCCTGTTGACTCGGGAGATAAAGCCCCTGTCGTCTGCTGACCGTTGACGCCATTGTGCCCTCTGACAATTTCCTCTGCAGATTTTAACGATAAAGTTCCGTTGCCCCCTTTCAGTACGGCTATGGATTGATTGATGACAGATATTTTCTCGTTAGTGGCAAGAATTGTGGCTATTAACTCTGAAATGTCGTCATTCTGTCGTCTGTCTGCTTCAGAGAGTTCTAACACAAGTTCCAAGAGATTGCCTAAAATATAAGAGTTACATGCAATATAGAGGCCTGTTCTGCAGAGCAGGCACTCATCACAATCATCTTTTTCTTGGCCAGTGCTCCAGAGTGTGTGCCGTTGTGTGAGCAGAAGACTGTCCATGCCGGAACTCGAACCATACACTTACAAGCACACACCATCTATAGTCAAGTATTGATTATTTCTAGTCAAGTATTAATTAATTCTAGTCAAGTATTGATTCAATGGTAAACTCATTAATGTTTACATCTGTTACCTTCTTAAAGTGGAATGATTTCGTCAGCTTGATCAATCTTGTTTTAAAAATGTTGAACATCTAATAGAATTAACAGACATTTGTGTTCACTAGTAAATTCTACACTAGTTTTTTACAGTCTTATGGTTTATAGATGTTTCTACTTTAAACAAAAAATTTGCAAACTTTCCGCACTGACCTATTTTGTGCAGACCATTCTCTGTTGTTTTTCTACAAAAACAGAGCAAAATGATAGCAATGATACACACCATAATATTATATTCTGCGTGCTTCAAAATTCATGGATTAAATAACTGGTATTTTTTATTCCTACATGTATTTTGTATTTTTAGCAAATGATTTAATTCAAAAAAAAATAATTTACTACATGGTGACAACACAAATGTACATCTGAGCTAATGTGACATTGCTGACAAAACTGAAATAGTTTTAAGTTATTTAACTTTGCAGTTTGTGCATTGTTTTTTTTTTTTTTTTGAAAATTTACCAATATACGAGGAATAAAAAAGTGACAGCAATCGAAAATAAAAGATTGGGGAGTCTTTACCTCAGCTCCTCGTCTTGGGCCAGCCTCTTTACGATGAACTTGTTTTCCGATTGAATCAAGTCCACTTTCTCATTAACTACCTTCAACTAAACGAGTATAGAAAACGAAAGTAAGGGTAAGAAGAAGGGTGGATTTTCTTAACATCTAAAATAATGCTTATTTCGTCTAAGTTTGAAACTACATTTAGTATCGGCGCACATGTACGAGGGTTGTCCAAAAAGTTCGTGGACAATCGCGTTTTTGTTATTTTGAATGGGTTTATATATACATATAATGTATATCTAAATCTTTGTCATGAAATATCAAATCAAACTAAAGTGGTTTTGAGTGTTTTCTATAGAAATAAACTAAAATTTTAATGCATCAAAGAATTACGAAAAGGACGCACGGTCCAGCGTAAAAAATTTCCAAACTTTGTAATTGAGTTTTCAGATATAAATATTTACAGTTTTTATAAAACATTTCAAAACTTCATAATCTTCTATTGTGATGTAGTTTCTATGGTGATCTTCATTTTAATACGTCATTTGAAGCTATTATCAAAGAAGCAGTGGACTTTTGAAAAATATTACGACAAAAACATGTTTTTAAAAACACCTGAAAAAGCGACGTCAGCTGATTGTACGGAACAGCGCGCCGTCATAAAATTGTGTCGACTGAGGTAAAACACTGATAGAAATAAAACAAACGATGGAGGAAACAGGAAAAACATCGAAATAGTTCAAGTTTACTTATCCACAAATGGCACAAGCGATATGTTGATGGAGAATGCGACTGTACCCTCTGACCAAACGATGAATGCGGCATATTTCTCTTATTTTTACCTAGGACTACGATGATATAGAAACGTCGTTATAACTCAACGTCAGACTGGGCCGTGCGGCCTGTATAGACAATGAATATATAATGACAACTTCAATAAAAAAATGTGCATTGCTCTGATTTTTATACATATACATTATTATACTCAATATTAAAATATTATGATACTTTCTTGATAATTGCGCCGCTATTCTGAGTAAAATTACATGTGTCCACGAACTTTTTGGACAACCCTCGTAATTAATGTACAAGTATAGACTCATGCGCGGATCTATAGGGGGGGGGGGGGATCCCGACCCCCCCCCCGAAAAATGAAAATTTAATTAAATTTACATATAGTATAATTATTGCAAATATGCCTCGGACCCCCCCCCCCCCCGCGCGTTCTCTGTTAAAATAATTAAGTCTGCATTTTATTTCAGAAATAAAGCCTCAGTCACAACTGGCCGTAAGTGTTTGGTGATCGTGCGTGTGCTACGGGTTTTGCCAGTTTTGGTTCCCGTGGCTGTTCGTAGCGTTAAAAATCGTATTGAAGTTATTGAGAGAGCACCGTAAGACAAACGGACGACTGACGTGCCAGTCGTAGGTGTCACGTACAATTTTGTTTGGAGACGGGTTGCCACTCGCAACGTGCGATGCCCGTTGGAACGGTACTTGCGTATTACGATTATTGTGCATGTGCAACAGACGTACGTTTACCTTGCGAACAGCAGTTATAACATCCGAATCGTAGGTCACTTGCAAGTCAATCGCGTCGACGTCTTTTTGTGCCTCGCGACAGCCGCACGGACAATTACTGGTTTTAACTTTAAATAAGGAACATTTTTTTTTTCTTTGAATATGTACTGAAATATATCTACTGTAAGCAAGTATATATTGAAACGTTAAAAGAACTCGTATAGAAAAAAGACAATTATTTCTGTTATATTCTGTTTTTGCTGCTTTGGTGATTAAACAAGCTCAACTGGACAACACAAATGAAGAATGTTTTGAAAAATTAATTAATCTTTCGAATCTTATACCATAAAATATTGAAAACTTTTCTGAAATCTAGATGAAAGTTTGCGCAAAAATCTAATTTTAGCGAATTTATTATCAACTGATTATTTTCCTGGCCAATGTAAAATTTTAAATGAGTTTCCAATTTCTTCGACTATTTGTAAAACTTTACAATATTCTCGATAAAGCTTTGACGAAACTTTCAAAAGAAAGTAAAAAGTGACATTGATTTAGTTTGCTTTTACAAATATTATTAATAAAATAGTGACACCATTTACACTTCATTCATTTTCAAATTCGTTCCTGTATTCTGATTTCGATACAATTATGAAAACAATTTTATAAAGTTGTAATGGTCATATGAGATGATAATCAATATTTTCATAATGGTATTTATTCAGAAGGTAAAACTTTGGGCAGTTCAGCCCATCAGTATATAATAATAATAAATTAATAGGTTACACATTTACAACATTTAGACTCCATTGAGTCTAAAATGGTGGGGAGGGGGTGAAACCCCTGGTCAATTGTACCACAGAAAGTGTTCTGTTTACGAAGAAAAATTGTCAGAACTTACGAGAACAACAACACTCTTTAGTAGGATTTGTTGGTTTGTTGGAGTGTTTTGTGTAGTTGGTTTTAGTTCAAAATATCGTTCTGCGCGTTAATATCATTTTTCTTCCCCTTACATATGATTCTATCCCAGCACGCTTGCAAGTCAAAGTGATCGGGAAATATTTTGCCTTTTCTCTACAATGTACTTTCAAAATCTAGTTCTTTCTGGTCAGTCCTGTTTTTCTTCTTTGCCTTTCTTCTTTTTGTCAAAAAGAACGTAAACTATTTGTTTGATTTTAGTTTTCAGAAGGGGTTTACTAGAATCTTTGATCTTAATTGATAGTAAAACTGTCGACTGTCTCATAGCGACTTTTTTCACTATCATTTTTTTTTTAATAAAAATCTTTTTTATGGGCGATTCGCACTCACCACGATCGAGCAATTGGTGTACGCTTGACGTAAGTATGACGTATGTTTACTGTGCGTTCTATTTATATGTTGATGGTGAGCACAGCTAGGCGACTTGCAGTCAACGTACGTGTAATGCAAGGGACAAGTGACATCTCCTTACGTCATTCGTGCAAGTCAAATCGTAGGATTATCTTACGGGTTCCTTGGGTGAAGCGCAATTGCAGCGTACGTTTTCAGATCTGACAAGGAAACCGTTGTGATTGTTGTGCATGTCCAACAGCCGCCTTGCGTGCTTTCGGGAAGCGTGCGTCCTTCCAAAATCGTAAGATGCAGTTGCGTGTCTCGCAAGATTTTCCTTAAAATCCGCCCGTAGACCACCCGTAGAAGCACATACGACCAGTTGTGATTAAGGGGAATTGATTGCTGGGCTTGGCTAAGACTTACCTGTTCTATCGTCTCCTCCATGTCTACGGTTCAAACCATTTCTAGTAGAGAACTGGATATATGAATTAAGTACAAACGTTACAAATTTAAAAGATGACATTTATATATTTTATTGAATGATTATAACATACATGTACATTTCCAATTCTGGTAATTGCACAAATAACTATATAACCATAAATTCAAATATGCATCACACTTATCGGTACATATATTGAGCCAAGCCACTTGAATAACTACTTCAAACTTATTAAATTTAGATAGTACTAAAAGAACCGAAGATAGGTCTCGACCCCCCCCCCACCCCCCTTTTTTTGCAGAAACATTATTAACCCTCGGACCCCCTACCCTAAAAAAATTCAATATATATAGATTATTAATGGCATTTTCATATCACATCCTATATTAGCCCGATGTCGCTGTATATATCAGCTCGGGCGATCCGACCGTTACATGCCTAATGTCAGTATACAGGAGTTTCGTTTCTGTCAGATTGTTAACAGTTGAAATTGAAAGATAATTTAGACGGTTCAACCCTAAACCAGTCAGCTACATGTATTTAGACAAAATGTTTGACTTAATGATGCTATCTGAGGGCAGTTATGTTGCAGTACTTTTAGCGAAGACTGGTGGAATCGAACCTTCAACCTTTAGTCGCCATACGTATAAGCAAGACAATGGGAAATGAAAATATTAATATTATCCTTAAAATAAAAAATAATAAAACAAACCTTTGAATGCCTTTGTTTTTGATGTACAGCATATATTCGTGCTGATAATTTTCATTCTATTTATAAATTCTAAATTTCCGTGGTGTAATATATATATAAACCTACTTTCGATTTCGTGGACTGATCAGTAACTGATAAACAATGACAATGATTAATTAGTCCATCAGTTGCTAAGATTGTAATAAATAAAGAAACCATTATTTTTAGAAGAAAAAAAAATGTCCTTTGTAAATTATATTTTAATTTCATTTCATCAAATATGCGGCAAATTGTAATTACATGTACATATAATATAATTTAGTGAAAAGCAAACTTTAATAACCTATTTTTACATCCTTTTTTTTGGTTCTATCTATTTTGTTTTGTTTATAAACAGAATAAACACCACACAGATTCTTTCCCTTTGGCTGGCCGATTTATTCTAACAATAAAATGCTTTTTATGGTTTATTTATTGTGGGTTATGTATGTTTTCTGCAATACTACTTACTTTCATAACCCGCATGGATAATTCAAGATAGCATTTCATTGTTTATAATTACATCTTTCTTTTAAAAATTGTTAAATTAATCAGTAAGTAAAGACAGTAAGTGAATCAAGGTTAATGTACCCAGTACGTTAGATAGAAGAGATATATCTAGCTCTTATATGGCATTTTGAGTCTGACATCATCTTGATTTCAAAATTTTGTTCGTGCTGTCCGTGATTGTTTTCTTTAGGCTGTTGAAGGGATCGACAGATCGCTAAACTGGTTAGAAACAGTGATTTAAGATTTGAGTCCTGTCAGTTTCTAAAGAGATATGAATCAACAATCGATTTGCTTGAAAATAATTATATGTACAACTGTAACAAATTTATAGGAATTTTTAGCAACTGCTCCAAAATTCCTTCATTCTGCCAAATATATAATCAACGACCCCTTCCCTGTTTCCTAATATTTTGACGGTTGATAATATAAGTACCCCCTCCTTTATTTGAGCAAATATTCTGCTACCCTGTAAGTACATGTCTTACAGCTGTTGCAAAGGGGGAGATTAGCTTGCGCGCGCGCACACACACACACACACACACACACACACACACACACACACATCTAGTATTTATCCTGTTGTTAATCTATCACAATTTACTTCCGTGCTTGTGAAAAAATAATTCGAAGAAAATCTTATAATCAGCTGTACTTTTTGAGGACGCTTCCTACTTTCGTCATCACATTTTCATCAAAGCAATATTTGCAAATTTAATCAAATATTGCAAAAGACGTTCATATTTCAGAAATGCATTTTCTCCACAAACACGTGTAATAAGTTTAAATCATGCTATTGTCTACAGTTTATTACAGAAACAAAAACTTGCGCCTCTGAGTTTTTTTTTTAAGTTCTAAATTTTAACTTCCTGATTATTTGACTCTCCTCTGGATAGAATTTTCATTTAACACATACACATCACATCTAATTTTTCAAATCTGAAAAATAACGAAACAAAAAAAGTGTTTGGAGGCTAAATATCTAAAAGGCTCACACAAAAAAAAAAATAATAATAAAAAAAATAAAAATAAGGAAATCTCATTGACATATTCAATTCACAAGACAATTTTTTTTAGAATTTTATTTAATATCTTACTGATGTTACAAAAATATTATCCAGAGAGACGTGTGTATAAATACATGAATGTATGAATACAATACAGGTAGTATTTGCCAAACACCATTCTATATTTCTCTTACTGATTAATGTTGATTGCACTAACGTTGCTACATATTCTATTATAGAATGAAAATAATCTGAAAACTCAGGAACAGGAAGATAACTAAAGCTTCACAAAACTACAAACTATTAAAAAAAAATACAAGGTTAACTGCTTGATTTTTTTTCTACCCTTTTCGGGCATTTTTTCAAAATTCATCTCTCTAAGCACTTCAGGATACCCCCCCCCCCCCAAAAAAAAACAACAACCTAAAGACATAAATAGAATAAACAAACAAAAAATAGACAACAAAATCATGAATTCCTCATGAACTATCAAGTTTTGTGGTCAATACACATTATTTCTTATTAACAGACACTGATGCTGTTTAGTACGTCAAATGTAATGGAAATGAACAAATAAATAACATACATAATACAATTCATACAGCTGAGCATGATTAAGGTAGATCGGTCAATTATGATATTTGTGATTCTACAAAAAATTATTTAACAGCCATTTTAAACGGGTTTTGCACCATAAATTATTTTGCTGCTTGCATGTGTAAAGAGACCCATAGATGAAAATATATGTACATATGGTAAAATAACATTTATTAAAACATAAAAAAAAAATAATAGCTTTGAACAAATTATTTCAGTACTGGTATATGGCAACATGTTTGTAAAAATAAAAACAAGTCTTAATAATAAAATCATTTGTCATCAACACCATTAATTAAAGTACCAGTTTAGACATTTGTAACAATAAATTTAAAGGGAGTCCAATATTTAAAAATTTTCCAATATTTTATCACATGTACACATTGCAATATTAAAGCTCAGATTTAGCACTGTTAAATTAGACTGAATAATGCCACATGGTCTAAAACTTAATGTGGTACATACAGGTACTTCCTCTGTGGGTTCATTGATAGAATGATAGCTTTAAATAAAGCTGTTCTTATTAAAGACATGAACCACAATTGTTGTCATAGATTCTAAAATCACTAATCAGTACAGTACATTGTACTTGGAAAGTGTATTGTAACATATTAATTAAAAAATACAATTGAACACAGCCGCTGCCTTTGAAAAACAAAACAACCCCACTCTCATCACCCCTGCCCCCCTACCCCCATGTTTCTACTGCTGCCCAAAGTTACGCTGGTAGTCCAGTGGGTAGAACTGCGACAACCAAACCATGAGCTTTAATGTCATTTTGATAGCCATCAGAACTCCCAATATCAATGCATGGACCAAAGTGAGCAACTTGGTTGATGATGTCGTTTACAATTTTAACCTCCTTGAACCCTTTCCGCAACCTCTTGGTCATGCGGACAACCCTCAGGTTGTATGGCACCACCATGCCTGGAATGTCCGGGGCTGGTAACAGTTCCAGCTGATTCGGTTTCCCATTCTGATACTTCCACTTCAGTGTTACTGCATGCTTGGCAGACATGTGCGAGGGCGTCTGGAAGTAGTGCTCCCAGAAACTGGTCGTGTTGAAAGTGGTACCGCACCGCTCAGTGTAGATCCGAGGCACATAATTCTTGAACTTTTTGTCATCTGATGGGATTGGAACACCTACGCCGAAGGAATGGTACTTGTAGGTCAAGCAAAATTTGGGAAGAAGGAGCATCACAAAGTCCTGGAGTTCCTTTGTCTTTTCAATCTTGTCGACATCTGCCGGTGTCAACATGGGTGTGCGAACACTGGAGAACAGTTGCACAATATCATCCCTGAGGCTCTCCTGCACAGGTCGATCATAAGCCTTCATCCACTTTAGTATTGCCTCGATGACATCCATTTCTGACTTGCATACAATGGCTCCTGAATCCAACACCAGTGCCATTTCATTTGTATCTAACTCCACCAGCTTTCCGCTGTGGTGGAAATGCTCAAAGTTGTGGCTGATGTACCTGATACACTCATTGAACAGTCTCTCCACATTGTACTTCAGAGAAAACCTAAACCATGGAATGGCATTCTCAGTACAAACCTCCTCCACCATATAATTGACACAGAGGGCTGCCAGATCTTTGACCAGGTACTTGTCTGACAACAAGGCCAGTGGGACAACGTTTTCTTCGTTAAGCCGCACTCTCCAGGTGTACAGAAACTCGAGAAACTCCAGGAATGCTGCCTCACAGTCACCCGTCTCCTCTAGATAAAGTTCTGACGTGGAACACCAAACCTGTCAATCAAATACCAGTTCAGGATCAGTTCACATACTAAAAATTAAAAAGTCTCTTTTCAAAGAAAAATTTCAGTATACAATGTATGTGCACTTATTTCCAAATTTTAACTTCTAAATCAAGCTTGATATTCTAAAAGTCATGTATATAAGAAATTGATGTAAACATACACAATATACATCGTATTATCAAAATGTCCTGTGTATTATAATTGTTTACATTTTCATCCACCAAGTATGATTCCATCTATTTCTTACTAAAATTGATTGTAATTCACAGCTGTAAAGAAAATGACAATACTGAAATTTACACAATCCAGTTCTAACCAGTTTATTAATCTGACAGTGGAAACCTTCAGCAACCTTAGAACAATCACAAACTGCACAAACTAATTATGATGATGTCAGACTCATAAAAGACGATTTGGCCTTTTCTTTTTTATCTAACGTACTGATCATGTACATTAACAATAATTTACTTACTTTTAATTACTTTTTTAGGATCAATTCATTGTTTAAAAGAAAGATGTAAATATAAACAAATGCCTTCTTTGGTGATTCATGCGAGATATGAAGGTAGCAACATTGCAGAACCCATGTTTATTGTTTATAAAGTAAACACCCATGCAAGTCAATGAAATTTAAACATGTTAAAGAATTAAGATTATTCATTTGCATCATTATTTCCATTGTAAACACCTGATAGATTTACAACTAGTTATATTACCTATTAGCAATTAAAAGCAATACCAGTAAATTACTAAAATGAAATTCATCCACTAATGACCACTTACTGATGACAACATGGTTTGGAAAACTTCACTGGCTGTTGCCAAGACGATTCGGTGACCATAATAGGTCGTCTCCCCGACAGTGAGCTTGAGGTCACTGAACTCCTCGCTGTTACAGAAGACTCCATAATCAGGCGGGCTAGCCCCAGCCAGTAGCTGTCCACACTTTAATGAACTGCTGGGACTATCCATAATCTGTATTGACCAAAAAAAGTTATTAAAGTGTATAATTATAAATGCTCATTGAGCAATATGTCCAAAGCCATGACACAAAAAACTTTGCTTTGCCATTTTATCAGTTACATGTACTTCAAGTTTTAACCAGAATGAACATATCTGAGTATCTCAGAACAGAGTAACTGTTAATTTAGTTATGCTCACTGATAAGTTTAAACAAGAAACAAAGACCATGCAACAAAAAGGTTGTTACAAAGTAGCCTTGGGTGCACTCTCATCTAGCTCATGTTCTTAACTATCCATGCCTCATTACACACTAAGTGGTGACTGGTGAATTCTTCACTTTGTGCTGAATTATTACCAAAAAAATTATATTGTTTACCAGAATTTACTCCCTATATAGTAACTGTGTGGTCATGAATTTTGGTTTACATTGCCCTGAACTCTCAAGTATCTCTGAAGAAAACATGATTTGACGAGTGACTTTCATGAACACCCATAGGTGAATAGTTCAAAACTAAATAATTTAATTCTGGTTGTAACTCGCTTTCTGATTGGCTAAAAAATGATTTTATATCATATAAAGAATCTTGCCTATGTCATAGTAAGACTAATGTCAAAACGTATCAATCCATCTGACGTTACATTTGCACAATTGAATGTCATTTTAAAGGAGAAATGACTGTTTTCATCTACAATTTAATAATAGCAAAAAATTAAATTATATTATATTCTACTACAGTTATTGCTGAGATCAAAGAGATGCCGCGGACATTATTCTCCAATATACCACGAACGTCATCAGTAAATTATCAGATCAGAAATACCTATTTGTCTCGCACTAATCATGAATGTACAATTTCAAAACGTAAAAAGTTTTAAAACCATGTCAATTTCACGTGTTAGTTCCAGTCAAAACGATGTGTATTGCCTCAAATGTTAATTTTTAAGAAATCGATGCGGCTGTTCCTAGGAACTCCCTAGCACATTTTCACTGCGTGTTTTTTCATAAAATATATAACGTGTAGTAGAAATAATCGTATTAAATTGCCCTTAAAATATTAGGAATATGATTCAAAAATATTTTATGAATAAGTGAAGAGTATTAAAAATCCAAAGAAAAATTCTGTCGTCTGCATGTGTTTCCTTTGATCGATATATATATGTAAACATTACTAACAAAACCGTTGGGGTTACACGGAACAGCCGTCAAAATGACCTAGATCGTCTCTCTATAGGAGAAACGATCTGTAGAAATAGTGGCTGTTAGTAGAATAGAAATAAAGTTCTTGTTATCGTGAATGTTGCAGAATAACCTCTGAGGTCGAGAAATGTTGTTTTGAAATATAAAAGCTGAGGATAACATTCACGAAAACTCGTACTTTATTTCTTAATTAATTCCTTATAATTTTATTTTTTGACGTTAGTTACATGTATGTAACATGCAGTTTACGCTTTTTTACAAACCGCTTTGCGGTTTATAAAAAAGCGTTTACAAACCGTAAACTGCTCCAAACCATTTTATATAGTATAAAACTAATAAATATTGAATTCATTCCTAAAATAAACGCATTAAAAAACAGCTTTTATACCTGCTGAAAAAGTTACAGATTCAGGAAAAAATAGCTTTATTATTCTGATTGAATGGATTAATAAATAACATAATTGAACTAAACATACATATAAGTACATTCACTGTTTAAAATATGGAGTGAACTCTGCATTTATAGTAAAACTAAATCATTCAACAAAATTATATCAAGAAATGATTAGTACTCTTCATTAATCAAAAAATTGTGGTACTGCTTATAACAACAAGTAAAATTATTAATTAAAAAAAAAAATCCATTCAACACTTATACAATTGTTATAATTCATTTTTTTCATGTTTGTCGTATCAATTTGGTAATGCACACTTATTTCTTAATTTATCATTGTTATGTCTGATAATTATATAACATATGCCTGGGTGTATTTAATTATATGCTCCGCTGGCCCTAACAGTCGCACCAAACCTGTCCGACCACAGGCACCTGAATTTTTATCAATCAGTCGCTTAATAAGCCAAATATAAAAAAATTCTACCTCCTCTATATATAAATACACTACCTCCTCTATATATAAATACACTTGTGTATTTATATATAGAGGAGGTAGAATTTTTTTATATTTGGCTTTTTAAGCGACTGATTTGATAACAATTCAGGTCAGCGACCGTTCCTAATCAACGGAAATTATTAAATTACTTACAGGCAATATTCTGAGGGTCTAGATAAACATGACAAAGCAACATAGAGGCATTATTTGTTTACTGTGATGGGTAGAAATGGTTTACCTTGCCCCACGGATTATACAGCTGTTTAATTAATCTTTCAATTTATGTTCCGCGCGTTGTACAAAAAACATGAGAGTGTTGGTAAAATCAGAGACATAAATAACATGTTAAAAATGAGTTTTACTATCGATCGCCTAGAAAAATTTAATTACTAAGTAGCTCAGTATAGATTGTAAATCAAATACTAAGTAAAATTTTTGAAATATATTCAATGTGAATTGTTTTATCAAATTGATAAAATATTTACGCAGATAAATCTTGTGCAACTTCAGTCGGCTTGGTCCGTTTTTGCCAACCTAATTTACCTACATTTTTATTATTATAGATAGCTCGTTCGAGGAACAATATTTATTATTGAAATGTTTAGGCATACCTATTAAATATATCTGATAAATTGATAAAACTACTGATATATTGAAGAACAAAATTTTAAGTTTACCACCTGCAGGACAATGCTAATTTTACAATCATTTATAGAAAATTTCAGGTCTTTCAGGTCATTAGTATTTCAGGTCTTTAGTATGTTCCCCGGAAAATATTAATCTGGATTTTATGTTTCCATTCTGGATCAATATAATGTTTTCAAATTCCGCGTCTAGTTGCTGAGCAAACCAAAACATCGGTAAGATTTTTATTTTTTTTTAGAATTATGTACCAATATTTGTTGATGTATTAAACCTTTATTAAACTCGAAATATGAAATGATTCATTGATTTCCGTTGTATCAGAGTTTTAATGAACGGATCGGTTCATAAAAGCTTCACAGAATTTGCTTAAGAGGTTAAGTCGGAAATTTTATCAGAGACATAAATAATTTATATAATTTATTTATTGGTTTAACCAATAAATGAGAAATAAAGTCAAAATAAGTAAACACCTAGCCATGAGGTTCACTCACCATTGAACTACCACTATTCATGATTACAATATCCAACTTTAAGTAAGATAACTATTATAATAGGAAAGGAGGAATGAGCATATACATACATTGGAAACATATGGCTGGACCGGGAATCGAACCCGGGACCCTGCATCTCTAGTCAGGAACTCTACCACTGAGCCATCCAGGCCGATATCCAGGGATCATATAGCCCCAACTACTACATTCCTCTCTCCTTAAATGATCTTTGCCCTCGAAGATCACCCCAGGTTCTTCCCCTGGCAGGAGTTCACCTGTCAGTTCCAGGGGTTGGTCACGGCACCAAAGTAATAGGAAAGAAGGAATGAGCATATACATACATTGAAAACATATGGCTGGACCGGGAATCGAACCCGGGACCCTGCATCTCTAGTCAGGAACTCTACCACTGAGCCATCCAGGCCGATATCCACGGATCATATAGCCCCAACTACTACATTCCTCTCTCCTGAAATGATCTTTGCCCTCGAAGATCACCCCAGGTTCTTCCCCTGGCAGGAGTTTACCTGTCAGTTCCAGGGGTTGGTCACAGCACCAAAGTAATAGGAAAGAAGGAATGAGCATATACATACATTGAAAACATATGGCTGGACCGGGAATCGAACCCGGGATCCCTGCATCTCTAGTCGACTACTACACTATGATACAGAAATCTTTGCTACATTTTTAACTCTTTTCAAGAATAAATAATTTTCTTTCTTTGACAATATTTACACTGTACTATGTACCATATATTGAGTCAAAGATAAATATTACAGCATCTTTTTGTTGGAAATGATTGACAAGAAATTCTCTTATTGACTATGTTAACCTTTGTCTAGTGGTTGATTGTTAGTAGGTAACTGGTTTTTTTTTTAATTCTATAGATGAAAATGATTCCAAGAAACTTTCTGAAACAAGAGAATGTGCCTGACCTGTCTGTAGCTACATGGTGTTTTGTTTATTTCAGTATGAATTATTTAAAATGGATTTCATGATTCATGGATCACCAACACCTAGAAATCATGAAAGAGCTATTCCTGGAAGTGCAAGGAATCGCCCAGGTAGTGGCAGACCACCCAGCGCAAAGCCATCTGTCAACAGAAACCCAATAACAGTGAGAAGCAGTCTTAAATTATAGCTTTTATATTAACCAATTTCTGCTCAAGTTCTTACTATGTTACTTTGGGGTGATTGAATATATATGTTCAATGTAATTTCAAACTGATTTTGGTTTCAGGGAGAAGAGTCTCCAATGATTAGACCTGTGAGCAGACCAGAAGGCAGACCAGAGGGGTGTGTACCATTGAAGTTTATTTGTGAATCAGTTATCATACTTCTCTCTCATCCTTACCGATGAAGAACATGACGAAGAAGACTACCCATTTCTTTCATGTTTAGCTCCCTTCTTGTCTTCATTAATTGTTTCCATCTCTTCCTTCGTTATCTTTATAGTCTTGCCATTTGATTATTCTCTTGCCAATAGGTGTCTGAAGGAGGACACTGCAAGGCTGTATGGACATTACTGTTTTTAAAGCGCTATAAGCATATACATGTAGCTCAGCGCTTTATTTATTCTAGACATACCGTACTTATGCAGTATTATGATATGTTCCTCTTTCCTAGTCATTGTTGTTCATTACATTAAAATTTGATTATCTTATAATCAAAGAACAAAAATCTCTCCTCAAATAGCAATACTTTTCCATTAAAAATTCTCCTTATTTCATAGGTAATTGTCCTCCTTGTCTCAAAGCCATTACTGTGTACAGATCTTTATTACTTAATACAGTCTTACTTTAGTACATTTATAAATATAGTTGTTGTGCTACAAGAGCTGTTACTATTGCATCTTCATCATGACTTTCATTCAGATTTCTGAATCTCTGTAGTTGAACATATATATACTCTTAAATCTGATGAAATATCTGGTATTAGAGAATGGGATCTGAGGTCATTTATGCTTGTGAATGAGTCCTGCAATATTTTTACAGTGTGCCTGTCCTTAACTTAAAAGCCTTCCAGCAGGATGACCAAAAAGTCTCCAAACCGTTGGAGTTAATCGACTACCCGGACACAGGGAGGTCGGGCATATCCACCATAAGGTACCATTCTCAGAATTATATCAATTTATTTATACAATGGTTATGTTTGGATTATTAAATATGTTCTATTTTACTTCATTAATAAAATCAATGTTTTGTAGTACCAGTAGCATATATATGTACATTATTGTCATTTCTGGTAGAATGATTATCATGGTCACATTTATAATTCTATATTTTGTTGATCTTTTTAAAAGTAGTCATTAATATTATACTATACATGTGTTACAGTTGGGGAACCCCCTGTTCATCAGCCAGGAACATGGACAGACCCTCCAGTAGAGCAGCTGATAAGGTAAGGCTGTCATATTGTAAAACGGTTTGTCCCTATACAGGCCTTTGTTGATCATTACATTGTGAGTTATAATGTTCAGCATCAGACACATTACCCACTATGAACTAATGTACAGGGAAAACGACTTAAATCGATGGAAAGCTAAACATTTTGAAAGATTTTCTTGACTGCATCCCAGAATTCCTTTGTTTTTAGTATAGCCCTTCATCAGAAATGGCTGTTTGATCATTCTTTAAAAATGTATGTCAAAATGTCCTGTATATATTTGCTTACCAAAATTTAAACAGAGCTATACTTAATCAGTCTCCAGCAAAATGTTAAAATAGACTTTGCTAATGGGGAAATTAAGCTAAAAAGATTTTATTACTAATAGAAGAGACCCGTGGCTGTATGTGTTTATTCATGAGAGTCTATTTGTGTACATGTATCAATTTCAGCCCCAGAGCAGCAAGAGTGTTCGGCCAGATGGAGTCCCAGGGCTTTATTTTGGTTACACAGACGATAAGAAACACAAAGCGAAAGTACACAAAGAAAAACAGGTATAATTAGTTTCATTAGGGAATTAATAACAACCATTTATTCTATACAAAGAAATTATGATAAGATAGAAAAATGATAGGAAAGGATTTTATTCTATACAAAGAAATTATGATAAGATAGAAAAATGATAGGAAAGGATTTTACCGGTATTGAGTTTTCTTTAAACACATGGACATAACATTAATTTTTTTACAAAAAAAAAATAGTTTGCAGATAAAATACTCTATTTTAATTATTGGTAATTTGCAGCCTACAGCTTGGGACAAAGAGCCATGCCCTGGGGATTTACCTCCACCGTCAGACAGATACAAAGAGATGTATCAGCAGTACACGGATGATATGAAACAGTCGTACAGAGCCAAAAATCAGTCCCTGTCGGAGGTTTGTGCTTAATTAGCTAACAGTTAACTTTATTATATTGTGGTATTAAATAATTGTTTAAACTTAATGAGAATAACTAATACTTTGGTCAAATTATGACAAAACATTAGGCACTGGGTCTCTTGATTGAAGTCTCACATTTATTGAATTGGTAGAAGTAAGGCTGAGATTAAAAGTTAGGTTTTCTAGTTTATGGCTCCAAAGCCAGTACGTTTATTAGAGCTGGCCCCCTTTTCGTTAAACAACAATTATCAGTTGATCATTTCCCTTTTAATGAGAGAAACTGATACCTTTTCACAGTTTGTCCAATTGAAACAATACATATATTGTATGTTACATCGCTTTGCATTAATATAACTGCATAGCAGTATAGACAGCAATCTATGGGTAGCAGTGCTTGCGCAAATGCTTTCTTCACTGAGAGCCATTGCAAATAATAATCCTACATGTACCTTTTGGTTTGATAATATTTAACCATATTTCCTTTTGATAATGTTCATCCAGGATGATGTAAACAGAGAAATGGAAGCAGTGAAGAAATCCAAACTAAAGACATATGGAGAAATCCGCAGTGAAGTGGAGCGAGAGAGTGCGAGGTGTGAAGAACCTGACGACATTCTAGACAGGAAGTGGACTCAGAAAAAATCCTACTCCACACAACAGATGATGAAAATCATGGATGCTGTGAGAAGTCATTCTGATTTACGTTGTAATTTTTTACCAATATGAACATTAAAGTCAATGACGACTACAGTATGGGAGTTTTGATAATCAGAATTCTTTAAATCTTTAATAGATAGAAATGCACTCATTTTGCATCAGTGTCACATCTTTTATTCCAATGAGTAGTGCATGTTCATTCAAAAAATCCAAAATAAACAAGTTCACTGAGAAGAAATCACATGAATTATTGATTTTGCTAGCTTGTGCTGAAACATGAATATATATATTAAGCAAATATGAAATTCAATTCTTATAGTTATTGGGTACCAAAAATGTACAAAAACTATGACTTGGCCCACACAAAATCTGATGATTTCAATCTACATGTGTTAATGTATACTAGGCTGTTAAAAACCTATTGTATTATTAAATTATTCTCTTTTTTTCCCCAGGAAGAACTACTGGAATTCAACAAACAACAAAAGCTGATAGAGACTGTGATGATAGACCAGTTATCAAGGTAAGCAAAGGAATGAACCTCAAGAAGAGAAAACAAAGATCCACCACAACAAAACAAGCAATTATCCAAAAATAATGTAGATAGGTAATAACAAGTATTTTTATTACAGAGCTGTTATAAGTGACCCAGAGCAAAATGTACGCACACCCGTCACTTACGATACTAGACGAGCTAGGGGAAGTAACCGCTATCTACATGATTCCAGGTAAACACTCCACAGCTGATCACATTAGTTCTTCCAATTATGATTGTATACATTTTCTAGATAGGATGAAATATGTTGAATATATGTGTTGCATTCTTTTCCCATTTATAGAACATATTTTTGTTTGAGTGAGGTTTTTTTTTCAAAACTCAAACACAGGAAATTTGTTGTTTAAAGAAGATTATTTCTCCTTTGAATAAATTTTGCCCATTGACATTTTGATCACATTGAGCAAGTGTATTTGAAAATAAAAAAAATGCAGCATATGTTGTATAAATTGCCTTAGAATTTGAACATCACTTAGTTGACTTAAGTATTTCAATCAGAATGCATACATGTAACTATATGAAAGGTACATGCATGTTTTATGTAAATGTTTACCTGTATTTACAGGGTTAGAACTAGTGCCACTGCAACAGAAAATTTGCTGTCAAAAAGAGTAAGATTTGGTGCAAGAATTCTTACCAGGTAGGCTAGCTAAAGAGTAGAATAAAAAATACGGTAGTAAAATTTGCTGAAAATCAGTTTTTTTAATATTACTTTATACATAAGATAAACTCCAAAATCAGCATTTAACTTGTTAAACATATGTGTATTGCAAAAAGTTAAAAAAATAGAATAAGAACTACATTATAAAACAAAATGAATTTGATAATGGCATAAGTTTCACTTTCAAAGAAAGAAATAACTGATTAAAAAACAGTAACGAAGTATTTTGTGCTACTATTGTATGCATATGCTTCAAACTGTGCCTTATATTCAATGTATTACCCTTTCTTTTTTCTAGAAACGGACATGATGCTTTGCGAGAATTAACGGGTTTTTATTTTCACATAGACAACACACTGACTATATATGAATTCAGGCAGTTTGGTAAAAGGTAAAGAATTTAATTAGAAATCTACATTAAAAGAAGATGCTAGCTGATATTTTTAGCATTTGATTCCTTTAATAAATAATGTTTTATAATTATGTTTTTTTTTTTTTGGCAGTGCTAAAGCATTACCATTGATAAAGAGAGGAAAGTATAAGCATCTCTGTGGCAGCAAGAGGGATGAACCCTACACCTTGTTTGATATTTTCTCTGTAAGTAACGTAACTGTCATAACAATGATGTTAATCAGATTTCTTCCCGGTATGATGATTTTCTGCATGAAAAAAAAAAATGTTTATCTCCCTTTCCAGACATGACTTAAAATATGTTATATCAACAGCAAGATAATATTTTTTGTTAAGAATAAGAAAAGGAAACAAATTTATGCTGGTATACACATGTATTTGATAGTTGAGCTACATGTATAACCTTGTCTCAGGAGCAAACAATAAACATGTACTGCTATATATATCATTTCCTAGAAAGATTTCCTAGTTTAGCTCTCTCTCCTTGTATAGGGAGCAAACCTGATCATATCGACGGAGGACCAGCACTCACTGCCCGACTCCATGAACAGAGCTGACCACGTGTACTTCAGGGTGACCGACGTGGACGAGGCCGCCAAACAACAGTTGATGTTAGTGGAGCACAGTCTTGTTTAAAGAAGCTGCAAATCTCTTGTTTAAAGAAAAGTTTAAAATAGCAGATTTTTGCAACTTCTTATCTTGATTAGAGAAGATATCTCCCCATTTTATCTGAATTACTTTAAAATTCATTTTGAAGTGTGATTTGATAGTTTTAATGTGATGATAAGATGCTGTTACATGTATATCATACCGGTTAACCCTCCTGAATTGAGCGGGAGACTACCGCAAAACAGCCTAAAAATCTAAAATCTCCCGCATCCAACCAATCTCCCGCGAGGGAGACTAAATTCTCCCGCAAACATATTTGTCTTCCCCATAACCCCCCACCCCCCACCCCAACTTCTACTGTACTACAATACTATATTGTTCATTACAGTGCAAATGACATGCCAGACACCTACAGACAAAGTGTTCAGAAATCCAGTGACACAGATGTACAGAAAATAATCACAGCAGTTCAAGGTAAACAACATACTATCTTCTCAATTTCGACAATAATTGAAACCCGCATGTTACTTGTATAAGGGTATTTTTGTTAGCTATCCCAAAAAAATAGCAATATAGTACATATGTACATAGCATTTTGCTGTCACAAGAAATGTTTTGGATTTTACTTCAATTTTTAATGTCTGCTCATAATTACCAATTCAAAATGTGCTTGGGAAAGGAATGGTTACCTGTTTCGCTATCCCACATTTCAATCTTGTGAATTGTTGATGCAGAAATCAATGTTGTAATCTGTATCAATAATACACAGTCATTATGATGCATTTATTTGGAAAGATTTTATGTAAAGGTATTTACATGTTACAACCACACACCTTTTAACATGCTTACTGCAAACAACTGTTGTTATACTCCCGTTCCGAAGGAGACGGGATATACTGTTTTACCTTTGTGTTCTGTCTGTGTGTCTGTCCATAACAAATTTTTAATCGCACATGCTTGGAATTTTAACACACTCTTAGTTTAGGCATGCCATATGGTAGGATTAATTTTTGTACCAATCAGACCTCAACTTCCTGTTAAATGACGGCTTTGTTTTTTTTAGCCTAAATTTTCGAACAGATTTTTGTTACAGATTTCTCAGCAACAAATGCTTGAAATTTCAACACACTCTTTGTTTAGGCATGCCATAAAGTGGAATTATTTTTTTTAACAAATATGATGCCAACTTCTTTTGTTTAATGTCGAGTTTGCTTATTTTGTATATTCACATCAGAGCTTGGGTATCACTAGTGAGCTCACAGATATCTTGTTGGCATGTGAATAGAAATTTTGCAAGATCCTCAAGCCTCGATCATCTCAAATATTTAGCCCCAATTCACTCCCTCAATGTCTTTAGTATTTGTTTTTTAAGATAATGTACAATAGCTTGGGCAAACAAATTAGCTGCCATTAACCAGTTTATCATTGGTTAACAGAAAATGGTCTTTAGGAAAGAAAAGCTGATTTAACAACTACAAATACCATTCTCTCCTATCAACTTGACAAATTCTTGTTACAGCTGTTGTTCAGGAGAAGATAAGGAAGCGAGGCATCAAGACGTACACGGGCCTGGGTCGTTACTACCGGGAGAGAGACGAGCGGGGGGACGGCATCATGTACAGGTTTCAGCTGGAGAAAGGACTGTTTACCTTCCACATTGACCTCGACCCCGAGGTAACAACGCCTAACCTCTAAAAATGGCCTTCAATTCTTTATACTGTTACTGTGTTCCAAAAATTAAATGTTTGATCTTGTGAAATTTGAAAACATTATACCTGTTAGGCATAATGTGTTCTTTTGTATGTGAATAACAATATGCACACTGACCATCAACAGGGGCTGACAAATACAGTTTTTAAGCACTTGCCCTCGGGCAAGTGGCTAGGCAAAATTTACTTGCCCTACCTCAATATCTACTAGCCCTACCAAATTCTTTATTGTAATTAAAAATTAACGATATACATACCGTTCAATGTTTTTGCCCTTTATTTTAAAATTATCCACTTTGATTTAATACTCTTCATATAATATACATAGTTTTGATTTAACATCTCTTCCACTTGGTTTTCTCGAGAGTGTGTTAAAAATCAACACTTTACATATTGATATTTAATTGGATTTGTTGTAAAGGTAAAAAAATCCAATAATTTTATTAAGAGTTTTGGGTGTTTTTTATAACTTCTTTCGCCTTAGGTGAATGTACGAGATAATAGGTGACAAGCGCACACGTGTTCACAACCATGGTTTCACTACAGCCGCAGAGGTGTTAAAAATAAAGGTGAAATAAATCTTCAGTGAGTTGTTTAATTTAAACTTATTATGTCTAATCATATTAGGCCTAATATTTTAATTTTTAAAACGTTCTAGGCTATGATTACGATTAGCGAGTGACGAAAGGCACACATCTATTTTTAACATCAGTTATGGCAGCGTACATGGAGACGGTGAACACAGCTCAATGAAGTTGAACATAGAATAAACAGCTCAAATTGATGTTAAATTGCCATTTTATAAGTATTTATCTATTAACAGATTATAATCAAAATAGATTTAGCAATTAAACAATTTAAAAAAGATTAAATTAGTTTTAATCATCACGATAAACAAACACAAGAACAGTAGTACTAAAGAACAGTAGTGAGAATTTTGTTTCATTATGATAGGCCGTGCTGCACCTGGAAAAAAACATGTCAAAATCCCAAATGGTGTATAATTTAAGCACCCCTAGATCGTAAGGAATTTTCTAGGAAAAAAAAAAGCGTTATTATATTCGACAAAATACGGTACTTTTATTTTCAGTACATTTGCGAAAGTTTAAAAAGTCACTTGCCCACGGGCAAGTCCCTACCGAAGTTTTACTTGCCCGATTGAAAAAATCACTTGCCCCGGGCGTCGAGCAATCAGATTTGTCAGCCCCTGATCAAATTGATGGTTTTTTGATTTGTGATAAATGATCATAATATGATTTGAATTACAGTTACTAGATGCTGTATTTGAGGCATTAGATGTGGATGAAAAGGGAGAACTGGATTACAGTGTATACATGAGAGAAGTTTTAGGACAAATGAATGAGTGTCGCAAGACAAAAGTCAGAAAGGTAAGTCAACCATGACTCAAAAAGGTTTCTTACAAAAATCACTTTTGAAGAGAGATAGGACGATATACCCTAAAACCTTGAAAATAAGCCGCGGCTTATTTTAACTTTTGGTAAGAAAGTGGGGGCTTATTTTCAAAACCGTCTTATTTTCAAATCGTGGCTTATTATCAATGCAAAAATCCCGCAAACGATGAGATCATAATCACGGCTTGTTATCAAAACAATACATGTATAATTGTAATTTATTGATTGTGAACTATTTGACTGTTCTAAATATGGAATACCTAGGTAAACACCTGTAAGAGTAAAATGAAAAGTTGCAAAGTGTTTTAATTCAATTTTATTTTTTGTATTAGAATATTTATGCCCTCTGTTCCTTGCATCTAACAAGTTCTAGCCAGTGTATTTGCCATTACCTAACCAGACACCTGTTGACTCGTCGTGTGGTCAATGTTTGTTTAACAATTTCCGGTGTCAGAAGCATGCGCTGTGCTGTCGGACTTCACAGTTTATATGAGTGTAGGAAGATTAGCAATAATTATGATTTGATTGAAAAATGATCTATTTTGTCCCGTTATGCCGTAATTGGTTTGCATACTGATGGATACTTAAAAAATAGACCGATCATTTGTACGACTCGATAATGACGATAAACGGCATATACAGACGATTCTTCACAATAATCAAATAATTGGATTAACTATCAATTAAATAATAACCGTTGTTGGTTGTTTTAGTTTAGATTCACAAACGTACCATATTACTTTTAAACGAATTGAATACATTAGGCATGTACGCATGCATATCGATGATTTTTTAAAAGTTTCGTCTTTTTGGGAATGCATACAATGCATAGTAACAGCGGTGTTCATTCTTCAGCATAATATACACAGGTGCATGCTTCACATGAGACTTTACGGTAGTCTAAACTGTTTCCGAACTGGCATTGTCAAGACTGGCTTATTTTCAAAACAGGCTTATTTTCGAGTAATTTTTGTCCCCCGCCACAACACGGAGCGGGGACATAGAAATGCCGGGCGTCCGTCCGTGGGTCCGTGTGTCCGTGGGTCCGTGCGTCCGTGCGTCCGTCCGTCACACTTTTTTGTAAGCGCTCTCATGCCTACAAATTTTGACAGATTTTCATTACATTTATACCAAATGTTTATACACCTATTTCCTTGGTCAAGTTCGAAAATCAGCATTGGTCGATACTTTTTGTTGGAGTTATGGGACTCTGACTTTATCCAAAAATTGACCTTGTAAGCGCTCTCATGCCTACAAATTTTGACGGATTTTCATTAAAAATATACCAAATGTTTATACACCTATTACCTTGGTCAAGTTCGAAAATCAGCATTGGTCGATACTTTTTGCTGGAGTTATGGGACTTTGACCACAATAATGACTCCGTTTTATCCAAAAATTGACCTTGTAAGCGCTCTCATGCCTACAAATTTTGATGGATTTACATGAAATTTATACCAAATGTTTATACCACTAATACCTTGGTTAAGATCTTAAATCATCCACGATTTAACATCCTACACGAATTAATAAATAAGGGTAATAAAATCATATTTCCTTTGTAGGTTTTAGAGAATACACGAAATTACGTCCCCACGAACCTGTAAAATTTAAGCAATCCACGAAAATTGGCCCCCACGAAATTTAATGATTCCACAGTACAGTATACTAGTATACTGCTTGAACGGCGGGGGACCCAGGAATTCTATTCTTGTTAGTGTAAGAAATAGGGGGCTTATTTTCAAAACCGGCTTATTATTAAATCCGGCTAATTTTCGAGGTTTTAGGGTATTGTGACCTCATTGGCAGAGCAGTTCTTATGTAATTTAAAAATAATTTTAAAAATGATTGGTAATACATCTCCAGCTTCGAAAAATAGCTTATCTGAAAATCAGACTTAAATGTATATTGGACCTGTTATGTATTTTTGTTTCCAAATTTGTTTATGCAGGCTTTTAAGAAACTTGACTCGAGTAAGAGTGGCCGAGTGAGTGTTACAGACATCAGGAAATACTTTAACAGTAAATTCCGGCCTCCGCCACAAGCAGGTATGATGACCTACATACATGTATTTACTACACTACTGTTTGAACGGATTGTGACAAAGTTTTTAAATGATGATAACATATTTATTTTCCTCATAAAAGTCTTCATTTTCCATCTTTTCATGGTACATCTGGCATTGTTACAAAAGTTTTAAAATTGCATTTTACATTTGTTGATAAACCGTTTAAGAGTCTTTTCTTTCCACCTTTCCTGGTACAGCTGGAGTTGTTCCGGGTGTGAATCCAGTCCAGGCATTCCTGGAGGCAGTGACAGCCTCCTCAAGACAGGACAGCGTGTCCTATGTAGAGTTTGAGGAGTACTATGAAGGCCTCAGCCTGGCTATCGAGGATGATGTGGACTTTATCAACATTCTTCACAATACATGGAATATTTGACAGACAACAAGCTAGAACTTGCTAGAGTTGTATTACTTGACTGGGAGAAGCAGGAACTCTTGTCAAAGATGAAGGTCAAGCAGGACATTTAAGACTTGAGCAGCAACAGTCAGTGTTCTAAAACAGAGGTCTTCTGGCATGCAGGATTATATAGTCTTTTGTGTGTTTTGTTTCAGTGAAGAAAATCTGACACCAAGAGCATTTTAATTTTCTAAAACACAAGTTTTAATTAATGAAAAATATTGCTAAAATTTTCCAAAATTTCAATATTTCAGATATTAAAACATTTTTCTGGTAATTTCCTCTTTTCTCTTTCACTCCTGTGTACTGGTAGTTAATTTAAAGTAAATTCTAGGATTTTAGAAATTCTTTATCTTTCACTTATTCTGTTATTACACACCTTGGTTGAAGACCCATTGTACAAATTGGTTGTACAATGTATGTAGAAGTTGTCAGGAGAGCTTTCCTGTTGAACGTAGAAATACATACATGTATTAGAAATCAAAATATTTATATTCATGATACTTCTCTAACTATTGTGAAGAATTAAAAAAAAATGACAGTCCTTTATTGCATTTATTTGGCTTGTTAAATGTGGAGTTTATTTGTAGATGTATGGATGTAGTTATCAAAGAACAAATGGGTTCTTATACTTTTTGTAAATTACCTCTGTTCATTCAGATATAAATTTCAAGGTATTGTCATGTTGTAAATTTTGAATTTACCGGGTGGCAGTAAATACAAAATTTACAACATGACAACTATTTTGTATTTACTGCCACCCGGTAAATTTAAAATTTACAACATGACAGTATTGTAAATGTGCATAAAATATGGTTGGCGTTTATAATTGATTCATTTGAATGGTTTGGAAGTAAAACAAGTCAATCTTCATAACCTCATACATGTAAAACACAGAACTTGTATCTAAAGGTCAGTCACATTATCATGGAAATATTTCTGCCAATTCCATGTCGTATCTGTGATATTTAGTTTTGCTTTTTTTTTCATAGTTTTAATTCAAGAGATATTTTAAAATAAACAAACATGGAAAAAATTTCTTTGGTCTTTACTTATTAGCTCAGCTTAAGTGAGCTTTTCAGATCACCTTTGTCCGGCGTCCGTCCGTCTGTCCACCCAAAAGCTTTGTCCTGTTTTCACTTCTTCTCCAGAACCACCAAGTAAATTTTAACCAAACTTGGCTCAATATATCGTTGAATAAAAGGGATTCCAGTTTATTGAAATAAAGGGCCAAGCCCTCTTTGAAGAAGAGGTAAGTTTGAAATTATTGAAAATTTGTCGGCATTTTTAGCTCACCCGAGCTGAAACCTCAATTGAGCTTTTCTGATCACATTTTGTCTTTCGTCCATCTGTCTGTAAACTTTTCACATTTTCAACATCTTCTCCAGAACCACTTGGCCAATTTAAACCAAAGACACAAAGCACCCTTAGGCAAAGGGGATTCAGAGTTGTGAAAATTAAGGACCACGGCCTTTTTCAAATGGAGATAATTAGGAATATTGAAAATTTTTGAGAAAATTTCAAAAATCTTCTTCTCAAGAACTATTAGGGCAGGAAAGCTGAAACTTATATAGAAGCATCCTAAGGTAATGTAGATTCAAAGTTATGAAAATCATGACCCCGAGGGGTAGGATGGGGCCACAATGGGGGTCGAGATTTTTTACATAGGAATATATAGAGTAAATCTATAAAAATCTTCTCAGAAATTGATCAGCCAGGAAAACTGAAACGTGTGTGGAAGCATCCTCAGGAAGTGTAAATTTAAAGTTGTGAAAATCATGATCCCCGGGGGTAGGGTGGGGCAACAATGGGGGTCGAACTTTTACATAATAGGAACAAATTGAGAAAATCTTTAAAAATCTTCTCAAAAACTTATCAACCAGGAAAGCTGAAACTTGTGTGGAAGCATCCTAGGGTAGTGTAGATAAAAAGCTGTTAAAATCATGACCTCCGGGGGTAGGGTGGGGCCACGATGGGAGGGGGGTGGTGAATTTTTACATAAGAATATATAGAGAACAATCTATAAAAATCTTCTTTGCCAAGAAAGCTAAAACTTGTGTGGGAGCATTCTCATGTAGTGTAGATTCAAGTTTGTTCAATTCATGATCCTTTGGGGTAGGGTGGGGCCATAATGTGGGAGCTGTGGTTGAATTTTTACATAGTAATATATAAAGAAAAATCTTTAAAAATCTTCTAAAATACCATTTCCCTAGAAAAGCTGTAACTTTAGTGAAAACAACCTCAGATAATGTTGATTCAAATTCGTTCAAATCAAAATTTTGAGGAGTAGGGTGGGGCCACATTGCGGATCCAATTTTACAAAGGAAAACATTTTAATTATTTACAAAAACTGAAATGTTATAATTAATATATGGTTTTACTTATATGCAAGCATTTTGACATATTGCTTATTCTTTATAATTGTTGACTGGGTCCTGGACGATTCTTGGGTCTCACAAGGGGTTCAGAGTTTGATGTAGGTTTATATCCTATATATAAACAATTGTTTAGGATCTTTTTGAGAACTGCAATGCTCAACATGTGATATGACTATAAAATCATCCTGTAAAAAAGGGAGTTGATTATAGACTTAAGAATATCCAGGGTCAAAAATGTTATTTTATTTATACAGTATCTACATGTATTATACTAAATTGCTCAGATAGTTTGTATTATGACTCCATTAAGCTGATTTTATCATACCTATTGTTCCTCATGTGAGCGATGTGGCCCATGGACCTCTTGTTTAAAAAACTTCTGAAAAACTATTTGGCCAGAAAATCTTAATATTGTGTGTAATATCCTCAGGTAGTGTAAATTTAATAAGTTTTTTTTTCAAATCATGATCCCCGGGAGCAGGATTGGGCCACAATGGGGAATCAAATTTAACATTGGGAAAAAAATCTAGTAATCTTCGTCACAAGAACTCAAACGTTATAATTTATGATATTAAAAATGCAATTCTTCTGAGAAATTGTTAAGATTGGAATATAGTTTAGATTTTAAATTGTTCAAATCATGACCCCAAACTAATACTGGGGTATCTTGGGAACCAGTGGCGAGACCAGTGGGCCAATTTCAACCAAACTTGGCACAAAGCATCGGGTGAAGGAGATTCAGGTTTGTCAAAATGAAGGACCCGGCCCTCTTTTAAGGGGAAATGATTAAAATTAGTAAAGATTTGTTAATATTTTTCAAAATTTTTCTCCAAAACCATTCGGCAAGGAAAGCTGAAACGTGTGTGGAAGCATCCTCTGGAAGTGAAGTTTCAAGTTTGTTCAAATCCTGATTCCCGGAGATAGAGTGGGGGCGGCAATGGGAGTATCAAATTTAAAAAACAAAGGAATATATACAGTAAAAATTTTAAAATCTTCTTCTCAGAAACCAATCAGCCAGAGGAGCTGAAACTGTTTTGACTGTTTTAGATAAACACTGTTTTAATCAGAGTTGTGGTATTGTTGCTCAGGTGAGCGACAAGGCTTATTGTTTCAAGATATCCTTAAAAATGTTATTTTTATGCTATTTAAAGTACTTACGATTCGATCTTTACATATCAACAGATTCGATTACACAATCTGTAGGTCTACTCGTAAACACATTAATGTGCCAATTATCTAGTTCAATTTTTAACAAAAAAATTGTAAATTGCTTATACCTTTATAATTTTATTGACATTACATTTTCCTTTGGGTTCGATTTAAATGTAAATTTTCAAAGTATATAAAGATCAGAAATGCCTCGATGACTATGCATATGTCGCCATTTCAACGATTATATAGGAATTAAGCTCCCGGATGTGTTGAATATATATTCTCCTATTCGCACGACATTCCATTATGGAATGTTTTAGAAAATTGGTTTTAATTTTCTATCGTGACTTTCTTATTGATCCATTGGATGTGTGAACTTAATAAAGAGGGTTTTTTTTTTAGAATTAGTTTGTGTATGCAGAATATTCCCTCAAAGCATGACACTAACAAAACGTACTGTGCTATATATGTTCTATGCAGCTGTTCGGGCAATATTGTTATCCATAGATTAAACGCGGTCTACTTTAGTCTGTCCCAAGATATTTATGCCGCACGTTTTCTTACATTGTTCTAGATTAATAAATACCTCTGGGTTCAAACGATGTTCATTCAATAGTTTAAAAAATCCCCTTTGAAACGCCATCTCTAACTTAACAGGTTTCAATACATGGCTAAAAAGTCTATGCATGGGGATTTTGCATTGCAAAACAGATGAAAGTACCCGGATTATAACATTGAAAAAATGTGCGAGGTATTCCAAATGAATTCCAGATGAAGAAAAGATGTAAACATTTCCCATCATAAATCTCCGTAAGAAATATGTTTCCGTTCCTTTGAATTTTTCTGAGTGTAAAATTGAAGATATCTTGGAAATTTTACCTTTCACTGATTTCAATTGCACTTTTTTTCACAGGTATGTGTATTTTTATTAAACATCGTCCAAATGTGCTGCATAAATAATTATATCTAGGTACAGACTATAATTCGATCGGTGCAAAGCTGTAGAGTAGTAAATAAAAAAAGAAATGTTAATCTTATGGTGGGTCACTATATACTCAGCAATTTTGGTTAAAGTAATGCATTTGTTTATTGAAATGAATACTATGACATCTTGTGTAATTAAAACGGCAAAAAAATCATGTTTTCATTTTTCTGGCCAGAATATTACACCCCTTTTCATAGCACGTTTTCATACCAATTCCATTATTTTGAGTTCTTTTTAAATTCATTGTTTTAGCAAAACACGTTTTAAATATTTTTTATTAAAATATTATGTTGGGAAACACATAACAAATTTGATTTCTTTCGTTTCAGGAACAAATTAGACAGAAATCAATTTCTTCTTGGTTATTGTAATAAATGTATATTCCGGAAATATAAAGTTTTACATTCGAATACCTTTACAGGTATGTTCAGTCATTACCGTCTTCCTTTGAAGATGGTATAAATAGTTGAAATAGTTTACAGTCTACGTGTTGTGCACTTCTTCTTCTTTGTGATTGGTAGAAAATACTTGATGTGAAAAATTACATTTATTTCATTGGTTGAAATACTGTTCGGCGCAAGGGATATAATTTTCTGATGATCTTTTTTTACGTACGACTTACCAATTTTCTTAGATTTCAAATCTTAAAAAGTGAGAAAACGAAAAGAAAATCCAATTAAAATTGCTATGAATGAAATTTAGGCTTTAATTTTTCAGTACAATTGTAAACAATATTCTAAAATATCTATTAAATTATTTGTTTTTTATTGGGTTTTTTTTGTATTGATAATGCAAATACAAAAAATGTGAAAATTTGATACGGTATGGCTAATATTTTTATTTACATAATACGACCCTTCCTAAGATCTCTTTTTCCTACTACAGTCGATCTCAACTAACAAGCACGTTGTACACATTTCAATTTTAAGCACGTACGCTTAAAAGGCACACATACAAAAGTTCCACACGTAATGGCATGTAGAGGAAGGCGACATTTATATAAAAAATTAAGCTTTCTTTGATAACTCATGCGCGGATCTACGGGGGGGGGGGGGGGGGGGGGGGGTCGGGGGGGGGGGGGTTTCGGACCCCCCTGGAAAATGAGAAGTTATTAAATTTACATAGTGAAATTATCGGAAATAGGACTCGGACCCCCCCCCCCCCTGGAAAACACATGTTTTGGAAAGGCGTCGGAAGCGGAAATATTAAGAGTGATATTGAAAAAAATAGCAGTTATAGGCATATTCGGCATCACCCTCCCAAGGACTAGGAATTTCATGAATATGGGGAAAAAAATTTTTGAAAGGTAAGTTTTTTTTCGAGATACACACACGGATTAGGAATTTCATGATCTTTGGGAAATCAGTTTTTTTATTTTTTTTATTTTGCTTGTCAACATTTCTGATGAATAGTGTAGCCCCCCCCCCCTACTAACTTTCAATCGGACCCCCCCCCCCCCCCGAAAAAATTTTCTGGATCCGCGCATGTAACTTATTGCTGTTTATTGCTGTATAGAGTTTGCTCTAAAGACGGTAAGCTTTTTTTTAACCTATCACCTTGTGCGGTTCAATGGAACCGGTTCTCTATCAAGTAGTTTGTTAAAGCCAGTTTAGGACGACACGTAGAGCTGAAGACACGTTTTAAAGTTTGATTAATTTTTCAGTTTTATATGTGTCCAACTTATAACTACATGTTGGTATTCAATAGTATATGCATTGATATATACATTAAAGCTGCTGCGTGTCGTTGCTAGTCCATTTAATGTGTTGTTGTTTTATTACTGATTTCGTATCTGAAATGAATGGGTTGTAAAGGAGAATTATAATTGCCATTTTTAACTCATTAACTGATACAAGACGCGTTCTGTGGGAAAAATACACCAAAAAAAAAAAAAAATGAAAATTATTACAAAATTTGATATATCTTCAAATAGTCTAGTAGTAATTTTAGATTAACTGCTTTATTATTCTCTTTAAACTTTTAGATTTATATATAAAGTTGCACTTGAAATGCTAAGATAAATGTATAGCGGCTAGGAATGATGTTTTCTCAGGGTTCAGAATTCGGATTGTAATTAAAAAGTTCAAGTTTTTCTGGCATTTTTGGCAGCACTATATTAAGAAAAGTTAAGATTTTATCCGTGAGTCAACATAATTTTGCACATTTTTTGTTGTCATTATCTTACTTATTCTAGTATTGCACGCAAAAAAAAAAGTCCGTAATTTTTACAAAGTGCGATGCAACATATCCGAAAAAATGAAATAAGTATTAAACTTTAAGGTGTTTTAGTGTGTGATATCTATTTATAGATATTTTTAATGCAGAGTGTACAGATGACACCACTTGGGTAGGGATCCATCTTAAATCAAGTTTCTCACTTTTTTTTTGAAAATTATTTATGTAATTATGACAGCATATTTTGAGTAACACGTGTACGATATGTCTGCTGCCTTTAAGTACCAAGTATTCAAATTGTTTAACATGCGCAATGGAACGTGTAAATGCAGATAAAGTAACACCAATGAAACATTGGTTTTTTTCTGTAATTGGCTTTATTGTAACTAAATTTACAGTTTTTAAAGAAGCTTTCTCATATCAAAGTAAGTATACAAGTTGAAGATAATTTTAAAGTAAAAATGACAATTTCAAATCACTACAGTCATAAACAGTGTTGTTCACTTCAAAGAAAAATGTGCCTACTGCCGTAAAAGTATTCAAAAATCTAAAAAGATATATCAGTTAGAAAGCATTCTATTTAAATCTGCTTGGTCCGATTTTATATCTACTTTTGTGTACGCTTTTAAGCTATGGTTATGCTAAGTGCGTGTATAATAACAGACATTGCAGTAGTTTCCCCGGTCAGTGAAGCCAGATTTCTATGAAACAAAATTGTACAAACGACATAAAAGGGTATACCGTTGTTTCGCCTCATGTTAAAATTCGCACCTGACGTCGAGACCAGTATGGTTGTATTACGACTTTGACATCGCTAAAAATAAAGGTCACAATGTTCAGGCAAACTAAAAAGAAACCTGTGTACATTTTGTTCGCTGATATTTCTGAAGTTTGCTTTGTTTACAATCGATGCATTACATGCGGGTTATATAAACCTAATCATTCGGGGGACGAAACCAAACGATTCCCTTTTCTAAACATTCTTATGATGCATTTTGGTTTGTTTTTTCGTTTGCACAAAAAGAATTTTTAATTTTTTTTTACTTTGAATGTTTCTAACTTTGAAAGGAGACCGATGCTGCTGGTGTAAATAGAAGAAAGTGCATAACTTTCTAAGAAAATTGGTTTGTATGGAAAATTATTAATACTGTAAAAACCAAAAAATCGGACAAAGCAGCTTTAAATCTTAAATTTTTGCAAAAATGCCTTCAGCATTCGTTTCTCCAGCTCAATTACTCCAGACTCCTGACTTGAGCTGACCTCACGTTTCTTGAGTTACATTGCTTTTAGTGGTTTGAGATAGTTTTCCTTTTTCAAGACCATCCGTTTCTTCTCTTCACTAGATGCAGACTCTTCCGATTCTTCACTTTCTTCAGATTCCTGACTTGAGCCGTCCTCACGTTTCTTAAGTTGCATTCTTTTTAGCGCATTAAGAGAGTTTTTCTTTTTCAAGACCATCCTTTTTTCCTCTTCACCAGATGCAGACTCTTCCAATTCTTCACTTTCTTCAGATTCCTGACTTGAGCCGTCCTCACGTTTCTTAAGTTGCATCCTTTTTAGTGCATTGAGAGAGTTTTCCTTTTTCAAGACCATCCTTTTTTCCACTTCACTAGATGCAGACATTTCCGATTCTTCACTTTCTTCAGACTCCTGACTCGAGCTGCCCTCACGTTTGTTAAGTTGCATCCTTTTTAGTGCATTGAGAGAGTTTTCCTTTTTCAAGACCATCCGTTTCTTCTCTTCACTAGATGCAGACTCTTCCGATTCTTCACTTTCTTCAGATTCCTGACTAGAGCCGTCCTCACGTTTCTTAAGTTGCATCCTTTTTAGTGCATTGAGAGAGTCTTTCTTTTTCAAGACCATCCGTTTCTTCTCTTCACTAGATGCAGACTCTTCCGATTCTTCACTTTCTTCAGATTCCTGACTTGAGCCGTCCTCAAGTTTCTTAAGTTGCATCCTTTTTAGTGCATTAAGAGAGTTTTTCTTTTTCAAGACCATCCTTTTTTCCTCTTCACCAGATGCAGACTCTTCCGATTCTTCACTTTCTTCAGATTCCTGACTTGAGCCGTCCTCACGTTTCTTAAGTTGCATCCTTTTTAGTGCATTGAGAGAGTTTTCCTTTTTCAAGACCATCCTTTTTTCCACTTCACTAGATGCAGACATTTCCGATTCTTCACTTTCTTCAGACTCCTGACTCGAGCTGCCCTCACGTTTGTTAAGTTGCATCCTTTTTAGTGCATTAAGAGAGTTTTCCTTTTTCAAGACCATCCTTTTTTCCTCTTCACCAGATGCAGACTCTTTCGATTCTTCACTTTCTTCAGATTCCTGACTTGAGCCGTCCTCACGTTTCTTAAGTTGCATCCTTTTTAGTGCATTGAGAGAGTCTTTCTTTTTCAAGACCATCCTTTTTTCCACTTCACTAGATGCAGACTCTTCCGATTCTTCACTTTCTTCAGACTCCGCACTTGAGCCGTCCTCACGCTTTTTGATTTCCATTTCTTCTAATTGCACTCGATTTCCCTCTTCAATTTTCTCTAAGAGACTTCTGAGCAGATCTAAACGATTATTTCTTTTTTCTGCAGCAGATTTATCATCAATTGCACCATTCTCTCTTCTTACGTTATTTTCTCTGGTAAGAAGATGTGTATTTTCATCAAGCAAACTTGGAGAAAATACACTTTTAGACACAGCAGATGCCGCAATAGCCGCAAAAACGATATACATTTGATGTATCATTTTTAAATCTAAATATTTCGTCTTTTCCCTTGCAACAGTTCTTATATATACAATGAGGCCACCAAGAGGTGTGCTTTAACTTCATAAATGTGTTTGATTTGTTGCTTTCAAATTTAAATACCATTTAAGCACAGGGTATAAGATTATTCAAATTATTTATATTGCGAGATTACTATTCATTATCAAAATTCATCGAAACAGTCACAAAGGATGACTGCACTTAAGGACATGCGATATTTGCGAGAAAATAAACTTTTAAAAGAAGAATTTTTCTTTCAATTGCAGAAATGGTCCACATCTAAACTGCAACTTTAAGTAATTGCGTTTAATAAAAGTATGTTGTTACCAAGTACGAATTTGTTTTCATAGGCGGGGGTCATCACGATTTCTTGAATTTCCATACGATAATGAGGACGCCCACTTTTATACTGACTTCGTACATAGTCAGCGCATGTTTGTCTATTGTTCTCCGTTTAACAGTAGTTGTATATTTGCATTATCAAAGTTATGTCAAAAGGAGATTAATAGACAAACATGCGCTCATGGTTAAAATGAGAAAAAACTGCTTCTTCTTACTTTCGCTTTCCCTGTTGTAACCAAGGGTTGATGCATGTTGAATGTTATAATTCACCACGTGATTTCTCACCTCAGGTAACTTTGTGAATACACAAAATGTGCTAACTAGGACAATGTTTTCGAACACGTTAAGTTGTCAAGCATTAATTTAAAGACTTCTGTACTTTCCTGGGCGTGGTCAAATTGTTGAAACCATAGTTAATAATATACTTGTACCATATAGAATAGATAGGGTTATGATGAAAGAGTGATCACATAAACTTTTATACATGGCATTGTTATTCATGCTAGTCTAATTTTAGTACCATTCTGATAATGTCAGCTCCACCTCTCATGCATATTAATATCGATCTAATGTTTGGTCAAGGGCAGACAAGCAAAAAACTTTTTTCGAAAGTTGTAAGGAGAAAAACATAGAATGAGCTTATTGTATCAGTCTTAAATTTTAATTCATGTTGGAAATAGACTAGACTCTTTAAAAAATTAACAAAAGTGATATCAAGTTAAGAAATAAACGCAACAGAAGCGACCGAAAAGGGCCCAAAACCCGGCTCTAAGTGCAGTCATCCTTTGTTTTAAAAGTGTTGTTTTTCTTTGCACAAATGTTCAGCAATGTCACACGTAAATTAAATTACAGGCTAATATAGATACTAAAAATATATTTGGTTTTAAAGATATGGATCGGACCAAAATTCATTTTAAGATTCTATCATTTGTGACAACATACAGTTAAATCCTGTAAAATAATGCTAAAAAGATGACAAGTACTAGTTGGTGTCTTGTAATGGATTACAGAGAATTATTCCCCTGCCTTGAAAAAAGATTGATACGACTTCGTGTATGTCTTGATCAAGGCTGCAATGACTTTGAAGATTTCTGTATAATTGAAAATTGTAGATTTCTTTGCAAACACACGGGACAGGTCCACGCGGACATGTCAAAGGATTATACCACTTTTGTCGAGGAAAAAACACAATTCCCATCCCTAGGTTTCTGATCCAAGTTGAAATGGATATCAAATTGGCACCAGGACGAAAATCTCGCTCCTCCAACTCCTTTTTGCAACAAACATTTTTCTTTTATGTACATATAGAAAAAAAAATTAATTTTAAAGCAGCCCCATAACCACATCCTTGGAAGCATTTAATAATTATTGAATTATTCAAATTAACGTTAAAATAGAAATGTTGGTGCTCCCCATATTTATCATGGTTATAATTATGATGGTGATTTTAAAAACTGGTGAAAAGGTTTTTTTTCTTTTGCCTGTTAAGAATTTGAATAAGTCTCCCCCACTCTTTCAAAAACGATGCTACATGCCTGTATAATAATTATAGAGATACGGAAAATATCAATTTATTTCATCGTTTTTATTTATGTTGCTTTTCATTATCAGTAAAAAAGTTTAAGTATATGTGTGTAAAACGTTTGTCTCACCAAACAGAATTTCTTGACGAATAACTTATTCATGTATAAAGGTTGCATATCAAATCAAAGAAAAAACTGCAGATTTTGTTTTTGTGGTAAAACAAATGTCATCTGACATCTATATTGTGATGAAAAGAACATTGTGATGAAAAAGATTTTAGTGGATCTAAGGCGTAAAATTTAATGTGGTTTGGATCTGTGTATCACTTAAAAAATGTTTTCCTTTTAATGCATAATTTAATGGCAACTTAAACAAATACATTGTTGGGTTGGGAGAAAGTGGGACTTTGAGATGCACATCATCTGTTTGATCACATTTCGTGACGTTAGTAGCAATTGACAGTAAATGAACCAGAGATCTATCGCTATCTTTTCAAAGAATACGCTGATTCATTTTTATTAAACTAAACCAATAAAAAACATTAGAACATAATAAGTTTAATTTCAACTGCCAAAACAAGGGCGATTTTGTTTTGTAATTGAAGCTCACAACAAATAAATTTCAGTCACAATCTTCTATGATTGGTCTGTGCTCTTTGTGAATGTATATTTTAAGAATGTTTTGAAATGCAAAATAATAAGGCTGTAGTTGAGGCTTGTAACCCACTGTACATTGAACCTGGGTTTTTTTAACATAGCATTTATATTTTTCATAGGACAAGTAGATATCTGCACACCCTTCTATCTGTTGCTGAGACATGATTTGCTAATTGAGACAATAATAAGAAATAATATAATTATGATTGTGATTTTGAAGATTGGTAAAAAGGTTTTTTTCTTTTGCTTGTCAAGAATTTGAATAAGTCTCCCCCACTCTTTCAAAAACGATGCTACATGCCTGTATAATAATTATAGAGATACGGAAAATATCAATTTCTACATTTCATCGTTTTTATTTATGTTGCTTTCCATTATCAATAAAAAAGTTTAAGTATATGTGTGTAAAACGTTTGTCTCACCAAACAGAATACCTTGACGAATAACTTATTCATATATAAAGGGTGCATATCAAATCAAAGAAAAAACTGCAGATTTTGTTTTTGTGGTAAAACAAATGTCATCTGACATCTATATTGTGATGAAAAGAACATTGTGATGAAAAAGATTTTAGTGGATCTAAGGCGTAAAATTTAATGTGGTTTGGATCTGTGTATCACTTAAAAAATGTTTTCCTTTTAATGCATAATTTAATGGCAACTTAAACAAATACATTGTTGGGTTGGAAGAAAGTGGGACTTTGAGATGCACATCATCTGTTTGATCACATTTCGTGACGTTAGTAGCAATTGACAGTAAATGAACCAGAGATCTATTGCTATTTTTTCAAAGAATACGCTGATTCATTTTTATTAAACTAAACCAATAAAAAACATTAGAACATAATAAGTTTAATTTCAACTGCCAAAACAAGGGCGATTTTGTTTTGTAATTGAAGCTCACAACAAATAAAAATAAATTTCAGTCACAATCTTCTATGATTGGTCTGTGCTCTTTGTGAATGTATATTTTAAGAATGTTTTGAAATGCAAAATAATAAGGCTGTAGTTGAGGCTTGTAACCCACTGTACATTGAACCTGGGTTTTTTTAACATAGCATTTATATTTTTCATAGGACAAGTAGATATCTGCACACCCTTCTATCTGTTGCTGAGACAAGATTTGCTGATTGAGACAATAATAAGAAATAATATAATTATGATTGTGATTTTGAAGATTGGTAAAAAGGTTTTTTTCTTTTGCTTGTCAAGAATTTGAATAAGTCTCCCCCACTCTTTCAAAAACGATGCTACATGCCTGTATAATAATTATAGAGATACGGAAAATATCAATTTCTACATTTCATCGTTTTTATTTATGTTGCTTTCCATTATCAATAAAAAAGTTTAAGTATATGTGTGTAAAACGTTTGTCTCACCAAACAGAATACCTTGACGAATAACTTATTCATATATAAAGGGTGCATATCAAATCAAAGAAAAAACTGCAGATTTTGTTTTTGTGGTAAAACAAATGTCATCTGACATCTATATTGTGATGAAAAGAACATTGTGATGAAAAAGATTTTAGTGGATCCAAGGCGTAAAATTTAATGTGGTTTGGATCTGTGTATCACTTAAAAAATGTTTTCCTTTTAATGCACATACAGCTATGAATAATTTAATGGCAACTTAAAGCTGCTTGGTCCGATTTTATATCAAATTTTGTGTACGCTTTTAAAAGATGGTTAAGCTAGGTATGTGTACAATAAAACATATTGCAGTAGTTTTCCCGGTCAATGAAGCCATATTTCAATTTTAAACAAGAGGCCCATGGGCCACATTGCTCACCTGAGGAACAATAGGTATGATAAAATCAGCTTAATGGAGTCATAATACAAACTATCTGGACAATGTTGTATAATACATGTAGATCCTGTATAAGTAAAAATCTATTTTTTCCACTGGATATTCTAATGTTTATTATCATTTGTCCCTTTTCTAACAGGATAATTTTATAGTAATATCACATGTTGAGCACTGCAGCTCTCAAAAAGATCCTAAACAATTGTTTATATATGGGATATAAACCTACATCAAACTCTGAACCCCTTGTGAGACCCAATCATCAAGGAATCATCTAGAGGCCAAGGTCTAAACAATATTAAATAATCACCTGGCTTATTAGTTTCTGAGAAGAAGATATTTAAAGATTTACTCCTAATATTCCTATGTAAAAATTCCACCCCCATTGTGGCCGCACTCTACCCCCAGGAATCATGATTTTTACAACTTTGAATCTACACTGCTTGAGGATGCTTCCAAACAAGTTTCAGCTTTCCTGGCTTATTATTTTCTGTGAAGACGATTTTTAAAGATTTACTCTATATATTCCTATGTAGAAATTCGATCCCAACTGTGGCCCCACTCTACCCCCGGGGGTCATGATTTTTACAACTTTGAATCTTTACTGCCTGGGGATGCTTCCACACAAGTTTCAGCTTTCCTGGCCAAAGAAGATTTTAAAAGATTTAATCTATATATTCCTATATAAAAAGTCGCCCCCCATACTGGCCCCACCCTACCCCGGGGGTCATGATTTTTACAACTATGAATCTTCACAGCCTGGGGATGCTTCCACACAAGTTTCAGCTTTCCTGGCTTATTAGTTTCTGAGAAGAAGATTTTTGAAGATTTACTCTATATATTCCTATGTAAAAATTCGACCCCCCCCCATTATAGCCCAAACCTACCCCCGGGGGTCATGATTTTCACAACTTTGAATTTACACTACCTGAAGATGCTTTCACACAAGTTTCAGCTTTCCTGGCCTAATGGTTCTTGAGAAGAAGATTTTTAAAGATTTACTCTATATATACATATGTAAAAAGTCGATCCCCCCATTGTGCCCCCACCCTACCCCCGGGGGTCATTATTTTCACAACTTTGTATCTTCAGTGCCTGGGGATGCTTCCACACAAGTTCCAGCTTTCCTGGCCAAATAGTTTCTTAGAAGAAGATTTTTAAAGATTTACTCTATATATATCCCTATGTAAAATTCGACCCCCCATTGTAGCCCTACCCTACCCCCAGGGGTCATGATTTTCACAACTTTGAATTTACACTACCTGAACCACCTGAAGATGCTTTCACACAAGTTTCAGCTTTTCTGGCCTAATGGTTCTTGAGAAGAAGATTTTTAAAGATTTACTCTATATATACCTATGTAAAAATTCGACCCCCCATTGTGGCCCCTTCCTACCCCTGGGGGTCATGATTTTCACAACTTTGAATCTTCTCTACCTGAGGATGCTTCCACACAAGTTTCGGCTTTCCTGGCCTAACGGTTCTTGAGAAGAAGATTTTTGAAGATTTCTCGAAAATTTTCATTAATTCCTAATTATCTCCCCTTGGAAGAGGGATTGGTCCTTAATTTTCACAACTTTGAATCCTCTTAGGCTAAGGATGCTTTGTGCCAAGTTTGGTTGAAATTGGCCCAGTGGTTCTTGAGAAGATGTTGAAAATGTGAAAAGTTTACAGACGGACAGACAGACGGACAACAGACAAAATGTGATCAGAATAGCTCACTTAAATTGAGCTTTCAGCTCAGGTGAGCTAAAAATGATGTAGAAATTTTGTTTTAAAAACAAACGACACAAATGGGTACCGCGTTATTTCGCCTCATATTAAAATTTGCCCCTGACGTCGAGGCGGCTCTGGTTGTATTACGATTTTGATATCGCTAAAAATAAAGGTCATAATGTTTTGGCAAATGAAAAATAAACCTATGTACACTTTTTTCACTAATATTTATGAAGTTTGCTTTGTTTACAATCGATGCATAACATGCTGGTTGAATTAACCTATTCATTCGGGGTACGAAACTAAACAGTTCCCTTTTCTAAACATTCCCATGATGCAGTTAGGTTTGTTTCTCGCCCAAAAAGAAATTATTTTATTTACTTTGAATATTTCTAACTTTGAAAGGAGGCCGAATCTGCTGGTGTAAATAGGTGAAAGTCTTCAACTTTCAAAGATAATTGGTTTGTTTGGAAAATTACTCGATACTGTAATAGTAAAAATCAAAGAACTGAAGTACTGACGGGAGTTGATTTTATCGATTATTATTTATTTTAGAATCAACGATTTGTTATTTAGCATGACAAGTAATTTATAATCTCTATTTAAATTACGCACATTTTTATAATATGAATTTTCGGACTTTTTCGACAAGAATTTCGAGAAAACCCCATATGAATCATGTTGTGTAATATTTAAAGATATAATTAATTCCATCAAACTATGTATCAGTAATCGAAATATTTCTAAAAATTGTACACATGTCTGGATTCAAGCAATATTGAACTCTAGTATCGTTCAACCAGACGCTCGACTGTCTCCGTTATTCTCAGACTACCGAGAGAGACTCTCTGCTTGTCGGAGATTTACGGAGACAGCCGAGTGTCTGGTTGAATGCTCTGGCGTAGGAATACATACGATTACAAAAAAATATCTAAATTGTTCGTACTATTTAAAATCTGGCTATTTTCAAGGTATTTATAAATACATTTTCTTGAAAAACAATGGTTCAGCATACATTACACCGCATTTATCTATTATTTCAAGAACTAACTCTTGTCAGCGGTGATGATTTGTGCTTAGGTCCAAACACTGTTTCACTTTCGGTTTGCCAGAGTAACTGCATAGGAGAGTTGATTAAAATCAACTCCCAAAAATCGGACCATGCAGCTTTAAACAAATACATCGTTGGGTTAGAAGAAAGTGGGACTTTGAGATGCATATCATCTGTTTGATCACATTTCGTGACTTAAGTAGCAATTGACAGTAAATGAACCAGAGATCTATTGCTATCTTTTCAAAGAATACGCTGATTCATTTAAAAAAAAACTAAACCAATAAAAAACATTTGCGACTTTGTTTTGTAATTGAAGCTCACAACAAATAAATTTCAGTCATAATCTTCTATGATTGGTCTGTGCTCTTTGTGAATGTATATTTTAAGAATGTTTTGAAATGCAAAATAATAAGGCTGTAGTTGAGGCTTGTAACCCACTGTACATTGAACCTGGTTATTTTTAACATAACATTTATATTTTTCATAGGACAAGTAGATATATGCTCACCTGAGACATGATTTGCTGATTGAGACAATAATTAGAAAATAGAATTATAAATTCTTTTAAAGATTGCATTTTTATCCCAGGAGGTGCTTCTGACAACCTAGTTTATCTTCATTATCAGTGTTTAATATCTAATTTTGACTGTTGGTCTTTTCATTTAGTATGCAAATTGGATGGTAAGAAGAATTTAACTTTAAGCTAAGTTATTTTTAGAAGTTTATACAGTAACTGATTTTACAATCTAATCAATAGTCTTATTTATCAATGCATGGTTTTTAGAAAAAAAGATACATTCACGTTTGGCATTGAGAGATCGAGCGATGATACACACGGGTTAATTAAGCTAAAGTAAATAAACTCTCTCTCTCTCTCTCTCTCTCTCTCTTCTCCAGGTTTTCGTTTACATTAGTTACATGTTTGTTCAAGTTTCAATTAAATCATATTTTAGCTCTATATTTACACAACTAAACAGTTTTCATGTTTATCACATCTCATTTCATTTAAAAAAAAATGTTTTTCTCTTCATGTTAACAAAAACTTGAGACATGACATGAGCCTTAAACCTGACAACTAACATTCTTATTTTTGTTGCCCATTAAAACTATGAATTAACTTTTTTTTTTTAATATTTAAAAAGTCTGTAGCTGCGCAGTAACTTTCTCGCCCGGTATACTAAATATATACCCCGTGGCAGTAGAGGAGCGATCGAAACTAATATGGCGACCAAATGCTTTAAATCTATGAATTCATGACAGCTTTAACGGACGAGACGGACAAGCACGGATTACACTATCTCACCTGGGTCACTTCAGAGAGCTGGATGGCCATTGCCATATTCATAATATATTTTTGAGATGAATTTTAGTTTAATTTTAAACCTAAAATATATGTATTTTCATGCATTCGTTAACGCCTAAAATCATTTAAAATTTTACGGTAGATCTGATGGTGACTTTGTTAAGCTCCAGCTTGGCTTAATGATAAACATCAAGACATTAGTTTATGAATCAGATACACAGTGTGTACGCCTTTATTGATCAGCGGCAGCGACGCATTTATCAAGTACTGCATAACTGTGTAATATTTGGCATGATTGAAAAAAAGTAAAAAAAATATTTGAACAAGTCAACAGTAATCATTATTACCACCATAATTGAAAAAATATTATTTAAAAACATAAAAGAATATCACAGATAGGCAAAATAATGCACAGGGTACTAGTATATAATAGAAGCTCTTACAATTAAAGGACAACCAAATAAAATAACCGTTAAAGAATTAACAAATAAATAAAACTCATAATAGAGTTCTCCTCTTTCCTACAGGTATCTATTTGGCCGTTTTCGGTCTTGGTCGGAATCCCTTTTTCTTTGTCTCATCTCCACCCATAGGCCTTTAGAGAAAAATAGAGCAAAAATTTTTTTAAAAAAAATCATTGATAGAAGGTAAGGTACACGATATAGTGTATCAGTAACATTAGGGAAAAAATCACATTCACTGCATATAAAGAACGTATAACAGTAATCCACAATCAGCTTACTAGTATTCTCTTATTTTCCATTATGCTAAATCACAAACTTAGGATGGCGTTTTTATTATGAGTCACATTTCAAACCTACCAACTTGTACTATCAAATACTTAAATAAAATGCATATAATTGTATATAATTTATATACACGTAAATATTAAAAAACCAGAAAGGCTAGCAGTCAAAATATACTGTAATATTATTATAAAGATTTTTACTGATACAATGAAATGAATTTCTCACACTAAACATCATAAATTACATTTAACGTTTTAGGTTCATTCCATGATTGTGTTTTGTTATAGGGACTTACACCATGTAGGATTCCAATGGCCAACGTACAAAGTAAGAGAAAACCCAGGACTTGGTAATGCCTTGTGAATGCTTCAGTTTGTCCATATTAGCTCTGTTTTCTAAGTTTTCCTCCCTTCGAGCCAAGGCTTTTGCTCTTCTCTCTTCAAGTTCTTGTTGAAGTTTAAGCTTTGCGGCTTCCTCCATGTCCTTCAGCTGAAAAATAACAATCAATTGACCGAGCACGAACTATTTGCTACATGTATCTTCAGTATTCTTCAAATTCAAAACTAGTGCTTTGTGTATAATTAACCAAACCCAAGATCCACATCCCATAACCCCAAATCATGGAATTAATGTGTTTGGTAGCTGTACACATCAACATTCAAAAAGATTCAACAAAATATATGAAGGCTACACTTTCGATCCATGTCTGTAAAACTTCGAACCCTGACCCTGAAATAATCTTTCTTCCATTGAAGATAGGTTAAAACACTTGTTTCTAATAACGTTACATATAATCTAGTCACACACACACACACACACACACACACACACACACACACACACACACACACACACACACACACACACACACCAAGGCCATTGAGATAGAATGTTATAAGAGATACAGGGATATAAATGGATGGATATTAATCATGATTCCTCAATAAAAATCGCCTTGAAACATGAACTCAGTGTGTACCTCCTGTAACCTTCGTCTCTGTTCCTCTAACACTCTAAGCTCTTCCTCTTCTTGTTTTCGTTTAATTTCCTCATACTTAATCTGCTCAGCCAAAAGTTCTTGTCTGGAAAATCAAACTTTTTAACTATAGAAACATCAATATTCTGGACGCTTCTTCTCATAGTACTAGTATATATCGCATTTGTTCTACGAAATTCAAATTCAAAAAAAATGTATGAAATATGTTTAATAAAAATCACAATTAAACATGATAATATCTACAGCTATAATTATTCTATTCACCTCTTCTTCTCCTCTTCCTCTGCCATTTTTTCTCGTTCCATTTCCAATAAAATTCGTTGATGACTTATTTCTTGTTCTTGATTATACAATCTCTGCATTTCCTCTTCTTCCATCTTTGTAAAAATTATATGACAAAAATAAAGTCATTCAAAATTTTATAAATTATACTGATTATTAAAGTTAAGGATAAACCCAAACAGATAACCAACGCCATTTACACACCTGAACTTCGATTTCTCTTATTCTTCTCTCTTGATCTTCTTCAGCTCGTACCCTTTCCTTCTCTTCCTCCTGTAATCAAATTATCTTTTTGGTAAATCGTTAACATACAACTGATTAATATTTTTGTTACTTTGTTATCATTATTTGATATAAAAAAAAGAACAGCATTTTTGAAAATAATGATTATAATTAGCTCATTTCTTCACACCTCTGCTTGTTCCAAAGCTATTCTTTCTTCTTCTTCTCTTTTCATCTCTTCCTCCAGTTTCTTCTGTTTTCTCATTTCGAGATCATGAATTCTATCCAACTCTTCCATTACTTTTCTACTTTCCTCTTCTCTTTTCTTTTTGTCTTGTTCGAATTTTTCCCGCGCTAGATCTCGCCTTCTTTCCTGGTCGGCTTTCCTCCTCTGATCTCTCTCCTCCCGCTGGCGCTTCCTCGACTCAGCCAGGTACTGGTGTACCTCATCCACTGCTTCTTGCATTTCAAGTTCTTCTCTCATTAAACGTTCCATTTCCAATTTAAGTTCCTAATAAATAAAACGTATCATATTTTCCTAATAAAACATGATTCTAAATTATACATGTAATCATAATCATGTTTCATATTCAAATTAAATATGGATCGTTTACTTCACTTAGTGTTTCCATCGAGTTTCCTTAATTCTCAGAAAAACTGAAAGATAACCTTCAATACCAAGTTCCTAATTCATAATCATAAAATTCCTTCTCCAACATTTTTATAAATAAGTAGAATATCTAAACCACAACCTTCCTAAATAACATTTTCATCAAAACGATGCTTCGTTGGGAAAAAAAATTATGAGCAATTTCAGATTAAAAAAAAGAAATTGCATAAATTTAATATTCATAATAAATTGCTTATTTATGAACAAATCATTCAATTTAAGCTTTCGAAACGCTTGTTACTATGATAGAGTCTTTGTGCTATTTACAACTTCCACCTTTTTGTTTTTGTGCTGTATCGAAGAAACCTGCTAAGTGCAATTCCAAAAATCCCATGTACAGTAATGAGAATGTTTTCCTGTTTTTTTTTTAAAGAAAATAAAGGAGTACATAAATTTCTATTTTACTATCACTTTATACTAGATCTAAATACAGTCCCAAGTCCAAGTTTGGATTCTACCTTCTTGGCTGCTTTCCCACGTTTCTTTTGGGTTGAATAAAAATTCGTTGTTTAAACAATATTCGTGAAAAGAATCAGAAATCATAAAATGATAAACACATGTACATGAACACAATCAGATTATTCTGGTTGTAATTTGGCACCCGTTAGGCTGGTAAAATCTTACTAATAAAACAATTGCCTGGTCAATTAGCAATAAGAGAAAACAACCAAAATTTGTTTCTTTACGAAATATTACCTATGCAAAGACATTTCGCAGGGACAAATAAAAACTCTGGCTTAAAAGCTTCAAGAACTCAAAATTCTGAATAGAAAAAATCTTACTAGTTCTTTGTCCCGAGTCCTCTGTTCGTGCTCCTCTACAAGCTCTTGTCTGGCACTGATTTCATCTTCCAACTTACGCTTTTCTTCTAATTTTTTCTATAAATTGATATAAAAAAAATCAACACTTTGGTTTCATCAAATTTATTGATAATCAATTTCTATGGTTTGTCTTCCTGTTTCAGTCCATGAAATTAAATGGTTGTCGAAGTTAAATAACAACAGATCTTAAAAATATAATTACCATTGCCCACGAATTAACATATCCTCAAAACAGTGATATTAAAACAAGAAAATTGACAAATATCAATGAAACCTAAATATCGTATTTCATCCTTTAAGTTCCTTCATTATCAATGTTTATCTATTAATAAGGTGCTAAATAAAATGTTGCATTATAACACCGACCCGGCTGCTACACAAGTTTTTGCTATAATCCATATGACGAGAAAAACCAGTACATAACTGATATGGTTTTATGATTCTCGTTTAAACAGCTGTCAATTATATGGTAATAAAATACAGTACAAATGGCAAATTTTGTAGGAAACTATTAGGAAACCTAAACAAATCATTAGTGTACTAGTTTTTATGGTTAATGGAGAAATAACTTTCCAATCAAATGATTTGTAGAATTGCTGAGATCATAATACATCAGAACGTAATATTTAAATTCAATACAAATAATCTACACTACAAACTCAAATGCAAAAACCACACTGTAAAATTACAATTTTTTCTTTATATTTGACTAACCATTTTTAATAATTCACACAAAATTTCAGTTGTAAAATGCAAGTCAGAAACACAAGAACATTACTTGTAAATCAATTCAGTTAGTAATGAAAAACGCTTAAGACATGAACAAAATGTATTGTTTGACAATATAGTAGATCCCTGGGTAAGGACACGTCATGCTATCAAATAAGGTCATATGAAGGTTAAGTGCACAGCAAAAAAAATGTTAAGTGTTCATACGATAGTACTGTCTACATACATCAATAAATGTGAACATATCACAATTAACTAGCTTAGAACCTAAGATCTATTCTTGTTCCAGGAAACCATTTTATAAAATTAATATATATGCTTGTATAAACAACACTTCAACTTCAGAAATCACACTCTATTTACATGGCTTACAACGTTTGATTCATTTGCTAAGAATTAATACTAGCATAATATTACCGATAAACGAAAACTTTCCAATCTGAAAATTCATTATATATAAGAAATCGTTAAAGTCAAGCAACTATTGAAAATAGTAGTTACTTATATGATAAGCAAATATAAAATATCATAAAGAAGGAATTGAAAGCTGGAGAAAGTAATTTGTATGGTTTGTGTTATTATTTGCGTAGGTTTACTGTGCCAGTTGAAAAACGACACATAAAATGGTGTACATTTCAGATCTCAAACTGAACAAGAGAGGTATGCCAATTGTGAAAAAAAATGTTAACATAAGATGTTGAAGCAATAAGATACCTTTTCTTCTATCCTCTTTTGCTCCTTTTTGAGTATTTTCTTACAAACGAATGATAAAATACATTGAAGCAATTATTGTTTTCAAGTCAATCGAATAATTTATCATAATAAGCGTTTTGTCAGGTTTCTGGTTTAGGAATATATATTGACAATAATTCAATAAAAACAGCTTTAATTAGACATACCTGTGCTTGAAGGTCCTTTTCAACCTTTGCCTGACGTTTTGCCGAGCTGTCCTTAGCGGCTGAGTTCCCTTTACCACCCTTTTTCTTTCCTTTTCCTTCTTTAACCGTCACAGCTTTTTGTTTCCCTTCAGAGTTTTTAGAATCTTCAATAGTGCCAGTTTTCTCCATCTCTTCAATTTTTGCTTGTGCTACTAGAAGTTTTTCCTGTCATTGAAATATTGTTGAAAATATATAACTCGATAAACAGCTTCCATCTACTGTTACAGCAATTTGTAAGAGAGTCACAAAACTTTGAGGCGTTTGAATGTTTCAATTGTAATAATTTTTAAAACAAGAGTACATAAAATAGAATAATTAAAATACTTCTAAAACACCATTGATTAGAAATATTACTGATTGTATGCTTTATCTACCTTTGGTAATGCGCAGCTAATGGAACATTAAGGAAAAGGGAGAAATGGTAACATACAAAGCAATTGAAATAATCTGATACTAACCTCTACTGCCATCTTGGCCTCCAGTAGCTCCTCTTCTGTGAGTCCAGTCTCGAGGTAATTCTCGTCTATTGTGTGGTTTAAAGTATCGTCTACAATACTGGCCACTGTAACACATTCAGAAATTAAGCTTTCTTTGTCATTCTTTTTAATGCATCAGAACGAATCAATAGGAACCAGATGAAACCTTCCACCGTAATGACAGTGCTGCAACCAATTGCTCGCTAATTATTTATAATGCTCCCAATCAACGATATCAGACTCATAAAATATACCCCTTGGTCCAAATTTTGAACACATGATCTGTACATGATCAGAGAGTCGTGCAATATTAATTTTTCCTTGACACATTTACTCCCATTAAGAAAAAGAAATGATTTGTGGTTGGGTTTTTGTTACTTTACTCCACAAATTTAGTTTTTTACATGTATCATTTCACAATACATCAAAATTCGTTAAATTATATAAAATTTATGAATTCTTAATGACGAAGTTCTCTTTTTATTTTGTTGCAGCAATAAAATTCGGTTTGGCCGAGAGGAACAGATAAAACAACATATGTGCTAAAATATGATATTCAGGTTTAAATCACAATTACCAAAAAAAACCAACATACATTGTGCAGAATGATGCAATCAGAAGTATTGTGTTTACAGTTCTAAATAGATTGAACAACATTACTATATTCATGCATCTATAGTGTGTAGTCAAATCAATTTCTTCATTGAACATATGCCTAAATATTGTGCACTTTTGCAATATATCAAGTCCTCCGCCATGCCCATTTTACTTAAATACATACCACCACTAGTTTTCCTAGCATTCCTACGATCTAAGAAAGCATTTCAATTATGTATGAATAATATTTGACAATTCTTTTGAATTTTGAGTCATAACTACATGTATGTGTTGTCTGGACTTAAACTGTTTAACATTTGTTAATTTTCCTACTTGTTGAAACACCCCTATTTTAGTAGATTAAACCCTGTGGGTGTATGCAAATATTATATATATATTATATCACGTTATATTATTATGTATATACTCGTACCTTAATATGATATTTAGTGATAAAACTTTGTTGAAAGATATTTTACTTTGTTTCATCTGTTGTTCCAAGGCTGCTCTGGACTGTTCTGTGTCTCTATCGAAGGCTTCCTTCATGTGTTCAGGGATGACAAGCTCGTCTTTTTCTGGTGGAATCTCCACTTTCTGGTGGTCCCACACTTTTGCAACAGACTAAAAAGCCCCAAAACAAAATTTAATAGTAGACGTATTTTACTTTCAAAATAATACACATTGAGCACAATGTATATAGTATGTATTATAGTTGACGTTTTACATGAATTTTGCTTTATAGAATATTTAATATCTTTATTTTGTTTTCTGTAGTCTAAGAAAAAATTTTAAAGCAGTCTTTTCAATTTTATCGATACTTCAAAGACGACGATCTCAATTTCTTTTAAACTTGTTTAATATGTATTTACGAATTAAAAAGAGATCTAGTATATAATCTAATAATTAAGTTTATGGTCTACAAATCTTAATTCATTAATTAATTACCTCAGCCTTACTGTCCGCATCAGCCTCTGGCTGTATTGAGGCTACAGACATAGCTTTGGTGACATCTTTTTTGGATTTTGGCACAGGTTGTTTTTTCACTTTCTTTTCTTTTGTCTTTGGCTGTAGGGTAAAAAACTCAGAATAAAGTCACCCCTCGTTATTTATCGAAAAATTCTTTGCTATCAGAGGATGAAATGTCTATTTAAGTGAAAAGAAGAATCTATATATCAAACAATATATGTATTTTATGTTTCAATGCCGATTCAAAGTCAATATAATATTATTTTCTGAACAGTGAGGAAATATCTTACACTTTTCTGTTGTCTCGCTTTGAAGTACATTGTATATAATACATGCATTCTATTTTTCAATGATAATATATAATAATTATTACGTCATTGTGTATACTTCAGGAAATATCTGACCGTTTTCTGTGGTTTTGGTTTGAGGTAGTCTGGAATGACTGGCATCTGATCCACCAGCTTGGTTGGAGCAGGAGCCTCCACTTTGGTAGATAAAGAGGGGTCTGCACCGCCTGTCCCATCTACATCACATACAGCAGTCAAAACATTCACATTTATAACACCAGCAACTTGGACATTCTTTATTGAATTTTGATAAATATTATATAAAATTATAAACCGCTCCTGTATGTCGTGTGTCATTGCTATCTTATCGTAAAAATTGATATTTTTACAGGTTTAATTTTGTAGTGTTATTTTAAAAAACGTTTTCTAGAAGTTATAATTTATATTTTTGTAGAAAGTTAACCAAAAACAATACTCGTTCTTCTCGTTCTTCTGTGATGTATATACAAAGTTTCAAATCTGTCAAGTTGGTGATAAAAGCCGCAAATATTCCCCAAATGTTAACATTTAAAAGGTTACAGAACGTTATTAGGTAACAATAGAACACTTCTTTATTATTTATTTTACAAACTTAGTTCAGACGAATTAAAATCAGTTTCCCCTTACCAAGTCCCTTCGGTTTTTCTTTGTCTTCATTGCTAGAAAACAAATAGTATTTACACATCTATATTGTTAGGATATTCTAATAAACAAATGACCAAGATTTTAAAATAAATCCAAAAGAGCATATTATGTTTTCTTAACATTGGATAAGAATGATGGAACCTTGAATTAAAATATCTACTCACGTTTGAAGCTGTTTCTTTTTGTCTTTATCTTTAACAAAAAGCATATAAAATGTAAATGCATCCATCCCCATGATTGTTATTAACAGGAAGACGACACTGTCTCAAACATAGACGACTTGCTAGACACATATATATTTAATTTACTAGTATATGAGGCTTCCGCGTCTCATTGATTCAAGAATGGCACATATTAAAATAGAAAGTGAACCCTAGCTGACACTTCAACAATACCTAAATTAGCCTCACTGTTTTCAAAAGAGAGCGTGCTTTGCCAAAAGCAGGCACATATTAGGTATGTCCTTAGTCAATTAGCTGTATTAAACTCGACGCTTGTGTAAATATAGATGGAAAATTAACTGCAAACAAAATCTAGTTCTGCGAGCCCCACCGACACGCACACAGATAGACACATCTCGGTACGCTCTCACTACAGGAATCAGCGTGTCAACTACTTTAGGGTTACCCTGCAATCTTATGTGTATGTACAGCAATGAAATCAACGGAACTAAATACATCAGATTGCTTAGCACATTAAATAAACATAATCACATCGAATATGGATTAAGCCATTTATGAAAAGCAATAAAAGTGTTAAACCATTTAAGTGAAATTTTAGACCAATAAGCCCAAACACAAATATAACACTATCAATCCAATCTATTTAATCCAGACATAAAAACACAAAACAAATATGAAACAATATTTGCCGTCAAGAAAGAGTAAAATCTTTTTTTTAAAGACATGACAAATAAGTGAAATTTACTGCTTTACCCGCGAGATTTTTTTTTAATTGTCAAGTGTTTAATGAAAAGATTCTTGACACGAATGCACAAGATTTTAATGCATTTCGCAATCAAGTGGTATGCTTTTGAAGTTCAAAAATATTTTTGATTATACTAACGATACGATTGTCTTTCGATATTAACATTGCCTTCAATCACATCGAGCAAATTAAATTCTAAAAATTGTTGGAAACACTGTTTATATAAAGAATTAGATTAAAAATGAAATCCACAAAATGCCAAGATTTCGATTTTATATACTTAGTTTAATAAACTCGCTCTTTTTAAGTTTTATTTAAAAGAAAATGTAGTTTTCGATATTAACGCCCCGCATTATTCTTGTGCATGTCCAAATTATACCACAACTGCCTGTTTTTAATACTATTAATACATTTTCTATATGCAGTCTATTTCTAGGTCTTTTTTTAACTTCTTCGTAGAAAATTAACCTACCTTCAACTAGACTGATTGACAGGTCGGGGGTGTCCTTCTTGTTTTCATCTTCTGCTGGTCAAATAAACGATTAACAGTGTTTCGTTAGTTGGATTTTCATCACGATGAGGTGGCGATTACAAATTGGACAAATTGACATTACATAAACAGTAATGATATATACCTAATACCATAGTCAACAAAAGTATGTATTGATGTATGTGAATAGAAGCAACCAACAATGCTACCAAATCTTTTGATACGTGCAACTATACAACATCAAACAAACCATTTCTAACTCGAGGGAAAAAAAACCCAATTTTGCAGTGTAAAGATATTTCAATATACACATTCGGCTGACACATTTCGCAAAAGAGCAACCAACTTCATGCTTGACAAATATTAAATTGCAGGTTTCTTACTCAAACTGACATGCTGAAAAACACATGCAAGAGTTTGCTCCCTTATTACATTGCTACTGTTCAAGCGCGATGTTTTATTATATATAAAGTTGTGAGGGTTTCTTACATGAATAACGTGACATGCATATTTCATTTTACAGTGCTTAAAATTAGAACATGTGAAAATAATATGTACACGTATCATTCCCTAACAACTGGAGTACAGAACATACCTGTATAAAGAGGTCTAGAATAAACGTTTCACAATAGTAAAGATTAATTTATTTCGTCGATATCGCGCATCAATATGAATTATGATTTTCACGAACCAACGTATATCTGAATAACAGTAAGCCTAAGGTCACCCACCTTTCTCAGATTTGTCTGCCACTGCTTTAAGCTCTTTCTCTGGTGCTCCCTCGTCCACAGCTTGTGCTTTTTTTGTGTCAGGTGCGTCCAGTTCTTTCGGAACAGGACTAGAAGCTGGTGCAAGAAGGGGGCCATCTTCAGACCCTACATGTTTTATATCTTTTAGGCCTTGCAATGAACTATCTTTATCAGAGGGACCAACGGGCATTTTGTTTGTCTTTTGAGTTTCTGGGGAGTCGGTGTCATTCGTTACATTGGGTAAATTTTGTGAGGAAAATTTTTTTGTGATTGTTACAAATGGTGGGGTGTTTTTGCCACGAATTTCGGGAGAGGGGATTTGCTTAGATATCTCGTTTACTGGAGTTTTTTGAGTTTGCATAGGTGAAACCGTCTTTTGGACAGGAGACGGTGACTTTTTATTGCTTTGTGAAATTGATGTTTTTCTCAAGACAGGAGATTGGGATTTTGAAAGATTGGGAGATGGGGATTTCAGTGAGGCCCTTGATTCAGTTCGTGCTACAGAGGCTCGTCTTTCTGGTGAACCCTGACCTTTTAATGATGTGGGCGATTTTGTGGGATGTGCAGGCGAAAGTGCAATGCTTGTGTCGTGTACATCTCCAACTTTTGGTGAAACTTTATTTTCCTCTGTGCCTTCATCTATCTCATCCCCTTCTCCAATATCCTCCTCCCCTATCACTCCATATCTAGCTAAGTCAACCTCAGTGCCCGCTGCCTCCTCACCCCTTTCTTCCCAGTCAAGTTCATCGCCCTCGTCATCACCACGTGGAATGTGCACACCTTCACCAACAAACCCTACATCAACACTTTCTTCCTCGGGAATAACTCCTGAAATAGGTTTTATATCGACTTTATTGACACCAGGGGGTTCTATTAGATCTTCACTGAGAGTTGTGCTAGTTTCAGCATCAAATTTTTCAGATTCACTACAAGGGTCGGGCTGGGAACTAAGTGCACTACTCATGTCAACAACGTTATTTGTGGATACACCCTCACCAATTCTAATGCTTGGAATAGTACCAATACCAACACCACTGTTATTTAAAGAATCTACGTCAAGTTCATATTGTGCAGATTTATCACAAGTATTAGTGTTTTGGTCTTCCACCACCAGTTGGAATTGATTAGAACTACTTTGGGGTTCACTAGCCAAATCAGTGCTACCTTGTCCCTCTACTATTAACACTTCTACATCATCCAATTGTTCATTGGTGTCCTCCGCCATATCCACAATTCCATCACCAGAGGGTTTGGGCCCATCACCTTGGCTGTCCATATCAAAGTGTAAACTTTCACCTGATGCTAGATCAAATGTGTACATGTGTGGTCCAAGATCCGTGGAATCTGTGTAGGCAATAGAGGAGCCCTCCATACCTGACAGTGGATCATAGAACAAAGGAAGGCCTTCCTCATCTTCTTCTACAATACTTCCTCCTGTAATGGACGAGTGGACGCGGCGTTTTCCTCGGCCTGGACTTACCAAGTCCGCTGACCTGCTTCCAATGGAGGGAGCTGAGGAGCGCCGTATGGAGACTCGAGGTAGGGAGGATTTAATCTCCTTGACCGTATCATCTGTTTTTTTTTGTAAAAAAGACACAAAATGGCAAAGCATTGGAACATTAAAAGCAAGTCTAAAGGCACAATTATCTAAAAGCAATATTTAGGGATCTGCACTGTCTTACTGACTACAAGCTGTGCATTCATGTAGAGCTTAGACAGAACATGCTTTATAACTAAAACAAAATTCAATTTAAAATGTAGAGTTCACTTAAATACTACACTGTTTATCTATCATAACAAAATTTTAACAAACTTTTAACAACATTAATGAGGACAACACATATTATAAAATAATAGATTCTTGAGCTAATAAAAAAAAACCACAACGTGATAATGTAATTCCTGGTAAATATTTTATAATAGTTGTTCTGTTGTTTGTGTTTGGTTTTTGTTGTTGTTGTTTTAAATAAATTAATAGAACATAATGATGGGTTCCTGTCTCCTCCACTGGGACAAATTATTTAACACAAAATACTTCTAGGTAACAACTTTTCCTTATCATTAACAGGAATAAGTTCTTGTGTCAAATTATGAGACATGTATTTTATTTAATGACCTAAACACTGAAAAAGACTTGAAAAAGCAATGAAATCCAAAAGAGTCATTAGTTAATCTTAATTTAATTAACTGAACTTATAATTCATGGTATGCTATAATAAATACCCTCAAAGTAATCTTTCAAAAGTACATGTAAGTAATAATCAAGAGTTTTCGTGGTTTTGGGACCCTGTAGGTTACCTGAGGCAGGCCGACCCATGTACGTGCTGTAGGACTTGAGGGATGCCCTCAGTTTACTGGCCGAGAGAATAGAGCGAGGGGTGGTACTGCCAGATCTACAAACATATACAAAAAACCATTAAGTAGCCCATCAAATAGCAAATATATCACACATTATTAGGCTGTATGGACAGTGTACTTGGGATTCATTTAGGATGTGTACCCAACTAATTTGTACATACATATACATATGCACATCTCAGATGTCAATTGCCCATACATGAAATCAATGTGTTTATTTTGTGCAACAAATATTTATCTTTTGAAATGGCGTGTAAAAATGTTGTAAATTAGAATTATTTAGATGTTAAAATAAGTATTTTTTTTAAATAAACTTTTTAAAAGAAAATGATACAACTCATGCAATTAATGTTCTCAGATTGTATTGTTATTGTCCGAAACCTGTTACAGTCCCTGAAACGTTTTACGTTTTACTTTCCCACTTGAAACGGTGAGCGCACTCAGAGGGAAAGGTGAGCGCGCGCTGAAAGGAATTTGGTGAGCGCTTATGAACAGTGAATGAACACAGAGCGCAAATAGAGTGCAAAAGCGAGCACATCGTGAACGGTGAATGCACGGTGAATGATATCTGAATGCTATGAGAGTACAAGATAAATGATTTATTCGTAGTACCTCTGGAATTATCCTTACATTGTGTATCGTCAGTAATCAGGATAAAATAACAAATAAACTACATGTATGTATTGTTACAGCCTAAATATAATTTTATCTGACATTGAGCGCACCGTGAGTGCTTTGTGAACGGTAAGCATGAACGGAGCGGAAAGAGCAAGTGAATGGCCGGTGAGGGCACTGTGAGCACACGGTGAGCGCACTGTGAACACATGAAAAAATGGTAGAACATTTCAGGGACTGTATATCTTTTCTAATTCTTCATGCATTACAATCTTAGTACGTATCATGACTTTGGTATCTGGTTGTTTTACAAAAATTTAGAATATTTAGGCCAGTGGAAAGGTAATAAGAATGTTATGAGCAGTGTAGATTTGTGTAAAACTTGTATTGTAAAAGGGAAATCAGACGGTTGAACCCAATATTTTTACACACATTAAACATTAATTATTGCACTTGAATCGTTGATGTTTACATGACAAAGTGTGTAATAGGAAGACTACAACGATAGTGTTACACATTTTCCAACATAATAGTCAAATATCTAATTGATACAAGACAAAAGTACTGTAACACTTATTTCTTCAACATAATTTGAGATTTAAATTATGATAATCAAACATTGCTGAGGATTGGACATCTTTACAAAATATCCACATAATATATCAATCATGTACCGGTAGATGAATTAGTCTTTAGTATTTTTTCCTTGAATTGGAATGGGTATACAATTAAGCGTATACTAAAAGGCCAGATCAAAATCAACTTCTTACTAAACCTTCAAGATTCTATTTATAGCAAAAGCTCAAAATATACACTGAGGTATTAGAATAATGCTCTTAAAATATAACAAGCAAGTACATTTGTAATATTAATCCTCTTATGTTAAAATAACAGACTTAAAATCTTGACATTTCTATTGATCGTTTTGAATAGGAGAAGTTGATTAGCAAGGACAGTGTACTCTGATGAACAAATGTGGCTGACTATAGCCATTGTCATTTATATATAACCAATGCCCTGTCTCCCAAGTATGCTGTCTGACCACTGCACGGCCAACTCTTCAAACTTTTTTTGTTTAATAGATAAAAATGTTTTATTTATGATTCTCAATCAACCATGCAATGAAAAAAGCTGACATTGATGTTCAATTATTTGTAATAACTTACATTTTATTAGAATTAATGATATCTTGTCTGAAATTGAATGATAGGATATATTGCAGGAAAATTCAATAATGGTTTCAATTTAAAGCACATTTCATTTTTTACATTATTGTGTAAATCATTTTGATACAATGTCTAAATTCATTATTAACAAATTCTTCAAATGATATGAACCTTATGGTTATAACATAACCATCTACACTGTATGGGGCTTTGACGTCTATCTTTTTTTATATTACTGCAACATAAAAGATAAGACAAACACTTATGTCAAAATCAGGATCAATACATTTGAACAAAACTGAATCTAATAAATCCATGTAAGATAGATTGTGTGCTTCAATATATTACTATAATGGCAATTTCACCAAATGATATTTAATATTGAAGGGTACGTGTTAACCAAGATCGACTCAATATCGAAGCATTCAAAGGTAATAATTATTTACTCCCCATACCAACGAGAACTATGGCCCAGCCCTAAAATCTGCCAGTGTTCTAATCTTTTCCATTGTCTATTGACAAGGAATACCTTAACTTTACAATACAACAGGTGTCACAGCAAGATGTCTTAGTTACAGATAGCTGTCTGACACAGTGTGTTCGTCACAAAGCTCCTTTGCTTTGTGCCCTCTCACTCTTTATTTCATTTTATTGTGAGGGGTTTAAAGTCTTTAAAAACCTACTTTAAGTGCATTGTTATTGATACCTGCAAAAGTGACTAACGTGTGTACACCTTGTTTAAGACATGTGCATGTTTTGATTGTGGTGTAATGTTGTGTTGGACGCCATTGTTAGACTGCAGTATCTTGAGACATATAACATTAAATTCCTGTATCAAACAAGATTATTAATTTGCATCATCATTGTAACCTATTTTGATGAAAAAAAATATTGTCAAATTATCAATCATCAAAAAAAAAAATTCCAATTCCCCCCTCCCAGCTAGTCCCCCAACCCGCTAAAAAAAATCCATAACATTTCAAATACCCAGTACATGTGTTATATAGCTTGTTATTGATCTAAAAGCGCGCGCGCCTTAGTGTTTGTAAAATCACAATAAATACATACAGTGCGTATAAACCATTTTTACAGGATGTGATTTAACTCCTAATGAGTGAATCACAAAGAACAAGGTCATTTTGTATGACCTTGAACAGGGAACAGGTTTGCAATATCAAATAATGTATGTTAAGTAAATTGATCTCAGGTAAGCCTCACCCTTGGGATGCCTGAGTTCTGGTAGACTGCTGAGAAACTGGTCTAGTAAACTGGTCTCCAAAGCTGCTTCGGTTTTCAAAAGTGCCCGACTCTGTGTTGTAAACTATAGGCCAGCGGTTGTCTTGTAGACCCTGAAGTATTGCACGCAATTCCATCGCTTCCCGACTTCGAGGTATATTGGTGTCACCACTCATGTTTGCTCTGTAGCTGAGAATATGAATGAAAATGTTTTTTTCTTTTTTTTTCAAATATATGTAGATTAATGACACATTGTACAATTGCTATATACCGGTACATGTAATTAAATTTACAGATTGGACTGTTTTTCTCCAGACTGTTTGTCATCTTCGCTAGCCAAGGGTTTCTGATCAACTCTGCTCCTCTACAATTACCCTTAATGACAGATTTAGCCTACAAAATCAAAACTCACATAACGGAATCTGATTGGTTGCAAAGACACTGGTGATCGCAGGGAAATACAATCATTACACCGCTTACATGATTAATGAACAACATATGATATATAATTACAAATATATGGGTTTTTTTATTCATTTTAATTTATATTAAAAAAATTTTCACAAGACCATTTCTTATAATATTTCTTAAATGAAAAATATGTATTTTAGCTCCTCCAATTTAACTCAATCTCTAGACGGCACTGTACTATTTCTGAAAACATTGTCTAAATCTGCCAAGGGTTGTAGGGGAGCAGAGTGGATCGTAATTTCCTCTAGGCTAGTGAAGATGCCTGTTTGTAAATAATCAAGAGTGTCTTAAATTATATATATTTAATTATATGAACATTAACGTATAGTTCTGTATGACTGAGAGAAGAAATTAAATCTGACAGACTGTCTAGACAGATATCTCTCCTATACAACTATCTGAAGTCCACAACTATTGCGGCTATACATACTACATCATGAATTGGGATTCTAAATTACCGGTATACAATTTGATTTCATAATTATGTTGATTCAAAATCAATTCTGACTTTTCTATCAATGATATACAATATATATAAAGAAATCAATATTTAGAATATATACAAGTTCAAAAATATATTTGTTGAATATGCATTAATGTACAATTTTATTTTTTACATCTTTTCAGTGCATTTTCAATGCTAATATGTAGTCAAATTTCTCAGTATCATCATGAGGAATTCTAAAATCAGGATTTGAATTATAAATTATCATTAAACACCAGTGATGGTTTCAAAATGATCCTTAAGCAAAAAAACTAACTGAAGTTTTGCAATTTTAAGAGAGTTTAAATGTTTGAATGACACAGACATAAGTAATCTAAACAGCCAGAGTCTTGAATAAATCCATCACTTAATATTTAAACACCAACAGAAAACATGATGTTCATTTGCCTTCAGGATTTTATTCTTAATAATATGAGCCCTTTTCCTGTTTACCCATAAAACTAAGATATGCCTCAAATGATCCATGTCATTTCACTAAGTATACCAGTCCTATAAAACATTGACAGACTGAATGTTATATAACAGGAGTATAACAGGAACCAAATATACAATCTAGATAAAACTATGACTTTTATTTTAAAGAATCTTAAAAAATTAAAATTTAAAATCCGGCAAATCAAACTCAGTTGTATGTGAGAAAATAAACTTTTGTGTAGCTAAAATCTTTTGGGGTTTTTTTTTTTTTTTTTTTTTACAAATCTACTCCTACTCTCTCTCTCTCTCTCTCTCTCTCTCTCTCTCCCTCTCTCTCTGCGCTGAAAAGAGAGACCCCTCTCTGCAGAATTATACATCGTCTCAGCTCTATCTTATCTAGAACGCCTGAGACGTAAGGTCAACAAGTAGGTGTTGAATATCTACCCAACGACCAAAAGACGGAAAACACAGCAGACTTATCGATCAATATTAATCCATTAAAGCCAATCCACAGATGTGAAATCAGTCCTCAGGGGAATCTCAGTCATTCTGATTTCTTTGCTGTGACAGGTATTTTGTTTGCTCAGACTATGAGCTCAAAAAGAAAGAAAAAGACGTACAGCATTGCTAGCTCTCTTTCTTAGGTAATGGCACGGGTGAGATCTAACCTCCTTGTTCTCTTTCTTTAAGAAATTAAAGATGGTTCACCGTTGGGAAAGGGAAATGGAATGAAAGAAAAAAGCGTGAGTTTCTGAAGTATTTAAATGCGCTAGATTGTTTGATGAAAAGCTCAGGTTTGAAGTATTTGTAATCAAATTGTAAATCAATTTTTGTGGAGGTTTGCTCGAATACACAACACAACACTACAATTTGCCAATATCTTTTGCTATGGGTCTGAACAAGCAGACATTTGATGGCTAAATTGATAAACTTAATGGTGCATTTGCCATTAGTGAAATTATTTATGACTAAGTCAAAGGTGTTCATAATCTTGATCAATTGACTGGTCAAAAATAAAGAAAATCATTTCTAAAAATCTAACAGGGCATTTAAAGCCACTTGTTAATAACCAGTCCTATGTGAGAGCTAGCTATAATTACCAGCAGTCTCAACAGTTGGGCCTTATATGCAGTTACACCACATTCTTAAGTGTCATACAATTCATTATATCCCCTGATAATCCTGTTTTGATGTTTGAATAGAGGACAAATAATAATTTTCTTCTCATTTCCATCATAGAATATTGTAAAAATCAAAATGACCAGATGCCACTAGTACTGCCAAATGTATAAACAAAAGTTAACAGTATATTACAGTACATTATAACATTATAACAGTTTCTAAATAAATACAAGAATTTATGAGGACATCATTATAATTATATATATATTCTCCATATATACAGGATATATGTATTTCTAATATAAAATTTCCTATGAAGTTCTCAATGAAAACCAATTCATATCAGTATGTTAAGCAATACATCCATGAACTTTCTACTTAATTTTTGCAAGTTAAATATGAAATTGAATGACTCAGAATGTACAATCATATTACTGTTCCAAATTGATCTTAATATATATATATGGACTACTAATATAAAGTGACCATCTTCTGTCGAAAATGATGTAACGGCATTACATATCTCAATCATTATCAGCTAGGGATTTAAAATTTCAGTCTGCTCACACTTGATCTTACTTTGCTCTAAATTTGAGATTCTTGAGATATGAGCTGAGATCTTACCGTGCTATTAGACCCATGAGATACAAGTTAAGGTCTTACCTTGCATTGAATTTGAGATCACTGAGATAAGAGTTGAGATCTTACCATGTTCTAAATTTAAGATTCAGGAGATACAAGTTGAGAGCTTATCTTGCACTGAATTTGAGATCCCTGAGATATGAGTTGAGATCTTAATTACCATATTATTCTAAATTTAAGATCCAGGACATCCAATTTGAGATCTTGAGATTTTACCTTGCTTGAATTTGAGATTTCTGAGATATGAGTTGAGATCTTACCAAGCTTTAAATTTAAGTCCACAAGAAACACAATGAAATCTTACCTTGCTCTGAATTTGAGATCCCTGAGATATGAGTTGAGATCACAGCCAGGCTGTGAGCGAGTATCAAGTTCTCTTTGGTTTTCTTCTTTGCGTAAAATTTTCATGAACATTTTCTTTTTCTCATCAGATATGCTTGCATTTTCTTTGTCATATTCCTTGAAAAAAAAGGAGTTCATTATGTAATATAAAAGATCCATTTATGGATTAATTGCATGGTTCTCTATCATTCAGTAGCTCTGAATATGGCATTTGCACTCAATATCTAATACAATGTATCTATATAATGATGCAAAGATACTGTGTACATAGTGACTAATTGATATACATGTAATAAATATATTATCCTCTTTAAGTTACAATGTAAACGTTACATAACAATTCAACTACATTTACACACTTATTTTTTTTCTTTGAAATTGTGTTGCAAAGATTTCATTTAACTTCATGCCCGCAATGAACCTATCCAATAAGTAAACATGTTCTATTCACCACATCCAATCAATTCTATTTACATTTCAAAAGTGTTAATGGTTTTTCAAGTATGTTGCTACTAGTTCAAATATTGACACTATAAAGCTCTATATGGCATTTACAAAGGGAAAATTAATTTTGTGCAGAGAGAAAATTGCAAGTTTTCGTTCCTGACCAAACAAAATATGAATTTATGTAGTCTAGCTGTGATTACTTATTATTAATACTACAAAACTTTTAAGAAGATAGCTATTACAATGAAGTTCTATATTATCTTCGTAATTTAAGTTGTTGAATTCCTTTGAACTTTTTTTAAAGCTGGACAAGACTTTATTTAATTTTTGTAGCTGAATATTCATTTTACATTTTGTAAATGTACAAACTTTAAAGGTCATAACTTACTGCTAGTAAATGTGCATGCATGTAAATGAGAAAAACTGGCACCACACATGCATCAGCCTTTTTAGAAACACTTAAGAGATATAAAATCTACAATTGGATTTTAATGTATTAATTCCGTTAATTTAAAAGTAAAAACAGTTGTACCTCCTCGTCTCCATATTGCAATATAGACATGGCCAGTCTGTCCAGAGAACCAATCTTAAGGGAGGAATCCAGCAACTTCTTCACTCTGTGGGTCTTTACAACTTTAGGACTCCCATAGCTCTCATCAAGCTCCTGGTCATCTTTAGGGGCAGTGAAAAGCATCAGAGCCCCCTTCTTAGTCAAGTAAGTCTTTGGGAGGTCGTACTTGCTGGAGTGGTCCACAGAGGTTGTCTCCCTTGAAAGTCTGTTGTGAGTGGTCTCCCTTTGAAGTTTCTCAGAGCGACTGATGGGTGTGGCGGGAGGAACCATGCCACTCTTGAACGAAAGCGAGGTGGAACATCGTGACATATGACCCACAGTAATTCCATGTCTGTGGGGCTCCTGTTCATTAATGAATGGTAACTTCTCCTAAAATTCAATAAATAAAACAACAGTAATATTAAATAGTTAACAATAAACATGATAGATCAGCATTTGGTCAAAATTCATATATCATACATTGTACCATCATGACACAGATATGGACGGATAAAAATAAGGTGTTAATGTTAAATAAATTGACAATCAAATTGATTCAAGAGCTGTTGATTTAAAGGTTGAGTATTCTTATTGTAATTATACATTGCCACATTGTACAGTGAACTTTTTATTATACATGTAACGTTTTTCTATATTTTCTATTTTAATTTTTTTTAAATTATCTTTAATCAATTATGAAGTCTATTTTTAAAAATATATTTTTTTCTTTAATTAATTTAGAAATTGTAAAACACACACCTCTGCAGCGTGGTCGGAATAGGGATCATAATGCATCCCGTCCCAGGAGCCATATCCCCGTGTTAGCGGACTGAGCATGGTGTAAATATATATTCCTAATCACTGAACATTTTCCTTATATTCATTTAGAAAATTAAAAAACCCAAGTTAACATGTCCTGTAAAGATGACAACCGAGCGCAGTATCACATATTTACTTTTGCGTCAGATTAATCGATTATTGATCGCTGTGCATTGTGGAGACTTCTGAAGTGTGTAAAGTCTCGTCCATTTATTTACCGCTGACAGGGAAACAAATATGGACGGTTCCACTTCTGACGATAGTAGAGCGTGAAACTTATTTGTTAGAAAAATATTGAAAGACGAATGACATAATAAAATACTGCATTCAAAATCTACGCATAAACGAGCAAACCTTGAAATTTTGCGGAACAAATATAGACTCTTCAGCTATTGTTTATATTAGTGTACTAAAAACACCCCTTTATAGAGTGATATTGAACCAGTCTACTTTCACTTCTTGGACATGCGCAGTCTCTCGCACTTGTTTCTCCGGCACTTCCGTTTTTGATCTCCACGATTTTCAACATGGTATTTATTCATATTTACAATGCATTGCTTGTTGATATTAAGGATCATTTTTGTTAAAATTCAAATTTCATTCATTTGATTAGGACTTTGTAATGAATCACTGTGCATTTATTCATAAATGAATCGCTGAAAACTTGTTACATTTGACTATGTCCACGTAAGCACTCTGCAGAAAACCGGTACATTGTATCCGATGTTATACACAATGATTCATTGATTCTTGATGTAACATGAACATTTCAAATAAACTTCATTTGAAAACTACAACAAAAAAATTATTAATAGGCAAGATAAAAAAGATATATTGTTCTTTTGGAAGAAGGAGGAGGGGGGGGGGGGTCCTAACCAATGCTGGTGTTCAACAATATAGATCATGGGCCTTGTGTAAAAAGCTAATTCTGGACCCTCCATTTTGAAGAGTCAGGAACTGCAGGGGTTAAATCATGTCAATTATAAATTCTATTTGAGGACTCGCCAAAGTGGAGGGTCCAGGATCGAGTATGGTTCGGAAACTGTTGCCAAATGCATATGTAACTCAGTTAGTACTGTAAAGTCGCGTATTTAACACTCACTTTTTTTCAGCCAAAATTTGATCAAAAGTAGGGGGTGCGTATTTTACATAGGACCAAAATTTTACCTCATTTTTTCAAGCCGTGATTCTTGATACCACGGGAGTAGTGACTGTCCATGTCGCGTGTTATGCAAGTTGTATGAGTGTATACTAAATTTACTGCGTCAGAAATACCTTATTCTTAGTTTTATTTCCATGTATTGAAATAATTATCCTCTCTCTATACTATTCCTTGCATCAAACAAGTTTAAGTATCACCAGTGTATTCGACATTACGTAAGCAGCCACCTGTTGGCTCGGTGCGTGGTCAATGTTTGTTTAACAATTTCCAGTGTCAGAAGCATGCACCTGTCTCGTGTCGGACTTCACAAGGTGTTTTCAAGTGCATGTAGATTAGCAATAGTTTTGATTTTATTTAACTTGATGTCCAGTTATGCAGTTAAATGTTATTGCTTTACAGAGACACTGCTAAAAATACATCGATCATTTGTACGACTTGATAATGACGATATACGACATACATATGTTTCTTTACAATGTTTTTTTAACAACTATCAAACAGTTTGACTATAATCTGATTAATCAATTAAATCATTTCTGTTGATGTTGTTTTGGTCAGTTATATCTGCAAACATTATTACTTTTAAGCACTAAGATCGGTTGCCTTTCTTCTCTACATAAGTTGATCTTCAACTTCTCCGCTGCTGTACTGTACGAAGTGTCAAAACATAGGCTCCATTTGATACCCCTTATGTAAATCATACCGCTTTTTAAGTAAAATTGTAAGAACTTTGACTCTAATATCGCATGGGCCATGTTCCGACCACGAAATTACAGTAATCGCACTTGGGTTATAAAATTATCATTAAACATCGATAGTTTTGGGGAAATGGCGGCCATTGATTTCGCCATTTTTTGGGTGCATATTATACATAGGACCTGCTGTTTTTTCCCCCATTTTTTGGTCAACTTTGGGGGGTGCGTATTATACACGAGTGCATATTATACACAATACTTTACGGTAGAACACTTGACTAGAGATTCAGGGAGCCTGGGTTCGAATCCCAGTCTGGTCCATCATTATTCATCCCATCACGTAACAAGTGTCTCAAAACAGAATACATGTAACTGGATATTTTTCATTTTAGTGACTGAATTTAGTTTTGACACAAAGGTATTTATAGATACATGTATTGAAATATTATGCAACAAGTGATGTAAAGAATAATTAGTGAAGACTAGAAGAAGGGTATAAACCGTATAATGAAGAGCATTTAAATTGTTGTCAATCTTTGTTTCTTACCAGCTAAGTAATGTCTTGATACATTCAATGTGTGTCCAGATATTATGATTAATCATAGAATGATTGTAACGAGTTATCACTTTATTTGTCTCATTGATCACTTTTAATTGATAATGAATTTACAAAGACCATTGGAAATCAACAACTAGCTGGCACATGTTGATTTTCATGATTTGTATCAAACATTTCGCGTATCAGCTTTAACAGAAATTGAATGCTCAACAACATAACACAAATATTCTGATTTGAACTTCGAATGCATGATCTTTAATATTATTTTTTTATCACTTTACATATTACTGTATAACAAATTTTTATCAGGACAGATTTCGTATTTAAAGTTTGGTTTTCTATGTCCATTCAAGAATATGTCTCATATGCAGCATTGATTTTGAAATCTTTTGACTGTGTGTTGTAGGCAGACATGACCGTGGAGATGATGAGTCGGTACGTCAGTCCCATCAACCCCGCCGTGTTCCCTCACCTGACCGTCGTACTGCTGGGAATCGGCATCTTCTTCATGGCCTGGTTCTTTGTGTATCCTTGTTACGGTTTTAAAGTACAACAAAAGTTAGGTTTTATATAGGTGAATAGGGGGAACCATGGAAAGTCAGCTATGTTTTCTGCTTTCACATATGGAGCATATTTAAAAATGTTGTAAAAATAATAAATGTTTAGCATGTTTATATATAAAAAGTTGAAGACCTTTTATATCTTTCTTTTTTTTTTTTTTTTGCAGAATTGAAATAAGTTTAGTGATTGTTGCATTTTAAGACCAAAATAGTGTTTATTTTCGCAGGCACCTTCTTATTAGGTTAAATATTGCTGCATTGATTAATTTGATTGTCATTTTTAAGAAACTAATGTATTTTACTATAGTAGTTTTGGCATTACTTGAATCAGTTTACATTAATAGGCAGTTTATCTGATTATCAGTCAGGGGTGTGACTGAAATCCATCATATTGAAAAATAACTGATTGCTGTCATTTCTACTAACTAGATAATGTACATATCTTTATTAATTTTGTAAATATGACTTGTTTTCGTCATTATTCCATTCCCAAGTCAATTCTTTCAACCCATTTACTTCATTAATGAGATACAGTGCACTGTCCTGCTATGGTCCCATGTGTAGAGAAACATCTTGACAAACAAATGAAACCAAAATAAATTAGTGCGCCATGTAAAACAAACAAGATAATTAAGTGCGCCCCGACTTAAAAAATTGACAAAAAATAATGGAATACAGTCATATTTATTTTCAGAGGTCATTCCATATTTTAAAATAAACTCCAAATATTTATAACTGTTTTTCATCATTTTTCAAAAAAATGATGAATATCAGTCATTACTTAAAATCAGTTTTATGATTAGAAATCATCATTTTTCAATATGATGGATTTCAGTCACACCCCTGACTGATTATTTGTCAAAAGGAATACAAATTTACTCATGTATTTATAAATGTTTCACATCTTACATAAACATGTAGATAATTATGATGCAGTTAAGAAATAAGTTGTTGCATGATTATAAAATTACAAAAAAGTCAGTAAGGTTTTTCAGTGCTACATGTATACTGGTATTTACCTTAATGGATAAATCAGCTATGAAGTAACCTCCAACAAATTCACTCGGGACCTCTCCAAGGAGCTCCTTGTCTCTCTGGTCGCCTCAGTGTTTATGGGCTTTGGTGTGGTCTTCTTATTGCTGTGGGTTGGGATTTATGTATAGCATAAAGGTGAGTCAATTCTCCATCACTTCTCATGTTAGGCTATAAAGATTATTGTTAAGTGTTTTGAGGCGGTGAAGCACTGCCAGATTGTGTCAAATGCTGGCGCAATAACTAAATTTATTGCCATTTAAAAAAAAATAAACTCAGTTTTTCAACATTTTAAAAGATAAATAATTCAAAGAGATATTTCCCATATCGATTCTGTACAAACTCTGCAAATTCCACAGGGTTACTGTATGGACCCATTTCCTGACAATCTGTGTATGATTACGGATAGATGGAAAAGTTTACAGCTTTAATTTACTTTTGATAAATTACAGTATATGATACTCTATAACCTATCTTTTATAGTTATATTTTCTATACAATTTTTTTCAGATTGAAGAAACTTAATCAGAACACATTTGAGTCAACATCCACGCAATTCATCTTTGTGTCATTGTATACATATGTAATAATATATACATATTTTGTTAATAAATTGTTTTATAGTAGTATAAATATTTGTTGAACTTTTTTTTCTTTATACTGATGTTCTCACATTAGTGTTATTAAAACAGAGTTGTGGTCCATTGACTTGAGAATTTTGTCAATTAACTTTCAGGACTTATCGCCCTTACACTGTATTTTTGAGGATTTAAAGCCTAACCATGCACCATTTATAGCAGGTCTGTGATGGGTGGCTCCCTCGGAAATACACTTCACTTTTAACTTCCCAGCTTTAATCCATCATTGATCGTTAACACCGGATTACTAGTAACATTTAGCTGGCAATAATTTTTGAACCCTTTCCGATTAATTAAATGATCTTTGATGACGTCCAATTGTTTTAACGTGGAATACATGTTTAACTACCAAATTTTATTTTTATATAAACATTTGTGGGAAGACAAATAAAAGATAAATCCCAGCAACACACGCTTTCTACACTGAATGATGCTACAATAATTAACAGCATCGTCTCGCGTCTTCAGAGAATTATTATACGTTGCGAATTAATGATATTAAGATAAGTAAAGATTAGTCAGAAATAGTTATTTAATTAATTAACTACCAATAAAAGATTTAACATCAGTGGCGGAGCTAGGGACAAAATATTAGTAAGCAGCTGAGCACATTTTTAAATTACGGCGATTCAGAAAAAGTTCCGGCACAAACGCAAACGGTTGATAGGATTTGCAATGAAAAAATAATCTTTTTAAAACAGAGATTTAAAAAAAATTGTAAGCACGTGCTTTAAGGGCTTCAATGTAGCTACGCCACTGAATATTTATGTTATTGAAACAATAAAATACTTTCTTTTGTGGTCCATGCGGGATATAAAGGTAGCGACATTGCAGAAAAAATACATCACCGGTTAATAATACAACTTGTATGTGACATTTTCTGCAATGATCGCTACCTTCATAACCCGCATGAAGCATCAAAGAAAGCATTTATGTATTTACATCTTAAAATGCATTTGTTTAGAGCTAACATTCTGCTCTTTCAAACCAATCCCTTGCACAGTCTGGCGAGTAATAAAATGTATATTAACGATATTGTTATATATATGTTGTTGACCAAATTCACGTGAGATGAGGACAGTTTTCGGAATAAATATTTCAAGATATATAAAGCACATGTTTGTCGCAGTTTTTTCAGTTTTACTGTTTCGCAAATGCTTGAAATTTTAGCATACTCTTTGTTTTAGCATGCCTTATGATAGCATTATTTTTGTTTATCAGTGCATCTGACACTATATAAATAGTGCCTGTTTGGGAGGGTACCAGTTGAAATTGACACCCCGAGAAAACCATTGTCAACCGACGCGAAGCGGAGGTTGACAATGGTTTTCGAGGGGTGTCAATTTCAACTGGTACCCTCCCAAACAGGCACTATTTATTTTATTATACTGAATGTCTTAATTTTTATAGCAAATTTTACTGCTTTTATATAGAAAAGACGTGAATTCTACGGCGAACCGTACGCGCATAATTAACGCGCATGTAACAATTCGTTCTATCGGCCCGTTGCTAAGCGTGCGAGGGAGAGAGAACGGATTGTCAACTGCGTCTAAACCAATCAGATTGCAGTATTTAACATGAAAGTATAATAAATATTAATTTTCACATGATCGAGAGCGTACATTCACATCAGAGCGGGGGTATTACTAGTAAGCATCGGTCACAGACTTCTTGTTGTACATGTATGTATTTCAGTGAGATAAGAAGACAATTTTTAAAACCTGGTCAGATTAGTATTTTATGCTAATGTCTCATGTTGCAAACCTTCATGCATATAAAACAAACAAAAAATAAATTTTTAAGAAAATTCCTTGCACAAGCAATAGAGAAAACTGCCGAACGAAGACCATTCTATATATTTCACGTCAAAGCTTATAACTTATTATTTAGTACTATTTATGAGCACCGAGTAATTCAAGAAAATTTGTAACTCTTGGCAGATGATAAATATCCTGTAGGTTATATACGTGTAGCATTTTTGGTGTTTGTAAAAACTGCGAAATCAATGTTCTGATGCATTTTTAAAGCGAAGTAACATGTATCCCATGGGTAAAAATCGAAGAGATCTGGATCTGAAAATGGGGAACAAACCTTTTCATTAAAAATTAACATGACGGGACGTCAAAATTATGCTGGCATAATTAGAAATAGGGTTGCCAAAAAAGTATGTATTATTTTTTTAAGGTAGTCCTATTGTCCTTTCTGATATATTTCATTTTATCAAATAAAATATACAACATTAGTCATGTTGTATATTTTATTTGATAAAATGAAATATATCAGAAAGGACACTATACTGGGCACTAAGTGGGCTCAATCATTAAAAGCTTAGCTGTAAATGATAGATATACATTCTAGCAATACGTTAACAAAAGAAAATATATATGTCTACATGCTAGTTTTTTGGTTATCCCTTCTCAGACGGAGTACCCTCTTCCGAAAATTATTAACAATGATGAAATTTGCCAGACATCCGTTTTTCCTAAAAATAATTACCAATTTTGGGGAAATCAGAACTTGACATAACAAATAGAGTAATAACCATTTATTACAACCATGTCTCAAATATCTTAAATATTTTTCAAAAATTGTAGTAACTAAGTACTCTTTATGGGCCTGATGTATCAAAATAGAATACACAAAAAAATGCGATGCATGTAACGCATTTGGTCATTTTTTGTTTACTATTTTATGGACTAAAACCTAATATTTTGGTGTTTATTCTATAGAATAATATCTTAGAAAAAATATTTGGTAAAATAAATGATATGTTGACGGATTACTTTTCACGCTAAAAGCTCTAAGCTAAGTAGACCCTATAGAAAAATTCCGTAAAAAATAACATTTTGCTAGTTTTCTGCTTAGATCTGTCAACAATGTTGGATATCATTTAAACATTTTATTAATTGACGATTGATTAAATTCGAAATAGCTTCTGTCTTTAAATCTAAACCGGTGTTAGTAAAAGAAAAAGAAAAATTCGTGGGGGTGGGGGTGAAAACAAAGAAGATACATTTATAAGCATACCTGAGATACTGGTTAGGCAGAACTTTCGTTTTTCATTTTACTTTAACAAAATCGAGTTTCTCAATCAATAAATCATTTCGATCTATTACTCAAAGAATACATACGTACATTACCTTCTAAATGCTTATTATTACCATTGTTTACAACAGCAATGTAGAGCAAAATCAACGCCGGATATCTAAAACGCCATGTAAAAGTCTAATCAATATTGTAAAATTCGTATTATGACGTAGTGCGATACTCGGACTACTTTAAAGGATGCAAGAAAATAAACGAGTTTATGTATAGTATGTAATTGGGGATGTCGACATTTTACTTTGGTTTTGTTTTGGAATACCGGTATACATACACGTACATGTATGTTGTATTTTGCTTTTCAGTCTTTGCTTTAGGGTGAACTTGTTCAGAGCAATGTGCCGGTAACACATAATGTGAAACAAACTCTTTTCCCATAATATTGACAAAAATTTCTTACATTTCATAAAACTGTAGATGAGATATATAGCAAAACATCGTCGAAAACACGTCATGCACAGTTGATTAATTATAGGCTTCGTTCTGTTTAAACAAAAATCTCGGTAAAATTACATTAAATGATTCGCAGACGGTTAAATTTTCATTTATTAAGATTTAAATTTCAAGGTATCACACCGGTAATTGTTTTCACTATATAACACTATATAGAGGGGAAAACATTCTTAAAAATCAGTTTGAATTTCTCATGACAAAATATTCGGAGGAAATGTTAATTGTTACCTATCTCATCAGCTAACACCAAAAAAAAGGGCACACGATACGGCATTTTCTCAAAATATCTAGCTTCCAACAGGCCGTCTACCCTCAAAACCACGTGTTTTCCGTTTGTGTGTAAACAGACTGCACACTCCCCAGGAAGCTGCTGAATGTGCCCTGAAAGAAGTAGTCCCTGTGAAAAAAGATCATCATCTAACGAAATACATGAAATATCCTCCTCAGTGGTACAACAATTTTTAAAACTGAGTAATAAAAGGAAAATGTAAAAATGCAGTCAAAGAAAAAAATAATTCTGAAGTATATATGGAACTACAATTGGCCGATTACCAGTGTGATACCTTAAGCAGGCAGGATGGTCCGTAAATTAACCATCAGATCTGCCTAAAATTATAAGATATGTTTTGTTTAGTAATCAGTAAAGAAAAAATATTTTATTTTATTTTTTTTTAAAGGAGCCTGACTAATACACTCAGTCTAAAAATGGTCACGGCCATCGATCCCTCTCAATTGCTGCATTTACAAGCGGCAAGCAGTGTAGATTTTTACAAAGCACGCACATTTTGACCATTCGATTAATTGCCGTAAATTTGATATCTGTCAAACAGTTCGGAGTGTAAGAGACTACGCACGGCCGGGGCACTCGGATCTCTGCTCGACTATAACCTTCTTCTGTGCATGCTGTATATATTTTTGGAAATACTTGTTATAAATGCCAACAAAAGCCGTGACCTGCATTTCTCCCGTCTCCGAAGCGAAGAAAATCAACTCCCCTATGGATACGATGGATTGAGCAACCCCAACTGCACATACTCTTTGGCGACTCCTCGCATTAGGAAATGTGTATATTATTATCGATGTAATTACTAACAATCTCTGCAAAGGGAAGTTACTTCAGTTGTAAGAATTAACCTACCACCGATAACTACGAATTTAAATGAACATACATGTATCAAAACAACGGAGTTCTGGATATTCAACCTGCCGTACTGGAAAATCAACTGCAGCTGACGCCACTAACTAGAGAAAACTCGAACGATATGCACATATGATTTAAGGTGCTATCACACGGTGCTCGATAAGGATTTTTCATCAGATTTTCAAGACTTTTAGTCGACTTTGGATGTTAGTTGAAAGCGAATCGGATGAAAAAGTGCATCTTGTGACCGTACCTTTTAATTCTCCTAGCAGTGCCATATACATGTAGGTCCCTAATATATACGTGGATTAGTTTTATGTCGAGTTAAGTATGATCTTTTAAAGTATATTTGAAAATCCTACTGCATTTTAAAAATAAATAAAAAATGTATCCATACTTTTTTGCAACACATTTAGTTTTCATAACTTAATTATTAATAATTGATTTAAGTTTCAAATCAAGCTAAAAAATGAAAAAAAAAAATACAGTCATGTTATTTATGTACATGTATTTGTTTACGGATATTCTGTCAGACAGTAGACCAATATCATGATCGATTATAATCTGTTTTTTAACGAACGAAAAATAATTAATATATGTAAAAGTAAAAATGAATATCAAGGTAGGTTAGATCTAACGTGATGTTTTTTCGCTTAGACAGAAAATTAGTGTCTGTTTTGCGTGCTGGACAATATTATTGTTTTTGGTCTCTATAGCAACTATCCTTTATAAAGCGAAATCAATGCCTTTATGTAGAATGTTCTTGTTAAAAAATGGAAATGATTTATGTTTACAAAATCTTACATATATATATGTAATCCTAAATTATCAATAGAAGTGGGATACGTCATCTATTGTTTCTCTCAGAAAATATAATATACAGAACCTTTTCCATTTTTAGCTGCAGGTCTGTAGCTCCCGGTCTGAAAAAAAAATTCGGATGGACGACCAGGGAGCTACAGTGCCACCCATTGAAAAAATTGTGTATTTATTGCGCAGAAAAACGCGGGCTAGTTTTTGACTAATTAACCTTATTTATTCGCAAATTCTGTGAAAACAGTTAGTACCAATAAATTCCTCATGCAATTTACTACTGATATCGTATCTTTACTTGCCTCTGATATTCTTTTTAACACCATCACCAGCCCCGTAAATTGAAGTGGTCATGTAAAAATGGCGACTCTCGATCTCGATGTAAACTTAACATACTTGATTTGTTGAGGTCGGTAGCGTATTCCGGAGAATATCAGAGGCAAGTAAACCATAAGCTACAGACCTGCAGCTAGTCCATTTTTAGCTATAAATTTATTTTTTGGGTGATATTTTCTTTTAAAAAATTATAAAGTATACTAGTGTACCATTTTCTTTCTACAGTTGATCACATCATTACTACATGGACTTCACTCAAATAACAACACAGCAGCCATTACCAATTGGACAGACAGATGGACATGTCCAACCAACAGAACTCCTAAGGAGTGGCCCGGTGTCCGTGCGATATGCCACTGAATCAGAAGAGGACAGGGATTTTGTAGGAAAGTTGATGATTGAGGCTTTTGAACGAAAAGTCATTCATGCTACCAGTCGAGCAAGGTATGATCAGTTTCTTCATTCATTTCTTTTATATATACACACTGTGTGTATATATATATATATATATATATATATATATATATATATATATATATATATATATATATATATATATATGAACAAACCTTTCAGACTTGTGGATGTATACAGGTGTTGAGGATAGCATATGCTAGCTCCCAGTAGATAAAATAATGGTCAACTTGGATGGCTATCTATAGATTTAATTTCAGACTTACAAATTTTACTTAACGTACAATACTTTTTTGGTTTTTTTTTTAATTAGTTTAATTGCCCAAGTGCCAGAGCTTTAAAACTTTAGATGAGTCCACCTTGATTTTAGTCTGTATTTCCTTTCTTTTGGTTTTTTTTTAAATTAGTTTAATTGCCCAAGTGCCAGAGCTTTAAAACTTTAGATGAGTCCACCTTGATTTTAGTCTGTATTTCCTTTCATCTATATACTTTTCGTAAAAGTAAAATTTGGATCAAAAGTAGGTTAGTCTAAATATTGAGGTCAGTAGCAAGGTCCTTGTATTGAGACACACAGAGTCCAAAATATCTGCACGGACCAATTTTTTTTATACTTGCCGTGTGTTTTAATTAACTATGATTTACAGCTTACCTGCGATGAAAACTATATATTCAAACCACATGAGAGGGAGACCTCCACTGTTTTATGAAAGACACTTCATAGCAGAATATAACGGGGAGAGAGCTGGTGTTTGTGTTTTACATTATCATGGAGACTTGGAACTTTTCCCGTTAGTACCAAACATGCTTCCAGTCAATGACTAAGTTTTATATAGACCGGTTACACAAATCATCTCAGTATAACTGAAAAATATATATATATATCTTAAAAATGATAAGGCAATAACTTTTGTCCATTTTGGACACTATAAACAAATTTATCTTTGAATTTACTGTTGCATTCCAAATAGAATACTATTTTATAATACGTTTGTACATGTTTATTATCCAAAGGGAGAGAATGGAAGATATACCGCCAGTCAGCTGTTGTGACATGTGTGGGTAAGCATCTGCAATCGGTATTAGATTTAGCTCAACCGAGCCAAATGTTCTGGTCAAAATGTGTCCAGTGCCTGTCGTCGTGGTAAATTTTTCGTTTTTCATATTTTCACATATTATCTCCCCCCCCCCCCTCCTCCAAATCACTCCTCAATTAGGACCTGCTTCAAACATTGAAATTGAAATTCTTCTATACGGAACAATTTTTGGATTACCCTTTTCAAGATCGAAAGAAAAAGTTGTAGTCTAATTCGAAGCATAATCTTAAAACTGCTTGGTCCCGCCCCGTTAAGATACTTGGTTTGTATGAAAAATTATATTTGATACTGTAATAATCAAAATATCGGACCAAGCAGCTTTAATGAAAGGAACGATTGTATCATCTGTTCAAATGGATGCTGCACACAATAATAAGCATCTGTAACTATTTATCATGCAAGAATTATAGACATAATTCTGTGGCAGATAAAAAGTCAAAATGGCCACCATAATGAATCTTGTTATGATTAAAGAACGGAATTGTCTTCACATAAAAAAAAGTTAGTATCAATTGCTCGTGATTTTAATGAATTGGCTACAGTTTGGTTAATATGAGTAACGAGACTGACAACTTTTTGCATTTCAATAGCAACCCGTTCTTAGAACCATTTTAACAAGACCTTGGACTTTCATTAGGACGTAGCTATCTATTTCTTGCGTCAAAGCAAGTTAAAAATGACGCGGTATGAAGCGAAATATGCACCGATTGCGTAGTCTTAGCTCAAAAGCCAGGCAAATCTTGTTGATTTCAAAGAGCCATGGCTGAGTGGCTAGCAATGAAATAGACATGCCTACGTCACATTGCGGTTTGACACAACTACCTAAAGTCCAAGCTCTTGTTAAAATGGTTCTACATGTAGTTTGTGTTCTATGATTGTAGCCTTTGGTGTTTAAAACTGTCAGCCCCAAACGATTATCCAGCCGGAAAATGCTATCTGGATCCAATATGTGTAGACGCGAAATTCAGAGGAAAGGGCATAGGAAAAGTTCTACTAGACATGGCTGAAATAGACGCCAAGAAAAGAGGTTGTAAGGTACATGTTAATATGTTTTAATTGGCAATTTGTACATGTATTAGATGATACATAATTGTCTACGAATATTGATTCGATATGAAATACAACGAGTCTACAGTTTGTTTGGACGCTTTTGTGTTGGTATCCTTCAGGTTATCTATCTGGTGGTAGCTACAACTAACCGAGCCCAACACTTGTACGAAAGACAGGGATACCAGGTCATAGAAAAGGACTCTCGTTGCTGCTGTGGGTACTGGTGCATGACCGGAGAAAGGGTTAGTACATGATGTACTCGATGAAGCCATGCATGGTCAAATCATATCACAATAATGAAATAATAACAGTAAATTATGTTTTTATCGGTAGGAGTTCGCTCGAATGGACAAAGTTCTGGATTAGATGGTACAGCAAGGACAAAACCAAGATGGGGATTCCTAATCCAAAGAATACTTTGTGTACACATAGCCTCCATACATGGTTTAATTCATGATGTAGTTTTTAAAATTTAAATGTTTCCTTTGCTTGTTTGACAACACACAAGTGGCTATAATATTATTAGACAAAATGGAAAGCTTTTATTTGAAGATATATTACAGTTTAAAAAAAAATAAATAGGAGAACTATGATAAATATTATGTTTGATATTTAAAGTGTATTTTCTAGAATATATTTAATTTTTTTTTCTTTTTGAAAATAAGGTTTTAATTTATTATCAAAATATTTATTATTAAGTACAATTTTAGATAGTGCATGCATATTGTTCTGTAAAATAAATTCAACATGCATACAGTCTATGGTTTCAGAGTTACTTGTACGTGTAAATAAAACAAAATCATATCGCTTTTTCGAAATACAAAATAATGTATTATGATTTTTTACAACTTTCCTTTGTAAACAGCACACCTTGCAAACATTATTCTACCTGACGCTCCAAACCTGCAGATCGTATACAATGTATTGATGTATTCTGTATGACTTGAGACACAATACTAGTACCTCGTAGTTTGTCTGATTTGAGCTATACCGATATACACGTATCTTGATGCAGTTTTATAATACAATACTGATAAGAATGTTAAATTCTACTACTTCGATCTAAATTAATCCATTTTTTCCAAATGTAGCTCAGACAGTCTCATCACTGACAATAAATCGGAACCTTCTATAGCCAAACTGACGAATAATGATACCCATGGTCACAATGAAAGGGAAATTACGGAGTCTTAATTTAATGATCGTACATTGCATTTACATGTATATTTGTTATTGTTAAAAGCGTAAACAATTGCAATAATCGCCTATTCATAAATATGAGAGGTGCTTTATGTCTTCTAATAATTGACCATGCAGTGACGTAATCTCTGATTAAAATTCGTATCCGTATAATAGCGCTAAACTACATGTATCTTCACAATCCGTGTAGCTCATTACAAATAAGCGCTTTGTGGAACTCTACAAATATGTATTCTTATCAGATTGCCAGTGAGTTAAATATTTTTATAAATATAATTCTGTATACAATTTTCATTTTTGTTCATTCCAAATAATAGCCTGAATATTTTGATGGCGGATACTTTCTTTACAGAGTATTTTACAGATACCTGGGTTCATTGCCTTTGAAATTGAACTACATGTATTATAGTACCGACATTTGTCCCGACCAAATTTTTTTTTATATTTATTGTTAAATTATTCAAATCATATCAACGAAGCTATAACCAAATGAAGAGTTTAGTAGTATTGAACTTTTAAATATTGGAACCAAATGACCGATCGATTTAATAAAAAATAAGTCCATTTAGCCACAGGTGCTTGTGTAGAAAAAAACATGTTAAAAAGTGGGTACTTCCAGGGACGTATTTACTAAGTATATTCTAGTATACGTCCCTGGTACCTCGGAGGAAATATTTTTCCTCCGAGGTTCCCACCTTTTTAATGATTTTTTTTTCTACGCAAGCCCCTGTGGCTTAGCAATAAAATTCGGGGAAAAAAAGTTCGATCATTTGGTTTCTACATTTAGTCAACATGTATTGCGAAAGCTCTGTTCAGGGTGTAAACAAACCCCGGGATACTGCCCTTAATTGGACTGACAATTCAGGTATGAATACAGTTACATGCGTTTCATTTATAATTTAAATTTCGATGACGCTTAATAATTGTTAAAAATAAAATTATAGTTTGTTCGTGTCAGTTTCACTCACTGATCATGCTGATGTAAAAAGTTACTGTAGATCTTAAAAACCGGGCAGTCAACAGCATGTATGCAGGTGTCATAAAAGTATTTCACCGAAGGTTCACGTACATGCATGGCTCAGACAAAATATCCCCCCCCCCCTTTGAATTTGGGGCGTTTCCGCCCAAGACAGGGGCTGATTTCTTTTATGAGCTGAAAAACAATGTGTATATAAGATGTCTGATTATCCAAGTTTTGTAACAATGCGAGGTCATTTGAATTTTTACATGTTGTTTACTTAGGGGGTGAAAAGGACCGGGCTTAACACGTGTAACATAGTCTCATGCCTTGCTGGATGCATGTTTTTTTTTTTTTTGCTACTAGATTGTTTAAACAGATTTCAAAAAGATTTTTCCCAGAAGTTCGTTTTGAATTTTTAATCTTACATAGTAAAAATTAATTCTGTAGTGACACCTGCAGTATATATACATGTAAGTTTGCTTTATTCAGAAAGACAATGTAAGTGTCATTGCGATATACATTGAAATTTTTACAACTTGTACATATCGATTTCACAGTCAGCAGATTTTTACGCTGCCTTTATAACATGTACACCATGCACACACTCCTAACGGAGTACTAGATATTCACTTCATTAAACACTTAAATGTCCTTATATATGTCTAGATACACTGGTCGTAAGTCTAAACTTTGTCAAATTGGTCCGAATCTGAAACTTGATCGAATTAGAGGTTTAAAATGCAAAAGCATAAAACTAAGAGCTGCGTTCGCTAAAAATATTTCAACTTATAATTAAAGCGAAATAGTTTATATATATATATATATATATATATATATATATATATATATATATATATATATATATATATAGTTAAATTTCTGTCGACAAAACAAACATAATTAATTGCATTAAGCAAGTTTAATCAAGTTTTTTTTTCTTTTTTAATTTTTGGAGGGGGGGGGGGGCAGATTTTGTTCAAATATGTATTATGCAGTGTGTACTTACATGTAATCATAAAAAGAATCGTTGTAAATAAAAAAAGTTTTTATACTGCATGGAATATTTTCGTTTTAAGGAGGTTGGCACCTGAAATAATAGTAATGTCAATCATCCGAAAACCACTTGGATATAAAGATGGTGACCTAAAATGTTCATTTATTTTATTTGTGACCCATGTCACATGCCATTTTTTGGAAATATTGGGCTCCAAACAGAAATGATAATTTTCCGGAAATTTTTGCTAAAATTTGACAGGGAAATTGATAATTTGAAGAAATCAAACAAATATTTATAGTTTGAACTATTATTTAGCTATGATTTTTACACAGTATGAGGTTGAACACATGTAGTGACTATAAAAGAAAAATCTAAGTCAAAGTTCAAAATTTCTTGATCTACTGGTGGCTTCAAAGCCCAGTACATAAAGAACACGCAACAGATGTTACAAGATTTTGGAGTAATCAAATTATAACGCAAATAAAAAAGTTATAGTAATGTCATCTTTCCAAAACTTTGCATACAAATAGACATACATTTATTGTCTCATTTAAAAGTAAAACAAGTAGGGGTCACATCTAAAAAATTTGAGATATAGTATGAATTAAGCTAATTTCAGGACAAAATTGGAGTTGATTTTTTCTTAACTTCTATGAAATATAAGCTAAATATGCCAAAATATATCAATAGAAATATTAAAATAATGTTTAAATATGTTAATTAGAACATCATGAATATATCATAATACGCAAACTATCCAGAAGTTTGGTCTGTGCGGAAAATTCGGAAGCTAAAGTAACAGTACTCTAAAACTAATGAGTTATGAAAATTGTTCATTTCTTTCTTGAAAACCTTCCGCCACAAAATATAGTCCCTTACTAAACTCTGTAAAAATGAAATTTTTTTGAAACAATTTAATTCAATAAAGTTTATTTGGCATTGTAAAATATAAATATACTACTAGAATTAATATGTGATGCAGAATTTTCAGACTAGAGGTGACCCAAAATAGCTATCCAAAACCTGAGGAGCGAACCTCTTTAAGTATTTGTTATAACGTGCGCTGCTGTAACATGTGTAAATTGTTACACGTTACAGCAGCGCACGTTATAACAAATACTTACAATTATATTAATTTAAATGCAAATGCTACTTTTGTATTTTCCATAAACACTGATTGTTTAAGGAATAAGGATTCTTTTAGTATTATGAGGTCGGGGCGTGGTCAAATCAAATATGATAGATTTGACCACGCCCCGACCGAAATTATCACCTCATAATATTCAAAGAATGATTTCTTATTACTTATATTATTTCCAATTTCTACAGTTTAAAACAACATTTTAAAATCACTTTTTTTTTACACGTAGCACATGATATGTATTACTACGCGGCGCAGCCAATACCGTGTTTCGGTTATGCTATAAGACACGCCCATTTTGTGTCGCTCAGCTTTTTTATGGGTTACAGGTTCAAAATTAATTCGTAATGTTATCACAGACAAAGACAGTTGAAAATGTAAAATTCATATTGTTTCTTCAAAACGTGTAGCTTATTTAATTCTGTTACTAATTTGATAAACATTTTAATGACTGCAGTTTATTTTGCTCTATGATGGACAACACTGCTATCACTACACAGCAGCCGTTACCAAGCGGACAGACACCGCCAAAAGAACTCTATAGCAGTGGGCCGGTCTCCGTGCGAAATGCCACCGAATCAACAGAGGATAGAGAGTACTTAGGAAGGGCGGTGATAGAGGGGTTTGAAGGGAAATATATCCATGCTACAAACCGAGAGAGGTATGATCTAGTTTAATTGTAGTAATGGACTCCGCCCCCATCCCCCGAATATCCTTTGATACACATATATAGCTAGAACAAACGCATTTCAAAGTTATTTAAAAAAAAATTGAATTCAGGCCATCTCATGCAATTCTGTAATTATAAAGTTTGTAATCTATTATAATTGATCGTTGCACGATTTCGTTGTGGAGGAATATGATAAGCATGCGTACTTAAAAATCAAATGTTATCCACAGCTTACCAGCAATGCACACTATGTATTCAAACCACATGAGAGGGAGACCTCCACTGTTTTATGAAAGACACTTCCTAGCAGAATATAACGGGGAGAGAGCTGGTGCTATTGTATTACGTTACCACGGAGATTCGGAACTTTTCCCGTAAGTATCAAACATGCATTTACATCTAGTCGATCACAGTATATACTGCAGTATTGGCAGTACAAACACGCGGTATTAGAATTAGATTCAATAAAGGAAATGTTAATTAATGTAATTATTCAAAAGATAAGGAAAGAAGATTAATTTTGTTATTGATTATGCATTTCAACAACAGCAGCGTTTGTGTAAATTTCATGATTCTGATTTCATTATTTTTTTTTTATTATAAGAGGGAGAGAGGAAGACCTGCCGCCTGTTGGATGTTGTAATACGTGCGGGTAAGTCTATTATGATACAGAAATCAATGTCTCTTTATCGTTGATTTGAGATAACTGCAAAAAAGAGAAGAAAAAAACTACATGATCAAATGATCATATTGAAGAAATATACAACCATCTTGGCAAAACTTTAAAATATGTATGCAATCGTGAAATGCTTCAATATTGGCTACATATTGAAGACTACCCATGCCCTTTTATACACAAACAGTGAAGATCTTTACAGTGCACGTTGATTGTGACAAGAGTTCTAAAGTTTGGAAGTTTGTTTTTTTTTACAGTGCATGAAAAATGATAAACTCTGTTCTCTATGCACGTGGCGTAAAAAACTCCAATAGTATGTCATTGACTATGTGATATTACAATAAAATTTTTACTTTTTTAATAAGTTTTTGAAATGTTGATGTGTAATTTTAGAATTATCCTATTAGAGATGGCAGTGCCTACCGAAACTCCACCTGGAAAATGTTTAATAGATATGATTTGTGTTGACACAAAATCAAGAGGCAAAGGCATTGGGAAAGTTCTATTAGACATGGCTGAAATCGACGCTAAGAAGAGGGGATGTAAGGTACAATATAAAGCATGCATATTACCATTCAGATCATTTTGAAAAAGCCTGCATGTCGTGTAAATTTTCTGTTGTTTAACCTCACATTTATTGAGGGTATATATATCTTCAGATATTTTATAAATATCCCCCTTCTTTTTGTACAATGTAAATTATTCATTCACATTACTCTTTATGTGACTTTGTGTGTGTTTGTATATTCTTTAGGAAATCTTTCTATGGGTATCTTCAACCAATCGAGCGAAACACTTGTACGAAAGACAGGGATATACTTACAAAAACAAGCGAACACTTTGTTGTTGTGGAATGTGGTGCGCGACCGGAGAAAGGGTAAGTTAAGATTGAAGCCTCGTAGCCAGCAATGTAGTTAATAATAATAAACATGTAAATCTGCTGCTTTTCATGTAATTTGTAGAGATGTAAAGTTCATAATAAATATTAAAGAGGAATATTAACGCTATGTTATTTTGATAGGAAGTTGTACGCATGGAAAAAGTGCTGGAGTAGACGAATAGATCAACTCGAGTTGAAGAAGAGGACTTTAAAACATCTGCAATAACACTCATATGACATAAATATGTCTTTTATTATATTCTAACTTGCAAAGATTTTTTTCGCAAGAATTTACTAAATTTTTATATTTTACATTTATCAATCAAATGAACACACTCATATTTTACATTTATCAATCAAATGAACACACGTATATTTTTTGTAAAATATTTGTTTTTTATACTCAGTTTATGTAGTTTATACACTTTGATCATTGTGTTGAATGTGACTGATAGAAATTTACCCATGGACATGTATCTGGAGTAAATGGCTAGAAGTCATATATCAACATAATCTGTCTTTACGTCTATGTTTTATTTTTTTTTATGATTCTATCTTGCAAATATTTTTTATGCAAGATTTTCTACACGTAAAATTAAATGTTTATATATTAATCAATTAAAAATCAACAGTACATTTTTGTAATGTATTTGTTAATATTTTACATATAACATTCTGGGTTTTTTTTTTGTTGAATGAGAATAATTCACGTGTATTCGACAGAGTGTTAACTGTTTCGTTGTTTAACCGTCAAATTGTCATGTCACAATTTTACAGTGTACTAGCACGTGCCGTTGCTGTGATTTTTAACTTTTGTCATGTTGTAAATTTTGAATTTACTGGTTGGGTGTTTTAAATTTTGTATTTACACACACTCGGTAAATACAAAATTTACATCATGACACTTTTCTAATTGGTATTTAGGTACTACCTCTAACATTTACAATTAACATTTATTTAACACTTTATCATTTTTTTATAATATGTTTGGATTGACTAGAGTTTATGACACAATGTCTCAATATACAAACATAGCAGGGGTTTCTTAATTTAGACGAAAGACACAGCAGGAAACTCACTGCACACACCAATATCTTCATAATGAAAAAAAAAAATCATATCAATCAATATAAAGCCCTTTTTAATTACTCTCTGTTGTTCCTTAAATATTTAACGACAAAATAACATATTATAAAAGATCAATTCCTTGTATTGAAAATGAATTTGTGAATTGTATATCAGAAGACATGATTATATATGACGATATTTATTTTACAATTTAGGCCATGATGTTTTATACTAAATAAATACTTGTACATATATACATTTATACTTACTTTACTTCAATTTTAATTTGTTGAAGGCTAGCACAAATTTTTGTGCCAGTATCGAGCTTAGAAAATACAAAACCCATAGAAAAAAATCAAAGACGTTAAAATACAGATAATTTTGCGGCCAAATACCGCAGATATCGTATCTATTGTTCTTCTTGAATGGATGGAATTGCAGATTGTAGCTCTATGACATGCAAACCCGAATATCTGAAGAGCTGTAGACCTGCACTTCTAATAAACACTGTACGGCTATAGAAACGTTTTTAATTTTCTTGGCCTATTAAACTGAACAGAATTGCTTTTTGCTTGCTGAACCACTTTTTAATCACGAAAATAAAAATTTAAGTCTTCGAATTTGCTAACTTAATAAGCAAACAAAACAGAATAATCTCATAGCTAAATGTTTGTACAAACAATATATAACAATTTTCAGGTTAGTGATACTGCTTACATGCCGGAAAAAAAAAGTTTTATCATTTTGTTTCTAAATTTAGTCAACACGAATTGTTGGTCAAAATGTAAACAATCCCACGCATCATCCAAAATGTACAATGCCTTTTTCCTTCTCCGTAACAAAACCATGGTATAAACTAAGGTTTGTATAAATAATTCAAATCAATTGCATGTCTTGATTATGTTTTTGTTTATTAGTTAGTTTGTTAAGATTAAGAAATTATGTATAATACTGTTAAAGCACAGTTCGAATTTTTATCAACATAAGCAAAAAACTTACTTTACTTATTTACTGACTGACCCATGAGCTATGCGTAAGCATACCTAACAGTTCGCTATGCTAACGCATAGGTCACGGCTTGGTCAATCGAGTTATATCTATTGACTTTATTGATTAAATTGTGAACTTCTGTGGTTAAAGTAAATGATCTACTGACATAAGTTACTACACGTTTATTCCTGTACATAGAATTCCAATCTTAAACAACAGGTTTAGCCTAAACGCTTCTTTTTTTTAACAAAAAAAAACAAAAACCATACACTATCTTAGTTGTTATAACTTTAAAGGAATTAATTTAAATAGCCAACAATCCAGTCAACATTCGATTTTTATTAAGTGTCGACAAAGTAAGGCCACCCACCCCTTGCATTGTGAAAGCTCTCTTGTGTACCTTATTCCCTTGTTTGCAAGTACAACTCCAACTTAAATGGGCAAGCTTCAATCTTTCTCTCAAAAAATGGTTGCAGAGACTGGACCCTAATGACAACTTTTCATATCTTTTTATATTTTTAAATCTTCTAAGTGATTATTAAAGGCATTGTTCTGTTCTTGTACGCGTAATTTGCATACATGCAAATCTTTCTATTTATTGTTTTTTTTTAAATCTTTAAACAACAGTTTTGGTCAGTTTTTTGTTATAAACAAGTCAGTTCCAGAAATGTTTACATATTGATCCTCAAATGTACAAGATGGCCGGATATCCTCCTAAGACAAATGCTAGCTAGTATTTAAATTTCGAAACATCCGCCTAAGACAAATCCTAGCTAGTATTTAAATTTCGAAACCTAGTACGTACTAAATATTAACTTCGTTTAAACCACCAGTATACATCGCTTTTCTACTGTCTTGTTTATAAGAGTGAAATACAGCCGCTGTAAATTTTAATCCCTCTGTATTTTTGGTCAAGGAGTTTGAAACACGATCAGACATGATTACAGAGTACGTCTTACGAGGAAAAACACAAACTTTAAAAGCCTCAATTTATAGCTTGAATGAATTTAAAATTATATAGATATTCTCTTCCGTTTGTCCACCAGTGTTAGATTTTTTCAATGTTATATATCAGGTATTTTAGTCCATTTTTCCCCCACAAATAAGTGCATGAACATTTGATACAAAATATCATTTTCCTGAAATCTATACTTTGATGCTTTGTCAATGAAATATTTCAAACATGAATGAAAATACATCTGTAACATACAATGTCCTAATTTTATGTTTTTACAATGCATTTACCGGTACAACAAAATTAACGATTTTGTTTTCGGTTTATCAATGCAATTTTAAAAAAACGGTCACCTATTTTTGTTCTTTACCTTCTTAACATTATCGTAACATACATGTACAACTACATGGATTTTCATCGAAATTTTTATAGTTTTCTGTATATAGAATCAAGATATTAAATAAAACCTAATAACTTCTTCACAGTGGTTCTTCTTGCACGAACGACAATAACCATCTACTATTTTCTTTGTATAAATTGAAAGTTTTTCAAATAAAAAAAAATGTAAAATTATTTTCTTTTGTGGAACTCTTTTTGCTAGCACACGAAACAAAATGCGAAAGGACAGAAAGCCACTTGAAACACTGATGTGCAGCTAATAATTCGTTTGCTTTTAACGACACAGTTAAAATCTATGTTTGGTACTACTTTAGGTATAAACTAAAATGGCCATATGATTTAAAAACAGATAAAATCTTGCACAGTAATAAAAGAGTTGATACATATAATATATTTTTATTAAGCTTATCTTTGTCTCTCTGACTCGTCTGGTCAGCCTAGATTGACTAGAATGATTGCCGATTGTCAAATAATAGAGATATTTGGTTTATATATCCTATTCCAAAAAGTTAAGGTAAGGTTTGCGGCTTGCAATTTTTAGGAATTGTACCGAAGTTACATACCATTTTGTTCACTATACTAAAGTCTTTTTTCTCATGAAATTCAAATAATTTCGCCGGTTCCGTTTTATAACTACAAAAGGTCAAAGTTCGTGATTTCAAATTTTCATGTTGATGAAATGTAAATAATTTCGTGAAAATATATACAATTTATATGTTACTATTATGGGGGTTATTTATGCTTAAATTGTTAAAAAATAATGTCACCTTTTATATCGTGATTCATTTTTTTGAATTTCTAATGAAATATTTAAAAATAAAATAAAATGCAACAAAAGTCTTAATTTTGAACTACTGTTATGTAAACAAAAACATCTTATTTGAAACCTTTCCAAGTCCACCGATTTCCGGAAAAATGTATCTTAGTATATGTGTAATCTGATGTTTCTAAATCACTATTCAAAACCATATGATGCGGACTTTGTTTTCATGAAAATTGATAAAACGCTTGTGTCTTGTTATTTATTCAATGAAACTTCAAAACCCCGCGAAATAAAAAGAACCGGAAATCAATTATGACGTCACATAAATTTTGACGTCATAGCTGAAATAAGGGGTTGTTGGTGTTACGTCACAATGAAAATATGTGAGTTATCTCCCTGTAACCGCAAACGTACCTTAATACATACTAGTAAATACATGTGGTTGTTATTATGCAGTTATGTACAATACAAGCGTAACAACACAACAGCCTTTGCCAATTGGCCAGATATATGGACATATACAACCAAAAGAACTTTTCAGTAGTGGCCCAGTGTCCGTGCGAAACGCCACCGAATCAACAGAGGACAGGGAGTTCTTTGGGAGAGTTGTGATTGAGGGGTTTGAACGTAAATTTACCCATGCTACAAGTCGAGCGAGGTACAATATACGTTATTACGTAATTTTAGTAATTACGAATTTTATAGGCCATCATATTGTTCCAGTTTTAAGAATGATTCTTCCAAGCACTTTTATTATGATTGTATAGAAAAAATATATATAAATAATGTACTTTTATTTTGATATTCATTTTTTCATATCTTTCTCTACGAAGATCTTTTTTATGTGGTTCAAATACCGGTAGTTATAGATGTTAACGACCATTGGTCCCTCTTAAAAGATTCGTTCATCAAATTCAAACTATATGATTTTAATGCATTTTCTGTCAAAACGGCATTTTATAAATCGATTGATGTACATGCACACTGAAGCCTGAGGGAGAGTAAGTTGTGCAGTCCTTTCTGTACATTACATAACATGCATGCCATTTACAGCTTACCTGCAATGAGAAGTATGTATTCAAACCATATGAAAATGCGACCTCCATTGTTTTATGAAAGACTTTTCATTGCTGAATATTATGCAGAAAGAGCTGGGGCCTGTGCCCTACGTTACCATGGGGATTCGAACCTTTTTCCGTAAGTGATTTTCAAACTATGCTTTGAGGTGATATGGGACATCTCCATATTATGACATACTTCCAATCGAAATAAACAATGAAATCAAGTATAATTTTTAAAAACATTTTCTTTCCCGATATTGTTAGGTAACATCGTAACGCAAAGGGTTAGAGCGTAAATTACGAATCTGTTAGCTGCAGGTATGTAGCTCCCGGTCTGAAAAAATTCGGATGGACGACCTGGGAGCTACAATGCCGCCCATTAAATTAACCTTATTTTTACGCAGATTCTGTGAAAACAATGGTACCATTAAATTCTTCATGCAATTTACTACTTATATTGTCTTTTTACTTGCCTTATATAGTCTTTTAAACACCATCACCAGCCCCGTTAATTGAAGTGGTGCAGTTTGATTACATGTAAAAATGGCAACTCTCGATCTCGATGTAAATTTAACATACTTGATTTTCGGAGGTCGCTAGCCGTGTTACGGAGAAAGTCTGAGGCAAGTAAAGAGGCGATATCAGAAGTAAATTACATGAAGAATTTAATGGTAATAATTGTTTTTACAGAATTTACGTAAAAATAAGGTTAATTAGTCCAAAGCTAGCGCCTGTTTTTCTGCGCAATAAATACACATTTTTTTCAATGGGCGGCACTGTAGCTCCAAGGCCGTCTATCCGAATTTTTTCAGACCGGGGGCCTGCAGCTACGAATCTGTCAGTAATGAGTTCGAATCACCCTGGGACTTTGTAAAATTTACCTTTCCAACCCCCCCCCCCAAAAAAAAACCACATTTTTTAGTCAAATATTGTAAAATTTGAAAATTTTACATCGGTGAAAGTATTTTGTTTATAATGTACTTTCATGCATATTAATATCGACAGGAGTCCCAAACCACCTTAAGTAACGCAGTAATTATTGATTGTTTTTGAGTTCACGTTGTAATTGAGCGTGATAAACAAAAACGAATGAAACATAGATTTTTAAAATGGATATTTACCGGTAATATGAAAATAAGGAAGCAAGAAAAAAGTTAATGTAACAATTCTAAAATAATACATAAAATAATTTTACAAAATATTACACAGGAATAAAATCACTTTTGCATTACCCAATATCAGTATCATATCGCATGCCTTTTACATCTCAGCATTGTGTTTATCATTATTCAGAGGGAGGGAGAAAGACGTGCCGCCTTTAGGGTGTAGTGACATGTGCGGGTAAGTCTGTACAGAAATGATTATCTCTTAATGATTCATCAAACACTTTAGCATAAACTCTTCAAGTAAAGAGTATGAAACAATCACCATCTTCATTCACTGATAAGGAAAACAACACCCACCAACTCGGAAAGCTAGTATAATTGTAATTTAGTTAAATTGATTTTTGGAGAGGGCTTAGGTAGGCAGATTGACTGTTGTCAATCTTATTATGTTTGTAGATAATAAAATATTGTTAAAATTAAATCATTGTAATTTATACAACCAATAACGTTGTGACATTGATTTATATTGTAGAAATTCTCTTTCACTGAATCTTGAAATAGAAAACACATCTTGCTTACAAATATTAGAAAATGCGTTAGAAAAGTGTCTGGAGCTAGTGCATAGCTGAAGTAAAAATAAAAAGTCTTATTGATCATATCTTATCCGTTATGGTCATCAGTATTTTTCAGATACTGGTTCACTCAAGTGACCTATAATTACAATTCATGTTAACCCTCCAGTTTTCGTGTTCAGTTAATGTTCAAACGTTCTCGGCTTTTAAATTTGTACCCATCATGATCATTGACAAACTTATACCAGTACCAGTATTTAATTATAAATATTTAAAAACTTTTGTGGGATGAGAAGAAAAATGATAGCTAATGTCTGTATATACCCACCAACCTGGGATTAGGATCGGGGACTTGATTATGGGTGAAACTATTCTAATGTATTCAATGTTTAAAAATAGTTTTCACACTTTGACGTCAATCAGATTAATGGGTGATTGAGGATCTACTGAATCGCCAACTTAATGACTTCAGAGTGAGCTATCATTGAGCATGCATGGGTATTTAATTAATGGTCAGGTATTGAAAATTCATTTATTCTTAAAAATAATTTTCTTTATTTTTGAACATCAATCAGTTTAATTGTTTGTTATGATGGACAGGATCTTTATGACATCGTACCTGTAATTATCTTTCCCCTATTTTCAGAATAAGTCAAATATCTAATCATATGAATACCTACATTACTGAACTTATTCACGATAATATGAATTGATTATCATGTATAGCAAGTGCTCCGACCCCACCCCCTCATTAGTAATTGGTATCTAGAAACTGGTCGAGATTCATTGTTTAATCCAAATTGTTCTTGCTGCTCATGTCAGAATGCTTTGAGTAATGTGTTAGGGAACTCCCCTCTCCTCCAAAAATCATTCTATGATTGGTCAATCATAGTGAAAACGGTATTCCTCCTGCTAAATGCCAAGCATTGATCACTCCGTACTGCTTATATAATTATTGTCATGAACATTAGGTCAAACACGTGCCCCAGTATATACCTTGAAATCTTTCATGTACATATATGTAAACATTACAAAAAGTTTTTACCATTTTACCATGTTTTTAAAATAATTTGCAGAAGTTATGTGTGCTTCATAAATCTTTGGTGACATGGGATTATTAGACTTTTGCATTATTGTAGAACGTACACAGTGACCATTTTGACTCTTGTGCGTCTTGTTCTTTGATAATTTATTATTTTTAATTTTTTGTTTTGTGAATTAAGACTAGCGCTTTTGGACCTTGGAACATCTTCTGAGGTTCCTGCTGGAAAATGTTATGTAGATCATATTTGCGTAGACTCGAGATTTAGAGGTAAAGGCATTGGGAAAGTTCTATTAGACATGGCTGAAATCGACGCCAAGAAACGAGGATGTAAGGTACGAATTGTTGTAAAATGTTGAAGCATCGATTTACAGCATTATTGTTAGATAATAGCATTTATGTAATCATTGTGTATTTTCTGCTGCAATATTGCATATATAAATAAATCTTTCTGTTTGTCCGAATTATATAGCCGTTGTATTTTACGCTGGGGTTATTAGTGCTACCTATTAGTGCTATCTTTGATTATGACGTCATCAATAACTGTATTTGTATCACGTGCCGACGATACGTCACTTACAAATTTTTGTTTGTAAACAGCTAAAGCAATAATTTGCCAACCCTCCTTCCTCAACAATCACCTTAATATTGTTATTCTTTATATTAATTGTGATGAAGTTGTTAAGCCCAATTTCAAATTTATGTTGAAATATTTTGAAGTTGTTAGCAATTTATTAATATTGAACGCCCACAATTTTTGTTGTATAATGTATCCTCGCGTCATGGGTTTCCGATAGTCTAACACTAAACGATGTATCTAATGATTGTCTCTTTAGTCAACAATTTTAAAACTATATTTTTTTTAACCTCAGACATAGCATAAAAAATTGCCGATACTAAATCAATGAAAAATCGTCAGTATATGCAGTTCTTAGATACAAATAAATTTGATGCCAAATTTGACCATTAAAATCAGCGTCATGTGTTTCCGATACTATGTTTCACCAGCAAATTTCTCATATGATATACCTGAAATAAAAATTAAATAACCTTATACATATATCAAATCATGTTTTTAATTGTTTTGAAAGTTTTTATATCAGTTATTCAATTTACCCCATAACTACATTTCATCACTTACACGTTCTTCAATACCATTATTTGTATGATTATACGTTACGTTTTAATTCAAGACGAAGCTTAATTTATAGCGCTCTTCGGCTTCGATTCTAAGAGAAACTTTACAAAGTCACGAAATAATTTTAGCATGAAACTACGACATCAAAAGTATATTTTACCAAACGTTAAGCAAGTTTGACTATTGTGATCTTGTGATTTTAATAACTTTTATTCAAGTAATAGTAAAAGATAGTATTTTATTAGTCTCTTGAGTAATTGTGTGATTTTAAAAATCTTTGCAAGCAGCATAACTAGGGTAGTGCAGATTTATAAAATCGAAAGGAGACTCCGTACGTCCAGTGTCGTAAGTATTTCAGAAAATGACGTCATTTTGGAGAAAACTCATGCGACCAAAATAAACTATCGGAAACACATGACTATCGGAAACACATGACGGCACTATATTATATGTATCACAGTCTGATCTCTTGTTGATCATGTTACAATGATTTAATTATTATCAGGGGAGATCATTATACTCCTGGTTTATAAGGGAATATAATATTATTTTTGGATCTACCCTTTTTGCATTATTGATTATCAATTATCGCTGTAAATGCCCGATATAACGAGTATCACACACATCTTCTTTGTTATTTTTTTACCCAGTTTCCTGAAAAAATGAATGAGATCTTACAAATGAATTTAGAGACTCGTATATCTTATTACATGTATTCAAAATCCGAAAGAGTTTATTTTTCCAACATGTTTGGATCTACATTTACAATTTACTTATATTATAATTTTTGAAGTTTGAAATATGGTGTTATGATTAGTTTCTAACTTGCATAGAGTTATTGGACAACTATATGTTACCTATTGATGTTTTTCAGGACGATCAAAAATACCTTTCAGTGATAAAAAAGATACCATCAGAAAGTGTTTTCATTGATTATAAAAATCAAATGAGAATCCTTTATCACTGTTTTCATATAAATTCTAATAATAAGATACAGAAACTCATTATTAAAAAATTTGACATGCCCAATGAAAATATAGTTTTTGCAAAATAACACTGAATAGATAGTCAAAATCTTTAATTTTATATATCTATCCAAATCGTGAGTTTTAGGTAGTGTAAGGTAATGTTGAAGATATTCCACTTGTATGCAAAATTAAAACCAAATTAATGATCGTCATATTTATTGTATATCAAATGAATGCTCCTTAAAACTTAGCTTTTGTACTCAACAGGTTATCTTTCTATGGGTAGCTACAAACAACAGGGCCCAGCACTTGTATGAAAGACAGGGATATATAACCAAAGAGACGGCATCACTCTGCTGCTGTGGAATGTGGTGTCTGACTGGAGAGAGGGTAAGTACTGGACCATGCTTTATTGCTGTTGATAATTTACTACATTAGAACCATATTATTTTATTTTGATATTTTGTAGGAATTTGCACGCATGGAGAAGATTCTGTTGTAGATGGTTCGATGGACTCGAGATGAACAGAATTCGAGCCCAGGAGAAGTAAACTCATTTAGTAATAATTCACGTATCGCATGATCTGTCTTTAACCGCTAAGGTTTGTGATAATATTTATATACACTCAAGCTACCTTGTTCCTAAAACTGTATTTTATTGGTGTTTTGTTAAAATATGAACAGTTCAATGGAATAATTATGAAATCCGTTTTAACATTTTTTATTTTATACATAAATGTGTTTAATGGTAATTTATTTAGATTCATCAAACTCAATAAAACAGTACAAACAAACATGCATATTGCTTGACTGTCCTTGGATTGACGTAATATCAGCTTTAAAAAATAACTACAATTGACAGAGTTTTAAAAGCGTGTATTGTTCTTTCATTTGATATTTTTCATGTATCACAGGTATACATTTTATCTCTCTGCTGACTGTGATAATTATACATTATTATCTATTATCATATTTCATTTGTAATAATAAAATAAAAGTTGTCTATACATTTTCTTGTCCATTTTTAATAGATGTCTTATTAATCTGGTACCTATGACTAATGGGTCGTAGCACGAACATGGATCTGTCTTCAAAGCAGATATAAAATCTGTGGAAATAAGAAAGGTGCCTTAAAATCTTCCAAAAATATAAATGTTTATATGGGGGAAACTTCGTTATTAGAATAAATCAATATATTTTGTGAACTTAAATGTTAGTTTGAATACTAGTAAACAAATGATCATTGAAAATGAATTATTTTTCGACATTTTTATTGTTATTATTATTATTATTATTATTATTATTATTATTCAGTATTTAAGATGAAAATTATTTTCTCTGCAATGATCGCTATATAGCTTCATAACCCACATGAATCATTAAAGAAAGCATTTTATTGTTTATATTTACATCTTTCTTTAACAAATTAATAAATTGATTCTAAAATGTAAGTAAAATTAACTAAATTCCTGTTAATGTACATTAGTACGCTAGCTAAAAGAAACAACCAAATCGTTTTGGCAATCGGGTGCTGTGTTGTGATGGCAGTGCTGTCCATCACTGAGCAAAAAAAAAAAAAAACCAAAATAAAAAACCTGCAGTCATGAAAATTATTATCAAAGCAGAAACAGAATTAACGTCTATTGTACCAAGGTCCACCTATCTATGCTTATAAATTAAGACATTTCGCCAAAGAACTACGAAACGCCTGCACCAGAGTATCTGCTTATACCTTTGGTATTTCAATACGTGTGATATAATGTCCGTAAGCTATAACTGATTTTACCTGATAATTAATTATTAAGAAAGAAATATAAAAAAAAACCTTACTTTTTTGATAAACAAGCCCGAAATAAAAAAAATGAGAGTAAGATGGTGAATACGCTTTGGCGGATCCAAGACAGTGGGAGTTTGCATCAAAACATATGCTTGCAATGAAATAATATTGAATGATCACGTTAAGAGTGCATATATTTACTGGGAAGTTATTTAAGGTATACATAGAAAAGTAAAATAAGTCAAGTCGTTCGTTGAATGTACGATTTTAGTTTTGATGGATAGACGCTAATGCAAAGCACGACATCTGATGAGAAAATCGGTTGAACTTTCCAGAAAGAGGTAACGAAGGACGCGGGTTGACAGAACAAGTTCGTCATGCATCACAGGCTGATATCTGGAATCGGCAATCTATGGTTAATTAAAAAAAAAACTTTAAAAAATAATTAATTTGATACGATTTTAGTTTTGATGGAAAGAATTTTTCAGAACGGGTGCCGAGGAACGCGATTAGATTAATTAACGTCATAGTGGAAAGTGAAGGGCGAGTTAACCATTGGGCAGATACTTTAACATGTATTTGACAACTTTGGTTTAAAATATGCAAATAAATATGCATACACTAGCGTTTTTTATTTCGTAATTTTTTTTAACACGACAGATTGGTAGTGAACCCTAAACATTAATTTGTAAACAAGGAACATATTTTGTGTTTTACGTCTATATTAATAAATGATGTATGCATAAGACGGGGAGGAAGTCGAATGAGAAAGAGCAATTTTTATTTACTTCAAAACAGTCTTTTATCTGAAATTCTTATTTAGAACAATGAAAAATAAAAAAAAAATTGCTATTTTTTCCAGTCAGTTGCACAACACATACATGTATATATCAACCATTTTAGTTTATATTTTTCATTCCTGTCCGCTCCTCTAAATATCCAGCAATGCAGCTGTGTTTTATTACAAATCAAAAAAAAAAAAAATGTTAAAACAGAAATTAAGAAAAAAATTGGACACAGTACATACCAAAATGAACAAAAAAATATGGTTCTACATAAGCATTGTATCATTTAAATGTGTAAAGTGTTAATTCCCGCGCTTGCGAAGGATATCATCTACAGTATCTCTATTAATTATTTATTCACCAAAAGGACATATATACAAACTTGAACGAAATTCATTGCTATAGAGTGTACAAAATCATCAAAATGCGTCAAACATTACAAAAAGAAACGATCCCAGCTATTAACACTAATCAGGATGTGTCATATTTATTCACTCTTGTTTTAAGATTGTTACAAGCATTGTAGATTTCCTATAATTAAGTTTTCCTATATTAAGGTATATTATCCTACACAGATTACATTCCGGAATAAATAAGTTTGATCGTTTTCTTTCTTAGTTTAGTCAACACGAATTGCGCAAGGCCATGTTTACTATAATTTAGCATGTATATTGTACACAGTACGCTGCCTTTTCCTTTTCCTTAATATACCCATGGTATATAATAAACTAAGGTTTGTATGAAATATTCAAAGCAGTATTTTGCATGTATTGATTGTGTTTAAATGTTTTTGTTTATTACTAAGTTTGTTCGGATTAAAAAATAAGTATACGTGTAACGGTTAAAGGAAATACCGGGTATGATCTACTATATGTACACCGAATGTATAAATCACTGCAAGGCTTATTTTATTATTATTAAAATCTAAACGCTTCTGAAAGTAAATTATAAATAGCCAGCAATGCTTTCTTGCTGTTATATAGAGTTCTCATTGAGTGTCGACTATATGTAAGTAAGGTGACCCACCCCGTGTATTGTGAAAGCTGTGGGTGGTTTTTTTTTTTTACCTTTTTTACTTGTTACTTCATTTTGCAAGGATACTGTTTTCCAAGAATAAAAAAACTCTTATATGTAAAAGTTGTCTGACGTGGAACGATTCGTATTATAATTATATGTGATTGTATGTAGTTAAATTCTAATGAACACACAGCACCTCACCTTTTATGCGATTGATAAGAAGACAATTTTAGTATTTAAAACTCAAAACAGAGTAGTAGATATTCTCTTGATTCAAATTACATGTACATATCGCTTTTCTCTCGTCTTCAATGTTTATAAGAGCGAATAAGACAGCAATACTTGGACCATATATATGTGTTTCTTACGGAAATATGACAACCTTAAAGGTTATCCGAGATTTCCCCGACTTTAACCCCCGATTTTATGTTATGACGCGTGAGGGAGACCTCAAATTTCAATAGTGAAATGATTGACATCGGAAGGAAGCCCGGATATTACCTTTGACCTCTAAATTTGTACGTAGTATCACGTATGTATATAGCTATGACTTCTTTACCTCAGAATTTAAAGGGTTCATAATACCTCTAACATAATTATGAATAATATTAGTGTAGAGTACATGCATTGTTTAAAAGCAAGTGTCATTTTTAATTGATCGGATTCGTCCGTATTAGGGATCCAGCGAATTTCACTTTTCGCACGTAAACGTCACGTCTAATTATGCGGTGATAGCTTCGTGTAACGAAGAATGGGGGGGGGGGCGGAGTTAGATCATAGCACTAATGTCAATTTTGTCAATTTGGCTGAGTCGTGAATATATTTTCAAATTTAATTTTTCTCAACTAAGTCTATTTGATAATTTTATAAATTTGCAATAGCACATCTTTTAACTCTATTCAGTTTTGAATATTTTAACAAATGACAGGCAAAATAATAAAAAAAAATACTGCCTTAAGTTTTGGTGGTGTCAAACCCATAACCTAAAAGGCCTAGTCCTATTGAGTTACCCAAACTCTGGTGCTCTAACCACCATTTTTATGTACAGTGGGTCATCAATCCACCTTTTTTTGTTGATTGAAATTGGTTCGTTTTTTATTAGACCATATTATGACTATGAAAAAATTATAGAGCACAGACCTACTCTATAAAAGAAACGGCATTGAAGTTCTGAAAAATGACACTATTTGGAGGTTTTGTTACGCATACGCCGGTTTAAATGCATATATTCCAATGTTACAAATCGATGATATTGTCCTTTCTGACATATATTATTTTCAAATAATATCTGCAATATTTGATATTTTGATGCTTGTTTTTTTAAAATTCATACTTTTATTAAATCACATTTTTATTCAATCATATTTTACCGTACATGCGTATTAATTTCATTAGGAAGTACATAAGCCGTGCCTTCCAAAAATATTTTAAGCTATTTCGGAAAACATCAAAACATTGCAAATTGTGTTATCTAAAGCATGATGTAGTTTTGGTATAACAAAAAAAAACCACTTTATGGCGCTTACAAGTGATATTAAATGCCGATCGTTTCTTTAAAATTAATACATGTACCTTGTTTTTGTACTGTTTACAAACATCTCAACTCCTTAAACTTTAACATGTGCTAATGGCATGGGATCCCAATCCCGATTCAGATAAACGTGTGCTAGCCTGGTTTCCAGACAACTCTTGCACAAGCATTAAATCTTAACCCATCTGCAATTTTGAATTTGATAAAAAAGAGTCATGAAAGATTTTGTCTAACTTACAATAGAGAAAAACCTAAATATAAAAACCCCAATTTGGCTTGAATGAAATTATATGAATTTTCACTAATGTGAGTCTACTAGACAGTGTAAGATAATTCAATGTTACATAACATGTATTTTAAACAATCGTTTTCCCCACAAATTTACATGGCCTGTTTTTAGTTTGCCTTATGAGTGAATAAACATTGATAAAACGTTTAATTTTTCATAAATCTTTAACTTTTATGCATTGTCATTAAAATATTAAAAAATGACCGGGAGTTCAGCTGTAACATGTCATTGTTTTGATTTATGACTCTGCATTTACTGGTATAACGAAAATTACGAATTTCTTTCTGTTTATATGATGCATTATTTCGGTTTTTTACAAACGGTCACCCATGTTTGTAAATTAAATAAGTTTCTTTTTATGAATCCTGTTACCAACACGTTAAATAACAAAAATGAGAGACAACTATTAAAGTCATTGAATGAATTTAACACAATACAAAGACACTTAAAACACTAAGGGCAGCTAACAAATCTGTTTACCACAGTTTAAATCTATTCATTCCAACTTCAACCTTAAAAAAGGTTTCAACTAAAAAGGCTTTATGATTTGAAAACAGATTGAAAATTTGGACAGTAATAAAAGGGTGGATGCATATTATAATATAGTACCGAGCTTCTCTCTGACTCGTCTGGTCAGGCTTGACTAGATTCTGATTGCCGATTATTCAAAAATAGAGATATTTGATTAGCTGAAACGATATATTTAGATGTCTATTCTATTGAAAAACTAAAATAAAAATTACTATAGTAATCATAAGAAGTTGTTTTTCAAACAGTTATGTTCAACCCAAGCGTAACAACACAGCAGCCGTTGTCACTTGGCCAGATAGATGGACATGTTACATCAAAAGAACTCTTTAGCAGTGGCCCGGTGTCCGTGCGAAATTCCACCGATTCAGCAGAGGACAGGGAGTTTGTAGGAAAGTTGGTGGTCGAGGGGTTTGAACGGAAATTCGTCCATGCCACAAGTCGAGCGAGGTTTGCTATACGTTATTTTAGTATTTCTGTCCTAGGGATTTCTTTTCCTTTCAAATATATAAAAACTATTGTGAAAAGTCACCAAATGGTCATTTTAAAAAATGTTGACTTCCTGGTTTGGTTCAAGAATAATATCAATTGATAATATCAAAGTTAAATATTATTTTTATAATATGCTAATTGTGGTACTAGTATATATTGGCATTGAAAAATATTTTTTTTAAACAAAATAATACCTTTTAAATGCTCATATGTTTCTTTTGAGGCCATGTCATAAAATTTTTATTAAAAAAATCCATGACTGCTTCGAATAAAAGAGCGAATTGTACTTTTTCTTCAGCATTAAGCATATTTTACAATACCAATGCTATGACGGGTAAGAGCCATTTCAGCATCTTACTCTATCAAGGTCATAAAATCACAAGTTCTCAACTCAAATGCTAAAAAATGTCAATATTGTATAAAAGAAAGTTATAACTTTGCACCTACGGCTGCATTAAAATAAAAAGACGCGTAAAGTCATGCGCACTTGAGTTCTTTTCAGCCTCGTTAAGAATTATTTTTCATGAACTTTTATTATGTATAGAAAAAAAAATCATATATTATAAATAATGTAATTTTATTTGATATTCATTTTTCATATATTTTCCTTCGGAACTCATATTTACGCGGATCAAATTCATGTGGTTATAAATGTTAACGACAATCGGACCCTCTCAGAAGAAGAAAAAAGTGCAGAAGATTCTTTCATCAAATCTAAAGCAATAGGTTTCCAATGCATTTTCTGTCAAAACAGAATTTCATTTTAAAATCGATTGATGTACATGCTCATTGAAGTCTGAGGTTGTGAAGTCCTTAACGTTTCTGTACATGTACATAATTATAACATGCCTGCCATTCACAGCTTACCGGCAGTGAGAACAATGTATTCGAACAATATGAAAGGGAGACCTCCATTGTTTTATGAAAGACACTTCATCGGTGAATATAATGCAGAAAAAGCTGGAGTCTGTGTCCTTCGTTACCATGGGGATTTGAAACTTTTTCCGTAAGTATTTTAGGTCCGTCGTCGTGCGTTTTGCGTTGTGCGTCGTCCGTTAACAATTTTACATTTTTAACTTCTTCTTGAAAACTACAAAGCATCTCTATGGTAAAAGGAATCTTAATTGTGATATTTATAGCTCTACCACCGCTGGGACGCCACTGCGGGGCCAAATTTGCAAAAAGGCCAAATTTTCAAAAATCTTCTTCTCTACTCCCACATTTGTGAGGAGAAAGCTGAATTCATGGTTATGATGTCCATGAAGCCCTCTACCTAAATTCTGAAATTCATTACTCCTGTTTCAGGGGTTCAGGGCAATATGGGCATTTGTTTTCCTATGGACTTAAATGTCACATTTTCATTGCTTTAAACTTAGCACGTGACTGCCTCATATATCTCTGTTAGTTCGGTGGGAATTATTATTATGCATTATGGCTGTCTTTGGAGTAGTTGCTTTTGAAATTCTTTAAAATTAAAGACGTTGACCTTAGAATATTGACGTCACATTGTTGTGTCTGGAGTAGAGCAAAATGAAAGCGTCGAAATTTGCGCAAATCTCTGCAGAGGAAAGGGAGAAAACGTTTAAAATTGAATAGCAACAAAAAATTGTAAAAAAACCCAACAAAACATGGCTTTGCGTAGATTATCGCTATTGATGAATAAATATGTCACTTGATAATCCTCGGGAATCAACCCAATAATATTCCTCTAGTCAGTCAGTAACTAACCTAATAAGTAATAATAGTGTTAATGCATATTATGTTTAAAAATCTTCTTCTCTACTCTCACACATCTGTAAAAAAAACTGACTTCAAAATTATAATAACCAGGAAGTCCTCTACTAAAATTGTAAATTTTATGTCCTCTGGGTCAGTGGTTCAGGCCGTGTTGGGGGGGGGGGGCAATATGGGCATTTGGAGTATGAGTTTCGACAATAGGGCGGGGCCAATATGGATGTTTAGTGAAAATGCATATAATGTTTAAGAATTATCTTTTATACTCCCACACACTGGTAAGGAAAACTGATTTATAATTTTGTAGACCAGGAAGCCCTCTACCAAACTATAAATTTCATATCACCCGAGGTAGGGAGTCTGACTCTAGGGCGGGGCCAAAATAAGTCATACAATGTATTTGCACTCAAAGTTTTAAAAATCCGTCTTCTTTACTTCAGCTGATAATGATTAAAACTGACTGCATACAAAGAAAAAAATAAAGCCATCTATCAAAATCTTAAATCTCATGTCTCCCAATATAGGGATTTAAAACTAGGACGGGGCCAAAAACACTCATATAGTGTATAGGGTAGGGGTTCTTAATGCAGGGTGTGGTCAAAATGGTCATTTAGGGTTAATGTATATAATGTTAAAAAAATCTACTGACAAAGAATAAAAACTGACTGCATATTTAGAAGAAAAATTAGGCCGTCATCTCTAATAATATTGCATGTCACCTACACGTATGGCAAGGGAAGGGTTATGGCTGGGTGGGTGGGGGGGGGTATATTTGTCTTTTTATTTTATTCTGCTCAGGAATTTCAATGAAAGAAATGAGTAAATTCAAATATTTTAGAGAAGAGAAAGAATGGAGTTGTCTATCAAAGTTAAGATTTTGTCAAAGCATTTGGAAAGGGTTCAGGCAGATAATGGAGTTATCTTCCCTTTCTATTTCATAATGGAGTATCTTTTTTTGCTTGTTCATTTTAGTAATTAATCATTGAATATAATATAATTAAGAAGTTGTATGATCAAGAGAGTTATGCAAATATTTTTATTATTTGAAACAAAAACAGTTTTTGAACTTTCTAAACAAACAGACTTTTTAATAGTAAAGTAATAATTGGCTAACCAAAATCACTGATAAGCAGTACATGTAAACTGATTTTGGTATAAATACCACATGGTGATATAACACTTTTAAAACACTACATAAAATATTTGTACAAAATATTCAACAGTAATAAAATCACTCGCATTTCCCCGTTTCAGTATCATATTGCATGCTTTGTACGTCTGATGCATTTGAGTTTATCATTATTCAGAGAGAGGGAGAAAGACGTGCCGCCTTTTGGGTGTTGTGACTTGTGCGGGTAAGTCTGTACAGAAATGATTATCTCTTAATGATTCATCAAACACTTTAGCACAAACTCTTTAATGTATGAAACAATGACCTTCCTCATTCATTGGTTAAGTAAAATAACACTTAATTTAATTCAATTAACACGTAAAATAACTAATTCGGGAAGTGATATAATTAAATTTAGTTTTTGGGAGAGGGCTTAAGTAGGCGGAATGTATGTTGCCAATCCTATTATGTTTGTACATACATGTAATGAAATATTGTTTAAATTAAATTTTATCAATTAATTTATAAAATCAATAATATTGTGGCGTTGTTATATGTTGTAAACATTCTTTCACACTGAATCTTGAAATAGAAAAACACAGATATTGCTTTCAAATATTATGCAATGCATTAGACATGTATGTTGAGCTTGTGCATAGCTGACGTAAAATAAACGTTTTATCGATCCTATCTTATCCATTAAGTCATTAGAATTACACATTTATTGGTTCACTCAGGTGAACTATTACGATTCATGTTAACCCTCAAGTTCTCGTCTTCAGTTATAACGTTTACACGTTCTCAGCTTTTAAAATATGAGCCCATCACGATTATTGACGTACATGCACTTTTACCAGTACCAGTATTTAAGGTACCTCACTACACCTAGACTTACATTTTTTAAGACCCTACGTCACAAGATGGCGATTTAAATGTTTTTATTAAGGTATCCGCATTGTTGAACCAAAGATCATGAGGTCGATTCCGCCTGGGGCTTTGGTTCATTTTACTACATTAATTTTTCAAATAATAATTTTTTGTCCAAAATTGCACTTTGTTTCGACTTGTTGACTTGTATACTTTTTATCCATCATGCTATTTATCATAATCAAGTTATTTTCTGCTCATTTGAGCAACTTTTTTAAAGTGTAGTAAGCCACCTTAATCATAATTATTATACTTTTTTATGAGATGAGCGGAACAATGATAGTTAATGTTTGTATATACTGTATGTCGTTTTAATTTTATGGTGTTCAAATATCACGATTTCTTAAAAAGTACAAATCGCTATGGTTTTAATTTCACACTCCAAAAAAACCAGTTGGTCAAAGTATAAGCATTAACACGTTTTGAAAACTTATGCTAGTATATACGATTTTTTTTAATTTCGGGGGGAAATGACAACATGGTGAAATTAAAACCATCGTGAGTAATTGCTAATCTACAGTACCCACCAACCTGGGATTAGAATCGAGTACTTGATTGTGGGTGAAACTATTCTAATGTATTCAATGTTTAAAAGTAGTTTTCACGACCTGATGTCAATCAGATAAATAGAAGATTGCCAACTTCATGACTTCAAAGTGATATATCATGGTGCATGGGTCATTTATTGAAATTTCATTTATTCTTAAAAATGAACTTATTTATGCCAAGATGAATTGATTATAATGCAAACCAATGCTCCGACCCTACCCCTTTTTACCAAATGCTATCTAGAAACTGGTCGAGATTCATTGTTTAATCCAAATTGTTCTTGCTGCTCATGTCAGAATGCATTGAGTATTTTGTTAGGGAACTCCCCTCTCCTATGATTGGTCAATAATAGTGAAAAAGGTATCTCCCATCCCAGATGCCAAGTTTTGATCACCCCGTGCTGCTTTTAAAAATAGTTATTGTCATGAACATTAAGTTAAACACGTGCCCCAGCATATATGCACTGACATCTTCCATATAGGTAAACATTACGAAAAGGCGCACTTTAAGTATAATTTGCTTAGTCATTTGTGCTTCATAAATCTTTGGTGACAAGTGATTATTAGACTTCTGCACAATTGTAAAACGTACACAGTCAACCATTATGTCTCCTGTGCGTCTTGTTTTCTTTTAATAATTTATTATTTTAAATTTTTGTTTTGTGAGTTTAGACTAGTGCTTTTGGACATTGGAACATCTTCTGAGGTTCCTGCTGGAAAATGTTATGTAGATCATATTTGCGTAGACTCGAGATTTAGAGGTAAAGGCATTGGGAAAATTCTATTAGACATGGCTGAAATCGACGCCAAGAAAAGAGGATGTAAGGTACGGATTATCGTAAATTTTTGAAGCATCGATTAGTTAATTTTAACCACCTTATTACAAGCACAGTGTACGCAATGGATTATAATAGGCTGAAAAAAGTCCACTGTGACATATTGAACTGTAAGCCCATGTCCTAGTACAATGTGGGCAGTTTGAGACTTATAGTTTAGATAGTTCATGACCGTTTGCTTTATTTCACGTACCTTGCACTATCCAATAATTTATCTTTAATGTCAGTTTTGCGGTTAGATTTGTAACTACTTAAAAAATTGAACACTAGTAACAAAGGATAGGAATGTTTAAATAAACACTGTTTTAGTTTTAGTCCCATATAGTTACGCATATCGACAACTAATAAACATGCGCAAGTGAAATTGCGGTTCAAACAATCCATGTCAACAACATTTTTGTATAAACCACTGTAGATTAAAGGCGTTATTCCGCATGCATTTGTTTCGATGCACTACATTGCTAATCCTTGATATACCTGTTATTATTCAAAATCAGATAGTGGTTTTTAAAACATGTTTGGATATTCATTAAATTTTACTATTAACATAATGATATAATATTATTGGAAGTTTGAAAAATGATGTGCTGATTAGTTTCTAATTTCCGATGAGTTGTTGGACAGTTACGTGTTAGTCATTTTCCAGGGTGATCAGAAATACCTGTCACTAGTGAAAAGAAAAGATGACATCAAAAAGGGTTTTCATTATTGATAAAAAAATTTATATCAGAATCTTTATTTTCTGTTTTCATCTAATCTATTAATTAGATACAGAAACTCATCATTAAAAAATCTGATATGCTCAAAGAAAATATTATACATATAGCTTTTGCAAAATTACATTGAATATAAAATTGAAGGTAATATTTGCCAAACTTTTCATATTATATTATAAAATATATCCTAATCGTGTAGGTCTGGTAGTGTGACGTAATGTTGAATGTATTCCACATGTATGCAGTGTTAAAACCAAATTTATAATCGTCTTATTTATTATATGTCAAATAAATGCTCTTCTATATTCAACAGGTTATCACTCTAGGTGTAGCTACAAACAACAGGGCTCAACACTTGTATGAAAGACAGGGATATGTAACCAAAGAGACAACATCACTTTGCTGTTGTGGAATGTGGTGTCTGACTGGAGAAAGGGTATGTAAAGACCAATGCCTTATGGCTATTGATAATTTACTTCATTAGAGCCATATTAAATTTTATTCTGATATTTTGATAGGAATTTGCAAGTATGGAGAAGGTTCTATTGTAAATGGTTCGCTTGACTGGAGATGGACAGAGAATCCGAGCTTAGGAGAAGAAATCTCAAAACTGTTATAACTCACATATGACATGATCTGCCTTAACCACTTAAAAATTGTGATTATATTATAAAAATTCTTATAGTTACCTTGTTCCTAAAACTGTATTCCTCTGTTAAATTGTTATGATATAAACAGTTCAATGGAATAATGAACGTTTACGTTAAATGAAAATCCGTTTTTACATTTTAAATGTTACACATGAATTATTTTGATGGTGATTTATTTAACTTCATCAAACTCAATAAAACTTTATAAACAAACATGCATCTTTGCTTGTCCATTGATTAACGTAACATCATTTTACAAAATAAAGTATCATTTACGGAGTTTTAAAAATGTAGGATATTCTGTTGTATACATTTTAATCTCATTGCTGACTGTGATAATTATTCATAATTATCTATTTTATTATCTATTAATATCATAATTAATTTGTAATTAAAAAAAAATGTCTGTACATTCTCTTGTCCATATCTTTCATAAAAGATGTCATTATAATCTGGTACATCGGACTGTTGGGTCGTAGAACGAACATGAATCTGTCTTCAAAGCAGAAATTTATCGTCGCGAAACAGTGAAAAGAGAAAGGGTGCTTTAAAATCTAAGATGAAAAACACCTACATCACATCAATTTTAGAAGTTTTACTACACGGTTTTTTGTAAATAGATGTTAATTATGAAATGTTCATATTGGGGAAACTTCTGTATTAGATTAAATCAATATATTTTGTGACCTTTTATGGTAGATTGAATAAACAAATAATCCTTGAAAATGATTTGTTTTAGGAATAAGGAATCATTCTTTGAGTATTATGAGGTGATAATTTTGGTCGGGACGTGGACAAATCTAATAAAGCCCGGATGGCTTTATGGCCTTTATATAATAGATTTGACCACGCTACGACCGAAATTATCTCCTCATTATATTCAAAGAATGATTCCTTTAGTTATTACTTATTACTAATTTTTAGCAATTGTATGATTAAATATTACAATATTTATATATTTATGTTATTTCCGTTTCTTTCAATTATGCAAACCCCGCTTGGCCCCCCCAACGATACGTCATTTGAATTTATTGGACTGTAAATACAATTCTATTCCTAGTGGTATTACAGGCAAAACACTGACAAATTTAAATATTTTATCAAACATGTATTTAAGATGAGAAAAGTTACATTGACATTGTCCGATCCTAAAAACAATTTGAATTAAAATACACAGAAAAGAACATGTAAATTAAATACAATGACAATATATCATTCTTAAGTATTTACTTTTGAATTTAAAATCTTCAATATATAAACGATGTAACATATTATATCAGTTTTCTCTTTGCTAGGAATGTTATTAGCATTTAAAGTTTCTTGTATGTGAAATGGTCCATTCATAAAGAAATATTTCCACGTAATAATTATACAAAAATGTCTCCCACAAAAGACAAGGATAATGAACGCAATAAGTTGAGGTATTATCACTTCATGTATCCTATATTTTTATACCTGTGAATAACCAATACGGTATCTAACAATTGTATAAGGATAATAATAATGGTATATCTATATTGGGAACGGTTTTCCGCATCTGCTGATGTTATGACCGGTTAGTAAATATATCATGAGAGAAAAAACATAATTATACATATATATACATGTTTAGACCAACGGGCTTCTGTACAAACTACAAAACCGCCATTGCATTATTTTTTTTTGAAACGTAAACAATTCAGCACAGCGCGCTTTTGAACAATGCTATAGTTTCTTTCCTTCCCAGGATTAATCACTAAGGACTGACTAAGGCTTGTGAAAACATTTCTTCCTTAAAGCTGTGCCTAAATTGATATTTTGGTAAATTATATATCTGATAAAATTTGTATCTTTGGGTTAATAGAATAAAATAGAATCTACTGAACATATCGGTAATCAAAATGAAAGTTCACGTAAAGTTACATCTTCGCTAGCCAAGAGTTTCTGAGCGGTGCGGATCCGAAAGCCTTGACTAGCGAAGATGGTAAAGTTACTTTATGCAGTATATTTTAACAATTACGTGAAGTGTCTTATTTAAAGCAAACCCGCCTTAATAATATGTATATGATGAAGTATTCTACTACAGTTATTGCCGAAATCAAAGAGATGCCGCGGACATTATTCTTCAATATACCACGAACGTCATCAGTAAATTATCAGATCAGAAATACCTATTTGTCTCGCACTGATCATGAAAGTACAACTTAAAACTGTAAAAAGTTTTAAAACCATGACAATTTCACGTGTTAGTTCCAGTCAAAACGATGTGTATTGCCTCAAATGTTTATTTTTAAGAGATCAATGCTGCTGTTCCTAGGACCTCCCTAGCACATTTTCACTGCGTGTTTTTACATAAAATATATAACGTGTAGTAGAAATTGTTGTGTTACACGAATATTCTTGGTACGACTTATTTTTTGTATCAAGAGTTATTCCCCGTTTTTGTATTCTTCAATGTATTTTTGAGTTGTGCACAGAGACGTGCACACATGCCGCAGATGGCTAAAAGGGGCATGGTCACGATTTTGGTCAAAAATTATTTTTCCGATTTTAATGTTTACAATGCTTCAGTAAAGCATTTCTAATAGGCAACCAAAATTTGAGTGTCATTCGTTGAGTTATCGGCGAGTTTCAGAGCTTACAATTCTTTGCTATGTAAACAAAGCTTTTGTATACATTTTGAATGTTGAAGTACAAATTCCAGTTTTAGACCTAAAATGAGTGTGTTAAACGTTAGGAAATGTGTATTTATGCTTAAAATGGATATGACGATAGACAATTCAGCTTGAAAAAGATTTTAACTGGTATATTGTACCTTTGTAAACAAAAACAGGGCACGAGCCTTGTTTACATGACAAAGAATTGTGAACCCTGTAACTTGCTTATAAAAAATGTATTCTTAAAGCATTGTAAATAATAAAAACAGAAAAATTGAATATGACCAAAATCGTGACCATGCCCCTTTAAGCAATATTTGTACAAGCGTACCAACAGAGCTGATAATGTAGCCCCACGGTGTAAGTAGTTTTGTGTTTATTATTATTATAATATTAAAAATGTTCAGTTTAGGATGTTTATGAAATTGAAACAATGTATAACAGAACTCAGCCATGTTGGCGCGAAAATCGCTCGTGCATGATGTTATATGTATTCACGCTAGGTAAACTATATGATGAATTTATTACACTACAATTATATGTTTAATGCATATTAATAACAAACATATTATATATTACGAAACCTTTTCATAGAAATTAAGTCAATTCAGGTGTCATTGTGTTTTTATGTGGAAAAGTCAATATATATTTTTTCAGTCATTTGTCATGTATTGATTTAAACAATGTTAGGAATTTTCAGATTTATAACTTTGTTATTTGTTTATTACAGCTTTTACTGCAAAGCATACTAATGTACAAGTGTACAATAAAAAACTGAACGACAACCTTGGCGTGGTTATCAGTATAGTAAAAGACCATGGCAGCTGCAGAGTCAGGACGACTACCCGCAGAGTTAGGACATCTATCCGCAGATTCAAGACAACTACCCGCAGAGTCAGGACAGCTATCCGCAGACTCAGAACAACTACCCGCAGAGTCAGAGCAGCTACCCGCAGAGTCAGGACAGCTACCTGCAGAGTCAGGACAACTACCCGCAGAGTCAGGTCAACAACCCGCAGAATCAGAACAGCAACCCGCAGGGTCAGAACAGTTTAAAGAGGATATCTCACATAAAAGAAAGAAATAGCTTACTATTGCAGGACAATTGATCTTTAAAGAAACAGTGAATAAACGTTGGGCAGTTTTGTCCAAAATAAAAAGAAAAATTGATGATGAGATACAGTATTTCGTGGAATCTATGAATAAGAAAAAGATAGCAATAATTGTAAAGGAAAACCTTACCAAATTAGTTAAAATGTATAAAGAAAAATCTTGTGAATTTGTCAACTTCTTAGAAAGAACTGATACAGAAGAAAGTAGAAAGGAGAAACTTTCTCATGAACTTATTGTTTCTGCTCTAGAATCAAGATTAGAAAACCTCATAGATGAAATTAACTATGTAATTTTCACTACTTGTCCTCAAATACATGATGGCGGAACTTCAGGAAAAACATCAAGCAAAGGATCAAGCCAGAAATCTTTTTCATTAAATTCAACACTCATTTTAAGACAAAGAGCAAAAGCAGAGGCTATCAAAGCAAAACTTGAATTTACCAAAAAAGAAGCCGAATTAAAAAAGCAGAAATCCAAGTTAAAAGAAGAAGAACAGAAAAGAAAAGCAGAGACAACCAGAAAATCAACTGACTTGGAGACAGATCTACAACTTCTATGCGCACAGAAAGAAAAAGCTGTTGTCGATGCTGAACTTCAAGCTATGGAAGAATTCGCGGAATCAGACAGTATATGGGACCCAGAACTTGACATTATATATTCAAGGGAGAAAACCAGAAGATATGTTGATGATGTTTTGATCTACAAAAAAGAAACTGTATGTGATGAACGAATAAACCAGGAAGAATGTGAAGACAATTTAGAAACTGAATCATTCATATCACACCCTGCGAAAGTGGTCCCTGCAAAATTTCAACCAAAGAAAAGTCTCATACCAGATGTGTCAGTTATTCAGCAACCAAAGAGTCATCAAAAAATTACTACTAAAAGTGAAATTCCAAATGAAAGTGTTCCACATCATGCGTATGCAGTGAAAAATGACCCTACAAGAGAAATTTCACAACTAACCAACTATATTCTCAAGAAAGATTTAATGCTGTCTAAAATAACAACATTTGACGACAGGCCTGAACATTATGAAACTTGGAAGTACAGCTTCAAATCTGTGTGTCAAGACTTGAACCTTAATTCGCCAGAGGAATTGGATCTCCTCATTCGCTGGTTAGGACCTACATCTGTGACTTATGCCAGAAGTATCAGAGCTTCAACCATAGACAATCCTAACCTAGGCATCAAGAAGTTGTGGACTAGATTAGACGAACGATTTGGTTCTTCTGAAATGGTGGAATCGGCTCTAAAGAACAGATTATCAAAGTTTCCAAAACTTACAGACAGTGATGCGAAGAAACTTTATGAACTTTCTGATTTATTGTCGGAAATCATGTGCTTGAAAAGAAATCCCAAATATCGTGATCTTCTCAGTTATTATGATACATCAGTGGGAGTGAAACCAATTGTTACCAAATTACCTCGTAATCTACAATCCAAGTGGATCAACAAGGCAAGTAAATTCAAACAAGACCGTGATGTTCCGTTTCCTCCATTTTATGTACTTTGTGATTTCATCAGTGAAGCTGCAACTACCATGAATGATCCAAGCCTTTCATATGAGAAACCAGAATCCTCAAAATCAAATCCTACACCATACAGGAAAATGAACGTCAAGAAAACTGAATTTGCAGAATTACCAAATTGTCCTATTCATAATACTCCACACACACTCAATGAGTGTAGGAACTTCCGGCGGAAACCACTGAAAGAAAGGAAACAAATACTGCGTGATAACAACTTGTGTTACAAATGCTGTGAGTCGAAGACACATGTGTATAAAACTTGTGATGCTAATGTGAAATGTTCAGAATGTGGTAGTGAAAGACACAGCACAGGGATGCACACTGTTCCCAGAAACAATCAACAAATCCATTATGGAGCCACTCCAAGATTTGTCGATGGAATGTCAACAAGAACCACTTGACGGTGGGGAGCAGCCATCCAGAAACATTTCTAGATTTGACCGCAGGGAAACAGATATAAACAACAAATGTACTACAGTTTGTGGTGACAGTTTTTCAGGAAGATCTTGTGCAAAGACTGTTCTCGTCAATGTTTATCATAAGAGTGACCCCAATAAAGTTCTTACTTTGTACGCTATTATTGATGATCAAAGTAACTGTACACTAGCAAGGTCAGAACTTTTTGACTATATGCGTATACCGAAATCAACTACTCAACAGTTTACACTGTCATCATGTGCCGGTCGTCAGCAGATGAGTGGACGCAGAGCTTCAGGATTCTTTGTATCATCCATAGACGGATCTGTAACCATGGATGGAACTTCCGACAGTAACAGAATGTAATGACATTCCTGATGATCGTAGCGAAATACCTACACCTGATGTAATAAGTCATCAAACTCATCTGTGTGACCTACCAATTCCAGAGCTCAACCCAGATGCTCAAATACTGTTACTGATTGGACGGGGTCTGCCTAAAGCACATCATGTTGGAGATCAACGCATAGGAACTAGAAATGCACCCTTTGCTCAACGTTTGAACCTTGGCTGGGTAGTGGTCGGAGATGTGTGTCTAGGAAACTTTCATAAACTAACAACTGTTGCTTCATTCAAAACTACATTGATTGACAGTCATCGTGAAACCATTTTCAAACCATGTTCTAATGTGTTTCAGTTAAAAAATGACATTTCAAAGTCTCAATTACAAGCCAATGTATTTCATGTTCAAGCGGATGACAATGAGATTGGACTCTCGGCAGACGATTGGGAGTTTATGGATTTGATGGACAAATCTTTTCAGAAAAATCAAGATGGACGTTGGAAAGCACCTCTTCCATTCAGAAATCCCCGCCAGTTATTACCAAACAATCGAGTTCAAGTATATAAACGTGCTCAAATGTTGCATGTGAACTTACAGAAAAATCCTACAAAAAAGGAACATTTCGTGACATTTATGAGGAATCTCATTGAAAGTGATGCAATGGAAATAGCTCCTCCATTGGACCTAAACCAAGAATGTTGGTATCTACCATTATTTGGTGTTTACAATCCAAAAAAGCCTGACAAAATCCGTGCAGTCTTTGATTCTTCAGTGAAATTTCATGGAGTCTCGCTGAACAGTGTATTATTAAGTGGAACCAAATTTGTGAATGACTTAACTGGTGTATTGTTACAATTTCGCAAGGATGCTGTTGGTATTATGGCTGACATTGAACAAATGTTTTACAGATTCTTGGTAACAGAAGAACACCGTGACTTTCTTCGATTTTACTGGTACCACAATAATGATCCAAATGAAGAACTTATTGAATATCGAATGAAAGTACATGTGTTTGGAAACACACCATCCCCAGCGGTAGCTATATACGGATTACAGAAAACAGTGGAGAACGCAGATCATGATGTAAAAAGTTATGTGTACAAGAATTTTTACGTGGATGATGGAATTACATCAGTACCAACTAGTACTGAAGCAGTGAATCTATTGAAGAAAACCCAATCCGTGTTATATGACCAAGGGAAAATCCGATAACACAAAATAGCTTCCAACAGTGTAGATGTCATCACACAGTTCCCACTGGAAGATCTCGATAAGAACCTGAATTCAATAAACATTGGGATGGATGAATTGCCAATGCAGCAAAGCCTCGGTATAGCCTGGGATTTGAACAGTGACAGTTTCACCTTTAGTTCAAGTTTTCAAGACAAACCTTTTACCAAACGAGGAGTGTGTCGATTGTGAACAGTATATTTGATCCTTTGGGATTCAAAGCGCCTATTGTTATCCATGGACGACTACTCATGCAAGATTTCTGCAAACTTACCTGTGAATGGGATCAACCGCTTCCGAGTGACAAAGAACCTCTATGGCTTCAGTGGAAGGAATCATTGAATTCACTTAGTGACATTTATATACCACGGATGTTTACCAAAATTTCATATAGTGAGGCTAAATCCTGTGAAGTACACATATACTCTGATGCCTCTGAAAAAGCCATTTCAGCTGTCGCTTACCTTTACACAGTTAGCAAACAAGATGAGGTAGACGTTGGATTCATTATGGGAAAGTCAAAAGTGGCACCATCTTCAGGACATACTATTCCACGGCTGGAGCTGTGTGGTGCTGTGTTAGCCACAGAGTTGAGTGAAAAGATAACAGTTAATTTGGACTTACCTTATGATTCTGTCAAATTCTTCACTGACTCCAAAGTTGTGTTGGGATATTTGAACAATCGCTCAAGACGTTTCTACAATTATGTCAGTAATCGTGTGAACATTATCCATCAACGTTCAAAGCCTCAACAGTGGAATTTTGTCTCGTCTGAAAATAATCCAGCAGATATTGAAACCAGATCTGTGAAATCTGTAGCTGGTGTGATGGAAAAGTGGGTTTCTGGACCAAGTCAACCACAATCTAGTGCAGACAGAGAAAATTCTGACTTCTCATTGATTGACCCTGATAGCGACAAAGAAATTAAACCTGTGGTTAAGAAAACTTCTGTAGAACAATTTATCGCCAACCGATTTGTAAAGTTCTCAACATGGAACAAACTGATTTGTGCGTTCAGACTCCTGAGAAGAGTATGCTTCCAGATTAAAGACAAAAATGTGACTTTTCTTCCAGAAAGTGTTGAAGAGACTTATGAAACTGAATTGTTAGTTCTACGGAGCTCTCAGAGACTCTCATTCAAAGAAGAAATAGAATATTTACAAGATTGTAAACCTCTACCTCGCAAAAGTGCATTATTACAACTCAACCCTTTCCTAGACAAGGATGGAATTCTTCGAGTCGGTGGACGTCTCAGCCATTCTCCTTTATCTGCAGACCAAAGATCTGCAGACCAAAGACACCCCGTCATCATTGACAGAAAATCACATATTGCTGTCTTACTTGTGAGAAGATTTCATGAGAACGTGCAACACCAAGGAAGAGTATTTACAGAAGGTGCCATACGATCGCATGGTTTCTGGATTATAGGAGCCAAAAGGATTATTAACTCTGTGATTCACAAGTGTGTAATTTGCAGGAAACTCCGTAAACCCTCCGCCCAACAAATCATGGCCGACCTACCTGCAGACGGAGTTGTTCCATCACCTCCATTTACAGTCGTAGGAGTAGATGTCTTTGGTCCTTGGAATGTAGTGGCACACAGAACAAGGGGAGGATTAGCACACTCCAAGAGATGGGCCGTAATATTTAGCTGTCTAACATCTAGGGCAGTTCATATCGAGGTCATCGAGGATATGAGTAGTTCATCATTTACCAATGCTCTTGCAAGATTTGTATCTATTCGAGGACCTGTGAGGGAATTTCGATCTGACCGTGGGACGAACTTCATAGGTGCATTAGACAGCATTAACGTTGATGCTGTTTTTGTTGAGTCTGGACCTGTCAAGAAGTTTCTCTCCGCTAATAGAGCCAAATGGACCTTCAATCCACCCCATGCATCCCACATGGCCGGATCATGGGAGAGAATGATTGGAATCGCTAGGAAAATTCTTGATGTTATTCTACTCAACACCAAAACCAAGGAACTTACTCATGAAGTGTTGTGTACGTTTATGTGCGAGATAACTGCTATCATGAATTCAAGACCCATATGCCCTATTTCTACAGATCCAGAGGATCCAGTGATTATAAGTCCATCAATGTTGTTGACACAGAAGGACTTCAAAGAAGACATGCTGCGTGTTGACTCTAGTGACATTAAAGAAATGTATTTATCACAATGGAAACATGTTCAATATCTCGCTAACCTATTTTGGAAACGATGGAGAGATGAATATTTACTGATTTTGCAGATTCGACAAAAGTGGCAGTATAATCAACCTAATTTCAAAGTTGGTGATGTTGTCCTCATGCGCGACCTGACGGTTCATCGCGGCCAGTGGCCTCTTGGTCTAGTTACCAGGGTTTTTCCAAGTGAAAGTGACAGCAAAGTACGTAAGGACTGTAGAGATTCGCGTTGCCAAAGATGGAAAACGTGCGACATTTGTAAGACCAATTAAAGAACTTGTGCTATTAGTAGAATAGTTTCTCTACTGTTTTTACTAGTGTACTGATATATGTTATTCTTACACATATAGTATTTGTGAAGTTAGTGTAATGTTCTGGATGAACATGGTATGTAATCTATATTTATATGATGGGTAAACATATTTCAGTAATGTTTATTTTTTCATATTAGTAATATCTTGGTGATATTAGGTGGGGAGTGTTGTGTTACACGAGTATTCTTGGTACGACTTACTTTTTGTATCAAGAGTTATTCCCCGTTTTTGTATTCTTCAATGTATTTTTGAGTTGTGCACAGAGACGTGCACACATGCCGCAGATGGCTTAAGCAATATTTGTACAAGCGTACCAACAGAGCTGATGATGTAGCCCCACGGTGTAAGTAGTTTTGTGTTTATTATTATTATAATATTAAAAATGTTCAGTTTAGGATGTTTATGAAATTGAAACAATGTATGACAGAACTCAGCCATGTTGGCGCGAAAATCGCTCGTGCATGATGTTATATGTATTCACGCTAGGTAAACTATATGATGAATTTATTAAACTACAATTATATGTTTAATGCATATTAATAACAAACATATTATATATTACGAAACCTTTTCATAGAAATTAAGTCAATTCAGGTGTCATTGTGTTTTTATGTGGAAAAGTCAATATATTTTTTCAGTCATTTGTCATGTATTGATTTAAACTATGTTAGGAATTTTCAGATTTATAACTCTGTTATTTGTTTATTACAGCTTTTACTGCAAAGCATACTAATGTACAAGTGTACAATAAAAAACTGAACGACAACCTTGGCGTGGTTATCAGTATAGAAATAATCATATTAAATTGCCCTTAAAATATTAGGAACACGATTCAAAGATATTTTATAAATAAGTGAAGGGTATTAAAAATCCAAAGAAAAATTCTGTCGTCTGCATGTGATTCCTTTGATCGATACACATGTAAACATTACTAACAAAACCGTTGGGGTTACAGGGAACAGCCGTCAAAATGACCTAGATCGTCTCTCTATAAGAAAAACGATCTGTAGAAATACTGCGCTGTTAGTAGAATAGAAATAAAGTTCTTGTTATCGTGAATGTTGCAGGATAACCTCCTCGGTCTCGAAATGTTGTTTGATATATAAAAGCCTCGGCTTACGCCTCGGCTTTTATATTTCAAAACAAAATTTCTCGACCTCGGAAGTTATTCTGCAACATTCACGAAAACTCGTACTTTATTTCTTAAATAGACTATAAACACAAGGCACGATTTTTACTGCGAAACTGAAAGGGACAAATAAAACCACGTGGTCTATATTTAAATGACAATAACATTCGCAGTGGTGATATTGACTGTCCATACCTAGTTCAATACATTCCCGTCGAGTTTTTGTTTCTTTATTTCTCTGAGATAACTTTAAGGGTATTATCATATTTATCTCAAAAGCGTACTATTTTCATTAAAACTGTGTACTTTTGGGTGTATTTGGGTGGTTAGTATCAGGTAGTTTTATATAGGCGATACGATCAGTGTGGTAAATAATAGTCTAGATGGAGATAATATAATAATACATAATATGAATTAACAGAAAATTAAATAGGTCATATGATTGTATAGTCTACGACAACCGAGGTACTCCTCCACATCGCTGACTTTTCAAGGGGGTGAAATGTTCTACATATAGAAAAGATTTGTCAATGTTGTTGGATATGAAAGTCACGGAAAATGATTGCAATTTTGGAAAGTGTCATTAACATTTTTTGCTGAAATAAAATTTTTTAAAATTTACCCCTTTCTAAACAAAACTGAAATATATTGTGATGGTATTCAATTTTTTAAAGCAAAAAAAAAAAAAAGACTCATTATTATAAAAAAAATTGTTAATGTATCATGGTTTACAGGACTCGATTCCAGATCACAATATTACCCAATTATCGGTTATATGCGTCACTGATTAATCAACTTGTTAAATTTTTCGAACAATAAATTGTTGACATTAGCCACTGGTTTTCTCGCGAGAACCAAAGAAAAACTTTTGAGAAGCATATATGATGTGTAATTTGAAGAACATCATGCTTTCTAAGTAAATAAAACAGTATACATCGGTTACTTTTATTTCTCAGGGGAGATTTAAAAAGTCAGACGACACTTAACCAACATGAACTGTGACGTCACAATAAAGGGAAATTACTCTAACTGAAGTTATTGTAAATCTGCTAAAATTACCAAAATCCTCTCAAAATCTTGCAAAGCTAAAGAATGAGGACATTTCTTCAGATATAGGAAACAGTTGTAACTTGCACTCATTTGGATGAATGCTCACATTTATTTTATTCACTATAATTACGGTAATCAGGGGCGTAGCTTAGGTTTGTTTAATGTGGAAGCAAATTAAGGCAGGGTGTTTGGGGCCCACCTTGAGGCCCCAAATGGGTCCAGGGCGAAGCCCTGGTGGGGGCACAGGGGGTGAAACTCCCTGAAGCTGGCGAGTTTTCAGCATTTTAGACACTAAAGTTTGAGTATCCAGAAAAGGGAGTTTCATCAAATAACCCCAGTTTTTAATGTTTAAAATGCTTACTTAATCATCATCATAAAATTAAAAAAAGAAAAAGTAGTGCCTGATTTATGATTAATTTAATTTATGATTAATTTAGTTTTTATCTAATAAGTCTTGTGCTTTCTCTCTTACTGGTCTATATCATTTTTGTCTACAAAAAAACTTTTATAATACAAAAAAATTATATATTTAAACTTTAAGATTCCGTTAATTCCTGAAAACCTATTCATAATCATTGTCAACCTGTCACTCAGGTTATGGAATTGTATGCAAATAATAATATACAAATATCAGAAGAGCAATTTAGTATTTTGTTATTTATTGAAAAAAGGCAAGTCGTCTTTGCTTTTTCTGAGAAAAAGCAAAGACGACTTGCCTTTTTTGGTCACCAATAAAATCAAATTTTGTAATTGAACAAGCGTAAGACCTGCCAATCGCCCTGTTGTTCGAGATCTTCTAAAGAAGATACGACAACGTTGTATGCGGCTAAAAAGGTACTCAAATGTACTCTTATTCATATTAATTTATTTGTGTTCAATATTTATAATATATTAAGTACTTATTTTTTTATTTGCCTTTTTTTTTTTTACAAAACAATGTGGAAGCACGTGCTTCCGTGCTTCAATGAAAGCTACGCCACTGGTAATTTCCAGGAACGTACACGTAGCATCGTTTTTTAAAAAGGGGGGGGGGGTGGGTGGGTGGATGGCAGCCTCATCCAAAAAATCTTAACAAGCAAAAGAAGGATAATTTTCAAAATCATGAATATTCTTATTCTTCAGCTCTTTTGCAGTTCAATGGTTTCTTTATTTTCACTTTCATTTATTACATGCTCCCAATCCCAAGGGGGGGGGGGGGCTCTATGTTCCTTTAATATAATAATAAAATATTTTTAAGCGTAATTTTAAAAAAAATTAAAAATTAATAAGAAAAAATGTCTACTTCAAAAAAATGGGGATGAACTGACGTTACAATCACTTTAAAAGAGGAGATACAGTGCAATGAACAATTATATTAAAATCTTTATTATTCAACAAAATTGAATCTGAGATTAAAGTATTGTTCTACTTATAAATAAATAAATAACAAATCTTATAAACTATGAATAATAAAAATTTTCTGAAAAATAGGTATGTTTTATTTTATTTTGCAATCAAATTTATTTACGTTGTTAATTTTATTTTTATTGATTTATCATAATTCATTGTTTGAGCACATGCTGCGCTCGCCCCAACGGTCGCACCGTAAAACATATTAGTTCCACCTACCATGCATATTTATGAGTCTTATATTCAATCAAGGGCAGACTAGTCTTAATTCCAGATACTTGTAGAGCAGTAAGGGTAATAGAGAATAACGATTTTTTTCATTGGAAATTGTCCAAACTCTATAACAAATGACTTGCAATAATATTGAGCGAGGAATCGGGTCGGTCGGTCTTAAAAAACAATAAATAAAAAGTGGCCTAATAACAATGCTTAACTTAGGTATTTCCAATGCTCAGTAATCATTTCAAGGTCAGTTGTCAAGTTGTAACCGTGATGCAGAGCTCATTTGTCTTGTTCTTTAAACCAGGCTCGTGAAATGAAAACACCATAACATGGTACTTTTTGTTCATAATAAGCTTAGGATAGAAAAAAACTATAATAAATTCTTATCTTTTACCGGTATTTTAACAAAGAAAGACCAGAATGTCCACAATTGATTGAACAGTTCTAAGTGTTCGTACATGTTCGATTTTCTGTATGTACATAATCTTACGGCGACAAAAAACTTAAAATACTCTTATTCCTACGACTGAATGAATATACTTTCATAATAGCAATCAATGATACACGTAAGTATAAGCGTATTTTAAATGTTTTTGTCGCCGTCATACTTCACTCAAAAAGTGCCTATGGTCAACGGGTGTGCAGTGACCTTAAATGAAGTTTGTAGGTCAAGGGTCAAGGTTATATCAGAAAATGCAAACATTCTTTTTTCATAGCATATATACTCTACACTAAGCCCTATTTGACTCGTACTTCACTTAAACAGCGCTTTTGAGTGGAGGGTGTGCAGTGACCATGAATCAGGTTTTAAGGTCAAAATGAAAGGTTATAGAAGAATTATATGAAAAATCCTTGTCCGGAGCATATCTTCTCTCCCTGTAGTTCAATCTGGCTCATACTTCACCCACAGGGTTCCTTTGATCAAAAAGTATGCAGTGACCTTGAATTATGTTTGTAGGTCAAGTGTCAAGGTTTTTCATATGTGATCACACAAAATTCCTTTTTCAAGAGCATATATACTCTTCACTTATCTCTATTTGGCTCATACTTTACATAAACAGAGCTTTTGGGTTAATGGTGTGCAGTGACTTTGAGCCAAGTCAATGTCAAGGTCATAGCAGATCTTTTTATAATCAGTTTTAGGCCTAAGATTGTTTCCCATTTGCTTAATATTGCCCAGATTAAACAAAATTGCCTGTATGTAAGGGGAATTGAAATTGAATAAAGCTATATGCTGGAAAATTTCTTAATTATAGGTTAAAGCAAACGCAAAATTCTCTGAAATGCTTTTTTCCCTATTGTCCATTATTATCTCAATGTTGTCTAGTTGATCATTCAAGCTCGTGTTTTAGTTAATGATTTTTAACTGGTCATATCTGTATATTCTATAAATGACACAGCTAAGGCCAACTCGTAATTCGGTAATTATAAGAATTTTTACGTATATATAAATTCTTACATGTTCTTTATTAAATTCTGCCATCATCCAGCTGTAATCAGGTAGATCGTGGAGATCGTTTGACGTGGTTAGACGTTAATGATAAACATCGTTTATCCTTTCCTATTGTGTATCAGTCCTATCATATCCTGCGTGTATACTGTTCTATCGTGCGTGAATCCTATCCTATCGGCTATCTTGTAAAAAAAAAACTACTGCTACTGTATACATGTATGTACTCATACAGAATCCCTTTCATATCTAAGAAACGCTCCTTATTTGAAAGCCTTTCAAATACTTGAGTACATTTAGGTACATTTTTCTCCTCCAGCTGTTCCATGTATTTCGTCAAAATATATATGAGAAATATGTACGTCCCTGTGCTCATATGTAACTTCTAAAATAAATGCAAAATTTTAGTGGGTATTCCCTCATAATAAACTGATGTTGGTTAGCTGGTGTAAACTCGCTTAAGGTGGAATAACACATCATCACAAAATGGCTGACCTCTTATCTAAACGAAATTTGTTTTATTAAAAGGATTTTATCTTTCATAATCAAATAATTTACTGTTAATTTAAGCGGTTTTTTCCAGGTGTGTTATTCCACCTTAAATGAATTTAAAGCCAATACTAAAACATGTTTACGTCTCGAATGTACGATATGGAAATCGGGGTCGTAATATATAGGGCGCATGTAGTCTGTGACCCTGTGCAACAGATTTTGTTTACGTCTGGAATTTTTTTTTGCAGTCTGGGAATGTTTTGCACTTTAGCTATTTTTATTTTGTGAAAGCTTATTATTAAAATTCATTAGATTGGTAATATAAGACAAGAAAAGATTAAATCACATCTTGACGTTTTGTATTTAAACTAATACCAATAACAACAGGATAAACAGTTATTGGTGTATTCACCGCTGCACTGTCACACAACACACCATCGTGCTGTCACACAACTATTTCATACTGCCATACAACACTGTCATACTGCCACATAACACTGTCATACTGCAACAGAAAAATAACATACTGCCACACAAGACTGTCTTACTGCCATACATGTACAACACTGTCATACTGCCACACAACACTGTCATACTGCCACACAACACTGTCAGTCTGCCATACAACACAGTCATACTGCCATACAACACTGTCATACTGCCACATAACACTGTCATACTCCAACAGAAAAATGAAATACTGCCACACAATACTGTCTTACTGCCATACATGTACAGCACTGTCATACTGCCACACAACACTGTCATACTACCACACAGCACTGTCAGTCTGCCACACAACACAGTCATAATGCCACACAACAATGACATACTGCCACATAACATTTTCATTCTGCCATACATGTACAACATTGTCATACTGCCATACAACACTGTCATACTGCCACAAAACACTGTCATACTATTATACATGTACAACACTGTCATACTGCCACACAATACTGTCATACTGCCACACCATACTGTTAAACTGCCATACAAAACTGTTATACTGCCACACAACGCTGTCATACTATTATATATGTACAACACTGTCATACTGACACACAACAATTACATACTGTCACACAACACTGTCATACTGCTTCACAACAATGCCATACTCTCACACAACAATGCCATACTGCAATACAACAATGTCATATTGCCACACAATATTGTCATTCTGCCAAATAACAATGTATTACTGCCACACAACACTGTCATACTACAATACATGTACAACACTGTCATGCTGCCACACAACACTGTCATACTGCCATACAACACTATCATGCTGCCACACAACACTTTTATACTGTCATACAACACTGTCATACTCTCACACAACAAAGTCATACTGCCACACAACACTGTCATACTGCCATACAACAATGTCATCCTGCTGCACAATATTGTCATACTGCCATACAACAATGCCATACTGTCACACAACACACCATCGTGCTGTAAAACAGTACTGTCAAACTGTCACACAAAACTATCATACTGCCATACGACCCTGCCATACTTTCAAACAACAAACCATCGTGCTATCACACAGCACTGTTTAACTGTCACACAACACACCATCGTTCTGTCACACAGCACTGTCAAACTGTCACACAACACATTCATACTGCCATACAACCCTGCCATACAGTCAAACAACACACCATCGTGCTGTCACACAGCACTGTCAAACTGCCACACAACACGCAATCAAAGAGATACTAAGTCGTACGTTCGAGATATCCAGTCGTAATAACGAGACAATATGTCGTACAAACGACTTTATCTTATCTTATATACGTAATATATAGGTTGTCATATCGAGATGAAAATTCATAATCACGGGATAATGGTGAGAAAATAAGTCGTTATAACAAGATACTAAGTAACACTTTGTAACAACTTATTACTTCGTTATGACGCCTTATTATCTCGTACGTAAAACTTATAATCTCGTACGTATGACATACTATCTCACTAGTACTCATACGGCGTATTGCCTTGTTAGTAAAACTTAGTATTTTATCGTTAATATATTTTAGTCTCTCGTATGTACGACTTTGCGAAAAAAAATATCTAAACTGTCAGCTATTGGCTTCCGTACAAAAAAGCAATTCTTCGTTTTAGTCGTTTTTACGACTTATTATTCGTTCGTACAACATATCAACTCGTTAGTACGACCTAGTATCTCGTATGTATGACTTAATATCTCGTAAGTATGACTTATTATCTCGTATGGTATGTACGACTAAGTATCTCGTTCGTACAAGTTAGAATAAAATAATTTAACTTGGCAGCAATACGCTACCATACAAAATAACAATTATTCATTCCCCTCTTGTACATAAAAAACGAGTATTGAATGAGAAATATATTTGAGAATGCGGAAATGAGAACAGTCAACTAAATTGAAATAACAAATACGGGTCATTGATATCAAGGACTTTTGTCCATCTCTATATGAGCAAAAGAAATAGATCTGATCAGTATAGTGTCATTACTAGTGACAATAGTGACATTACTCATGACAACATCGAGAAGGTAAGACATTTATTTATTTTTTAAAAATGATATGCTTCTCCGTATTTCGAATAATCGCATGATATTCTTAATGTCTACGCGTTCCGTTTTAAGTCTAATGTAGTTCTGCGGTCACATATGATAATATAATAAATGAATTGTTAAAATTTTTATTACTACGTCTCCAAACTTAGTTTGCAATGTTAAATGCACAATTACGTGACCCATATATTAATCTTTTGTGCGTTGACAACACGGGCGTTAATGTTGTACTGCGTTATGCAGTGATATATTTTCCTCCTAAGAAAATTAAAACAGTAACAGAGCAGAGGTGTTCATGTGTACGTATAACAGATGTTGCATGGTTAATGCACACACAATTGATCTCGCCGAAAACGAGGAAACAAGGTACGTTTCGGAAACATACAAACCCTGTGCAACATCCTGTGCAGCAGAAATCTACAATGGAAAATACAACTTACAATAAAGGCGACAAACTAATGACCAATTTGGAGGGTTTTGAGAAGTTGATTGAAGATACCGTGAGTGGAGGTCTGCATACAATGGTGCTGGCCCTGGGTCACAGAGTGGGACTCGTGGAGACGTTCTTCAGACTGGGCAGACCCGCCACAGCCAGAGAAATCAGCAAGGAGGCCGGCCTCAATCTCAGGTATCGATTTTATTTTATTCCACTCTGGTTGACATCTTAAAATGCGCTCCAAGATCAATTGATTGTGAGCGGTTTTAAGGAAGAAGGTCGAGATTAATCATACGAAGAGAAAGATGGAGGTGGGGACGTCGCCGTTTTACAAATAATCAATGATAAAGCAAGATTGCACAACGTTTAACTATCTCATAAAGCATTAGGGTTTTTTTTTATTTGTTCATTCGTGACTACTAATAAAAAGACGGTGCACTTTTGCACACCAGCGACAACTCAAGCTTCAGATGATCACTTTGTGCTGTTTATTGTGCACCATCATGTTTTGTATTTATACGACATGTATGAATAATGCGCAATTCAGAAAATGTGTAACATTTTTGTCTCGTTAACTTTTTTTAAAAGCTTGAACAAAATAGCTTAACATTGTTAAAAAAATATTACATAGCACCCTCATGTACTCAGAGTCGTTTATTGAAAAGCACCGAAATCTGCAGCTGGTAATTTGATGTTGACAGATGTTGCCATATTTGTACAGAGAAGCCAGGTTAAATTACATGCAAATACCATTTTACAGTCTGCGCGCTAAACAAAAATCAATTAACTTTGTGCAAAAAAAATAAGATAAAGTATTTACTTTTCAACGAAAAACCAAGCATTTCAATTTCCTAGCATATTAAAAAAAATAATATACCTATAGTTCAAATATTTTAAAGCATAATAATTGTATTAATGCTACATGTACGTACAATTTATATTACGAAGACACGATTTATTTTTTATGCATAGATATGTTCAGGAATGGCTCGCGTGTATGACAGCAAAAGGCATTGTACAGTATGAGAACGAGGCCTACAGCCTGCCCGCCTCTGAGCGAGTCCAGAAGGCCGTCCTGACTTCCGCTGTCCTCCCAATGTTCGCGGACTGTCTGTCCAGCCTAGAGAGGGTGATGCGGGACCCGGATCACAACAGGGGTCTGTGTTGTTACATTGATCCAGCATTCCTTGAATATTGCAACTTTAATAGTTTAATTGTTATGCTTACAATACCTACTGTGGCTTAACATACCAATTCAATATATTATACTACACAAACCAAAGCTTTATTAAGAGGATATGATTTTGATAGAGAGGATTTGATATAGTAAACATTTTGAAATATTGAATTAATTAAAAGGGTAGCAGTTTTCTTGTACATGAAAGAGTTGGTATCGAAGAAAGTTTAGTCTTATTTATTTAGATTTTTCTCTATTTGTAAACTTGTTTTATTACATTATCAAGTATATTTAATGGGAAAACAATATTTTACGACTAAACCAAATGGGCATTCGCGCTATCTTGTTCTCTAAAGGACCTAAACTTCATTAATTATAAAACTTGTATGATAGTATATTTGCATACATTTATATATTTGCATTGAAAAAACAACTATCATTTTCTGAATGACATTGTCCTTGACTTAATAATTCTACAAATAACACAGGTTACCCTTTTCCTCAAAAGGACTTAGAATGGCTGGGGAAATTTAACGAAGTAAGTGCCTTTAACCCTGAATGGATAACACGGAATTTGGAACCTGTGTTTAAACATTTTCACATGGAAACACAAGGTGGGCATAAGTTCCATTGTAAAGTGTCTTGAAATACAAAGATTTTAAAACTATTAATATTATATTGAAAGTAACAGAACTTTTTGTAGCATTTGTACATGTATATCGGACCATTATTTCAATTTATTTCGCCTTAACTGTAAAATTTGGTAATCCCATTTCGCCTCATTAAGCTCTAGATGGGAACTTGTATAATCATCAAATTAATGAAGTCTAATATTGTATGTAAAGCATTACCGGTATTATCATAAACTTTACATTATTTGTTCTTGATAAAGTACAATTAAGTTAGAGTAATTTTGTGAAAATATTGTAGAGAAAGCGCTGATATAAAGATGCACAATGTATAAAGTATATTCACGAATTCAATTGCAAATTTACACGTGAACTTACTTTATATCAGCTAAATATGTTTATATATTTGTATCCAATAAGTTTACAAACTTTGCGGGCTATGAAGGTAGCGATCATTGTATAGACATATTTTAATGTACTTTTATATTATTTAAGGTTTATATTAACTTTCTAGAAATTATTGAAAACATATTGGACTTCGGCTGCGGCTACGGAAAACTTTGTCAACAACTGGCGCTCAGCCACCCTGACTTTGACATCACTGGAGTGGATATAGACGAAGTCTCGGTGAAACACTGTCAGCAGACTTACTGTTATCCCAACCTTCGCTTCCTTCGAAATGCAGACTTGTTATATTCCAACCTGAAAGAAAAGTTCGATGTGATAATTCTAATGGAAGTGTTACACGACCTCCCCAATCCCAGTCATGTCTTATCTGAATTGAAATCAGTCTTAAAACCTAACGGATATATTGTAGCATTTGAGCCTAACATATCTTCCGATGTTTCTGCTAACATAGGGAACGAGGCTGCGCAGTCTCACTTGCCATACAGCGTGTTCTTCTGTTTGCCTAACAGCATGTCCCAGAGCCCAGCAGTGGGCCACGGGGCGGGTTGGGGGGTCGAGGATCGTAGACAGTTCATTGTTAAAGATGGATTTTCTATTGTAAATGTTGACAGCCATTCAGTTGAAAACAAGTACGATAGAATTGTCTTTAAAATGTGTACAACATGATCTACATTCACTCTTTGACGATTTTTTGCCCATAAAAATATGCACACGCCAAACTGGTTCGAATATATTAAATTCTTATTCGTGGAAAATGACATGCCAAAAACAAAAACATGGATTCATAGTGAAATGTTCATGCGCGGATCTGGAGGGGGGGGGGGGGGTCGGAGGGGTCCCGACCCCCCCCCCCCCCCCCCTGGAAAATAAAAATGTATTAAATATACATAGTAAATTTATTGCAAATATGCCTCGGACCCCCTGGCAAACACAATTATCCTTCGGACCCCCCCCCCGCCCCCTGGAAAAATTATCTGAATCTGCGCTGATGCTCCTGTACTGGTAATTGAACTGTATATTTGGTTGTCCCCTCCCCGTTCTCAAAGACGGCAAATATATATATATATATATATATATATATATATATATATATATATATATATATATATATATATATATATATATATATATATATAAGTGTTAACAGATCATTATGCTTTTTTAAAAGTCCGTTAAGTGTCTCGATAATAAAAAATGATGCACCTTCATAACGATTCTTTTTTCAAAGTGCGTTAAGTTGGTCCCAAATTTAACGCACTTTGATTATTTTTAATGAGCGTAATTCTTTTTGAAGTTCGCTGCCGCAGTGGCATCTTCGCTAACCAAGTGTTGTCGGTCCACTCCGCTCTCTTGACTTGGGAAGCAAGAGAGAGAGAGAGAGAGAGAGAGAGAGAGAGAGAGAGAGAGAGAGAGAGAGAGAGAGAGAGAGAGAGAGAGAGAGAGAGAGAGACTTTCATTTTTTTCGGGATATGGTAGTTTTGCTGTTGTTAGAATTGGCCGCAATTGTATGTCTTTATTATTTTCACATGTCTGTACAGAACTGACTTACATGCATGAACGGCAAATTAAGAATAAACTTCAACGTTTGTTTAAGATTGTTTTATAAAATTCTTAAGTGTTGATTTAATAAGTTTTAATATGGTTGTTTATGATCTTCATTCCTTGTAAATGGTACTTAAGTGTTAAAAAACATGTATAGTCTGTCCCAAGTTATTGCTTCCATCACTTTTTAATGATTTTTAATAAAAATACACATGTATACCTGTGAAAGAAGTACAGTTGAAATCGATAAAATGGAAAATATCCAAGATATCTTCATTGACAAAATATCCCTTTTCACTCATAAAAGTTTACAGGAACGAAAACACACAAATTTCTTACGGAGATTTATAATGGGAAATGTTTACGTCTTCTCTCCATTCGGAAAGTACTCGGGACACCTCGCGCAATTTTTCAACGTTATCATCCGGGCTTATTAATGGCTGATGCAATGCAAAATCCTCGTAGACTTTCTATTTTGGGAAGTGAAACCTGAAGGGTAGAGAGGGCGTTTCAAAACAGATAATCTTGACATTTTTCATATTAGTGGATGAACGTAGTTTGAGCACAAAGGTATTTATTGTTATCGAAAAAGCAAGCGAAAAGTGGTGGAAGCAAAAAATCGGGACAGAGTATAGAATACACTTTGTATGCTTTTTTTTTTTTTGGTTTTATGGTTTGTTTTTTTTTTTGCTGTTTTTTTTTTGCTGTTTTTTTTTTTTTTTTTTTTTTTGCTGTTTTTTTTTTTTTTTTTTTACAGAAATTTCTTCTTTTCTTTACCTTTATAGAGTGTACTGAGTGTCAATACTCCAGTAACTATCTTTTTAATTTACAGAGTTTTGTTGATAACCGATTCTCACATTCTCACGTCTACTGCGTCATTAGATAACACGGATTTTTTTTTTAAACCAGTCAACCAGGATTTTTTCTTATAACGTAGAATCAATCAGGTATCTAGCCATAGTCGGGTTGAACTAAGTTAACGTTCGAGTAAAAAGTTCGCTCCTTTTAAATCTTACTAATATTATATCTTTTCCAATAATTTTCCAATAATTTTTAAATTATAAAATATGTACAGGAAAGGTAAATAAATACACAAATAAGATACATAAACGTTTTAAAGTTGTAAAAACTTAGTCTAGCTCTTCAACAAACCTGATATTTTGATATAATCGTACATGTATACGTACAGATGTATAGATAGATTAATCCCCTTACATATACGTGAACTTCAAGTTACATAATTTCTCTTGGGCGATGCTGTCAGGAAACATTTTAGGGTCGGGCAGGGTTGGGTTTGTGGTTAAAAAATAAAGAGTTTTGCTATTGAAGTTTTTCCGCCAAAAAAAACCAAATAGGTCTCCTTAAGTGAACAAATTATGAAGTATGAAGAAAATATAAAGAAAACGTTAAAGTTCTATGTATAGTCATTGAATTTTGATAATTGCATTAACCCATTTTGTAGTTATTACGCATTAAAAAAACCCCAAATCGAACCCTTAAGGTGGTATGGGACACCTGTCGATATTAATGTGGTAAAAATAAATAAGTACATTATAATCAAAAACTTTCACCGATATAGATTTTTCAAATTTTACATTATGTGACCAAAAAAAAAAATTCTAAAAAAATTAAGAAAAGAAAAATTATACAAGCCCCAGCAAGATTCGAACTAATGATTTACACATTCGCAGTGCACGCTCTATTAGTAACCTGTGTTAGTACATGTACATGTACCCTGCTAGGTATAACACATTGTGAAAGAAAACATTTATAAAATTATACTTGATTTTAGATATTATTAATTTCGATAGGAAGAACGTCACAACATGGAGGTTTCCCATGGAATGCTACACCCAAATTTTATTTTATGGATCATTAGAGTATCATTTCTGAAATATGACTCAGTTGTTTAAAGAATGGTATAATATGCTCTAAATTATTTTATACGATTTTTTTATACATGTATTTCAATGAGAAAGTGGAAAATGTGATTTCGTTGCAAGTAACATACTGTAGAGTTTTAAAATTTGGAGTGAATAAATAATAGATATTAATATCTATTAAACCATGCCCAGTATTGTCAATAAAACGTTTTATTTTTTAAATAAAAATTATTTATGAAAATGAAAAACATATTTTGTTCATATTTTTCAAACCAATGGATAAAATTTTTGAAGGAGAAGACGTATAAGACAATATTTAAAAAATTAGGAAATTGAATCAAAATGGCGAAATTTTTGAAATATTGCCTATTTTCAAAATTTGACCGATCCCGATGCTTTTCCTGTGGGGACCACGAATAAAAAAAATAATAATAATCGGGTTCGTGAAACGTCAAATTACAATTTGGAAATAGATGTAAACAGTTGACCGACTGCAGGTAAAAGATCACGTTTCTGAATTTTTTATACTCTTCAGACAGGTGGAGCACATTGCTCAGTGGTCATAGGTTTTGGCCAGTAAAATTGGTCGCTGGTTCGAGCCTAGTAGTGGTAACTTGATGTTGTGTTTAGTCGTCAGATAAGCGGACTGTGACACAAGGCTCTTTATCCATATACATGTATCTCAGCTGAATAACCCAGGTGAAATTGGGCATGCCCGGTACAATCACTAAATTTAGTTACAAAGATTGAATTACCTACATAGTTTGTTTACCTAAATTGGTACCTTTAGCTACTTTATGTAAAACAAAAAATTATTTTGTTTTTTATGTAAAACAAAAAATGTCGTAATTAATGAAGTGACAAACAATATTTGTTCTATGTTGTTTTACGGTTCATAGATACTCAGATACGACAGGTAATTTCCTTAAAATTATTTTGTTGATTTTGTGACTCTTTGGAGTTATTTCTTAGAGATCGAAGTATCTTCCGAAGTAGAAATTTCTCGATAGAAAGTTTGGTTTCTAGCAGTTTGAACATCACATACATGTACAATGCATATGATACACTTGAGGACACAGGTGTTGCAGCAATTCATTTATCTGCCAGTTCGTAAATACATATTTATTTTAAAACATACATTTACTACTGAAAGTTATTTCAATATTCTTCGCCTTCAGTCTTACAGGAAAATTGAATCTTAATAACCTTTCAAACCATGTAAATTTCAAATATGTATATTGTATATATCAAAAGAAATTTCATCATCAGGTCTTTATGTATATTATTTAAAATAGCATTAAAAAGAAATGGCCTAGATAGTGACCATGGATTTTTTTTTTTATGTAGAAAATAAATGATCATCTAAAGGAAAACTCATTATATTATATGCAAAATGAAAGTAAATTTCTTAAGTAGATTTGTTGAGAAAGTCCTTGTGAAAAAAAGAAGCACCGCTTCCCTACATTTTATTAATTTTTTATATTCTATTGACACCGTACTTTGTTGTTATATAGGAGTTTTTTTCCCTAATTTTATTCTCTGATAATAAAATATAGTATTTTCTGAACAGTGTGTAATCTTTTCTTTATATCATGACTATGTTTATCGTCAATTTTTGAGAAGAAGAGAACCGCAAGAGGCATTCAAATAAATTATTTTATATCACAAGGTATAATGCTTTATGAAAATTTACATCAGAATATTTTTATGTTATAACATCAAAATTTTGACGTATCTACATTTTGTAGCAGAGGGTTTATCGTGTTTATGAACCTTAAAAAGCAACCCAGAGAAAAGATAGTTGAAAAATATAAACAGTTTTACATACAGCCTCAACACTTTTAGATTGCAATTGCACTGAGGAGCAACATTTTTAAGAATGATTTTTTTTCATGAATTGTTTTCAGATCAGTTCAAAGTTGAAAACTATTGCTGCACTTTAGCGCGACTTTATGTACAAATGCTCGTATATAAGAAAAAAATGATTGAGTAGCTTAATAAACCTACTTCAGGTTGGTAAATGAAGATATGTAGATAATTCAAGCTAGTTAGTAGGTAGCAAAATTAAGTGATTGGACCTGTTGGATACTGGGCGTTAACATGTGATAGACTGGTGTCCCATCCAAAGAGAGTCGATCGCTTAGCACCACGGAAACTGGCGATAAGCACAGACTGTTGATGTGTGTTCATGGATCGGGGAAGGATTATCTTATAACACGTAAACCATTCAGAGGTGTATCGTGTGGTACCGGTGTGCAAATTCACAATTATATAATATTCACGCAATGATGCATTTAGTTGCATAATTCTGTAGATGATATTCATTTATTACAATTCATTGAATATTACTATCAAGGTGCTGAGTCATTTGCTGTTCAAATGAAAACAGGTTTTTAAAATTAGGTCCAATGACGTTTTCAATTTCCGTTGGCAATGACACTAAACCCACAAAAAAAATGAAACTTTGAAACCATTCATATAATGAGATTATGAAAATCAGTTGATGTTGTCTACTTTTTAAGGATACGAGTGTTTACATCGAGACATTGCTACATGTACAAATTAAAGTGTACATCCGTTAAAGTATTGTTCACCGGACAAAAGTGTCGACATATCTACTAACACAACACTTATTGTTCCTATTAACTATATAACAAACAAAAATCAAACTAAATCTACCCACCCACCCCCCCCCCCCCCCCCAAAAAAAATAAACCCCCAAAAAAGAAGTTTAGATATATTTCCTTTAATCATTACATTCTACATGCAAGTAACATCACTCGTGCTGACAGCAATCTTCATATAAATTCATATATTCACATCTACTGAGCATGATTTCCTCTATTTCTTACGGAAAGTATAATAGTAAATTCATAGCTCTATAGAAACAGCCAGACTGAAATCTACACGCCCTGTTTATCGATTGGCCGAAATCTACAGCGACCTACGAAAAATCACGGACTGCACGAAATAATAACGATGTTGTCAGACTCAAATTCCCATAGAAGACGATTTGTCTGTTTCTTTTAGCTAACGTACTGACGCACATGAACATTAATTTAGTAAATATTACTCACTTTTCACAATCAATTTATTAATTTGTTAAAACAAAGATGTTAATATAAACAATAAAATGCTTTCTTTGATGATTCATGCGGGTTATGAAGGTAGCGATCATTGCAGAAAAAAATACATAACCCGCTATGTCGCCACCTTCATATCCCGCATGAATCAACCAAAGAAAGCATTTTATTTAAATGAATTCAATGATAAAAAACAGAATTAAGCAGAGTTTGCGATTCAATCTAGCTTCCTTCACATGTAAGCAATTTGATTTATTTAAATTACCAGTATGTATCTTGATTTTAACTAACTAAAGAATAATTATTTTATTAAAATCAGTAGCAAGTGATGGAAAAAACCGAAGGGAGAATCCAGAAGAAAGTGGAGGATGCGGTGCTGTACACCTTTCCCTAAGTGAGCATGACAGATGTGTGTATGATACAGCCTGGTGAACGTGCGGCCCCGGAGCCCACTGATTCCCCCTCCCCGGGGCCTGTGACGGTCAGGTACCTGACGGGTACGGAGGACGACCGCCTGTTCGCTTGCAGGATGATGGTGGAAGCGTTTGAACAGAAGCTGGTTCATGCAACAAGCAGGGGCAGGTCTGAAAAAAATACTTCCTTTAACAATTGTACCATCTAAAAGCCCTTTAACAAATAAAAATCTAAAAATAAATATTATGTTTCTTTGTAACGAGTCTGCTATCAAATACTTCGAATTAAGTTTATTTTATCACGCTGATTGAAAATGAAGTTTGTTAAATACGGTAACTAATAATCAAGTTTAAACTTCATGATTATATTTTTATTAGCGATTATATACTAGTATTAACTGACTGCTTTCAAAATTCTTCAATATTTAACAACGCATGAAATGTAAAATTGCTTGTTTTAGTTTACCCGACATGAGAGATTCGTATGCCAACAGTCTGAGAGGAAGGCCGCCAGAATTCTATGAGAGACACCTAGTGGCCGAATACAATGGAGAGAGGGCGGGGTCATGTGTGCTGCGTTACCATGGTGATAGCGAACTATTCCTGTAATTGTTGATCAGTGGTGCCATGTTTAATTATCATCAAGAAATTACTCAATACAACAGCTAAAGTCTTTAAAATTGAACATTCATTTATAGTTTCATTATGAATTGTTTCTGACTGTAGATACTCTCTTGATGACAATTTAAATGTAAATCAAGTTGTGTCAGCATTAATAATCCTCTATTGATTAAAATAACATTTTCCTTTTTCTTATACATGTATTTGACAAAAAATTATTATCATTTGTAAAAATTCAGTTCTTAAATGTTTTCAAAATTTTAAACAAAGGGTTTCAATGTTCCACTGTAAAATTGCATTGTAAATGTGAATTAATGTTTTTATTTGATTGGGTAGAGATAGAGAAGAAGACATGGCCCCTGTAGGATGTACGGATTTTTGCGGGTGAGGCTTGAGCTCATGACACTCGTCGATATTTGATATATATTGTTTTCTGTCTAATTTAGTGAATTATTACAGGTTTTATGTGCTTTGTTGACTTTTATAAATGTACCTCATTTATGTTGCAAGCTCTAAACCTAAATACAGCACATACAAATGGTCCATATCTAGAAATGTTTTAAGTCTAAATAATGACATGTTTTGAATGTTATTTTGAAAACTGCTTTCAAAACTTAAAATTTAGACCTCGTCAAAATATTAATATGGCTGTACACTGACAGGTCTTAAATACCGGGTATGCAAAGGTATGTTTATTGACACGTGATCTCAGTTCTGAAAGATGCATGTTCATTGCATGTACATTTTGGATCCTATCGAAGGTACTTTTGCTTCAAGTAGGCGTGCATTGCCTGTTTGAATTGAGTAATATGTAGATTGAACCTTAGCTGCAATAATGTAGCCCTCTCCCGATTTTTTTTTTTTTTTGGGAGAGGGCTACAACTCCATAGGATCTCCGTAATGGTGCAAGTGCGGGAGTGATTCACTCCCGCAACGATTTCGTCTCAAATCGTATATAAATGACCATAACATTTGCATTTCTTACCTGAACTCAAACATTGTAGATGTGTATGGCATAAATTAATCCGAAAATATCAAGTATAGTCCATATATCGGCTATTTTTCGTGTATGTCAACAGCGCAAGTTGAATTTGTCCGCCATGTTTACTGACCTTGACCGGTTTTATTTTGGGACAGCCAATGAAAATTCAGGAGCGGATCCTGAATTGAATATAGGAATTCCCCTATTTTAACATAATTAACGCGGTAAATATTTACACTGAATTTCACTTTATCAAGCCCATCAAAACTCCAAGCGTAAATCCCACAAAATCACGCGAGAACTGTCATGGCTGCTGAAAAGGACGACTGGTAAACATGCTGATGTATCTGGTTTTGATATATATACGGTTAGTTTGTTCAACCTGAATTAAAAAATCATTTTATCTAAAGGAAGTCAATTATAAAAACGATCTTTTCAGACCGAAGTCAGACGCATTAAAAAAATAATTTTGCACCATTACGGAGATCCTATGGAATTGTAGCCCTCTCCAGTAAACATCAAATATAAAAAATCGGAGAGGGCTACATTATTGAAGCTAATTGAACCTAGACTAATGCAAAGTAAAACAGCGATCGATGTTACTTTGTTTTGTCCTGTAACTCATGTTTGTATCTCTTCATGATTTATTTTAGGCTTGAACTGCTGAACAAGGCAACAAAAGAAGATATTGCGATTGGAACGTGTTCGATAAACCATCTAGCTGTCGACTCTTGTTTCAGAAGGAAAGGAATAGGAAAAATCTTGTTGAACACCGCTGAAAAAGATGCTTTAAGACATGGGTGCTCAGTAAGCTCAGATTTTATAATGATGTATTAACAGTGGGACGGACAACTACGGAATGGACATTTTTCCGGCGTTGCGCACCCCTTTCCATTCACTTAATTGCTCACGCACAATGCAAACAAATGTAGAATATTATGTATAATTAACATGGTAGGTTTCTTAGGAGAAATATTCATTTGGCTTGTCTGCTAATTTCAAAAACTCTTTATATATGAGAATGCAATGTACAGTTATGACAATCAGCTTACGTGTATGAATGATTATGAAAGTCAGTTACATCAGTGGGTCATTGGTAGATCTTTTTTACATTTTTACTTTTTTTGTATCCCTGATTATTTTTGCACTACATTACTCAAATTGAGGTTCAAAGTTTTTCAGATCTTTAATTTAAAGTTGCTCATAATATACTTATAATGTGTAATCACTATTATTGATTGATATTCTTATAATGCTATACATTGTATTATATTATAAGAGTATGATTATGACAGGTTATGGATCTGTTGGTTGCCTCCAGTAACAAAGCTCGGCTGTTTTTTGAGGGGCAGGGTTACAGGGCCCTAGAGACAGACACGGGCTGTTGCTGCTGCGGACTCTGGTGCATGACGGGAGTGTGGGTCAGTCCACTTCTACTCTAGGGAATAGTTTTTTTAAAAGTTTTCTATGATGTTTTAGTTATATCATTTTATTATGATGGAAGATAATGGAACTCAAGCCGTGATAACAATCTAAAGAGATACATTTGAACGACGTGGCGCTGTTTAGGGCTTGTATTTATCCATGTGTAAAATTAATGATGCTAAACTGTCTAAAGATTTTCAACTACATGTATTGAAATAATACAGTGTTTATATCTATGGAAATAATTTTAAAAGTGGTACGAAAAATTTGATAGGACAAAAAGTGAAAAAAATTATTTTTCATAATAGATATATGAATTTAAATAATTTTTTTTTCATCATTTCAGAAACTTATTCGTATGGAAAAGAAACTGAGTTGACAGAGAAATGAAAGAGTTTATAATAAGCAAAAATGAAATGAATTAGATGAGTTTGTGAATTTTAACTTGATATATTGTTTTACATGCTTCAGGATATTTGACATTTGAAAAGTTAAATGTGTGAGCGTTCACATTTGTTACACATATTTACATGTATTTCCTGATTGCTGTGTAATTATACATCACTTCATCAATTATATTAGAGTTTATCAACAAAAAAACCTGAAAGTAGTGTCAAAATTTATAGGGAAATGTTGAAATGTTGAAAGATGTTTGCTCTTGCTATCTTGAATTTTTGTTCTTGATGTGCCGGTGATCCTTACCTGTTATCTTTGTTTATTTGCTGCATATAATTTTAACATGTACCTCGTTTACCAATGATATGGTATGATAGAATAAAGAATTGAATTTAACGTCAAACGACATTTTGTGGAAGATAATGTGAATTTGAATTGTACAATGTTGAATTGTGTACTATGATTTGAAATATAAAATTTCTTTAAAACATAAGTGAATCAATGAAATCACAATGCTGGGTGATAGCAGGCAATCAAATACTCAAATCAGAATATTTTCAAATACATGTAGCGGTAATAAAAAGGAAAAATGGACGCAAACACGTGTATCTAGATGAAGGTCCAACGGGATATTGTAGACCTGTTGACCGTTCTGTTTATGCGGTGCAACTCAAACCTGGTGATATACTACAGTAACTTCATTTGTATTTGATCGTAATGTATCTCAAATACTTCCTTTTACATGTATATATTTACATTCAGTGTGTATTTCCCCTTATGTTTGCATTGGAAATCTGCGACGTTTAATTTCCTATGAATACACTTTATTTTTGTAAGATTAAATGAAACGTTCAACCTTACATAACCAATTTGATATGTACTTTTGAAAAATAATCATTAAATTATATCTACTCCTTAATTAAAAAGATTTTTCTCTTCAAAGTTTCTGGCACTTTATTTTTAGCTGCAGAAGCGTACTGAATAACATGTTGATATGGCTGTTCCTTGTATTTTTCATATCCCTGATTGAGAGCGTATAAAATGGCTTTACAACGACGATACACATATATTTCATACAAAAAAACATTAATATAAATATAAGCATTGAATACTCATTTTTGGATGTCGTCGGTCCTATGACACACCAAATGGCAATGCGGTGCAGACAAATTATCATACCGCGCTATTCAATTTGTCTGCACCGCATTGGTGTGTCATAGGACCGACGACATCCAAAAATAAGCATTCAATGCTTAAACAGAAAAAATGTTGCTCCAAATTCTTGAAACAATTTGTCATTTAGTGGTTTTTCAGTCAAATATTGTATAGCAGATTTTGGTCATGATGGTAGCATAGGATTGGAAGACTGAAACCATAATTTTGTCGGTGGCATATTCACAAATTGAAATCAACGAATCGAAAGAATTAATTAATTAATAATTAATTAATAATTAATATTAATCAGTTACTCGATCCCTTTCACCACATAATATATCTTTAGTATGACTTTGAGATTAGTCATTTCACAACTTTGATTCAGTTTGATTGCAGTCTGTATGTCGATTGATGACCAAGTACATTCCTTTATACATGAACACCCAGTACTCAGACAGGTAATTGAATTCAACAGTCAAGTGATAAGTGCAGAAATATGTTACCTCATTTATTAATTTTCGAATTTTAATATCTAATTGATAATTTAACGAAACCATGAGAAAATGAACGCTGTTGTTTACTTTAATATTTCCACAAGTATGCATTTGCATTGCATCTAAATATGAAACAAATGTCAGACCTAACGGAAATTTGAAAAGCTTAAAAACTGTTTTATGTTCATTCTTTGTCCCAAAATCTGAGATCTTTTAAATGTTGATATTCTGGTTTAAGAAAATCGCCAAATATACACGCACGCACAAGACCGTCTGCTGCGGAATAGGGATCCAATTCTGAGGAGGGGCGTCTGTCTTCAAAGTACCCATAGCCGTTTTCTTCCACAAACTGCGGAATTCGTACTGACGTGAGTTTTTTATTGGCAGCGTCAAAGACAAATTCATTCGAGCGTGGATGGTATTTACTAATAGTGTCTCGCAGTCTGATGCTATTTGCTGACTCCTTGGTTGGGTCATAATATCCCAAGAGAGGTTCCTCGCTCGATTTAGATAGGATATCGATTGCATGTCTAATAAATCTGAAATGTGAAAAAATTACATTATAAGCTTTTAAAAATTGACCCACAAAAAATGCAATTAACAAGCGGCCCAAGGGCCACATCGCTCACCTGAGTAACATTGATAATGACTTTAATCAGCAAGCGGCAACATATGGAATCAAAGACATGCTTTCCAGTCTCATACAAACAATGGAATTTTAGTGAACACTGTCAATCGATTTATCTCAACAACTTCTTAACAAGTTTGTCCAGCTTATTTATTCTAGTTAAATTCAATTTCATTATTCTCTTTGCGCGTCTACCAAAAAGGAACATCCAACTTGAGAAAATATGACTTGCAACATTATAATGTAAATGATTCCCCCAATATAGACGAATAATGCTAGTATATTGGTTCCCTGTCATTAATTAAAGGGCGCAAAGAAGAAGGTACATCTTATTTCAATATTTGCCCTAAAATTCAATAGTTGTTAAAATCTCATGAAAATGCACATATACCATCTTGAATATGTATGTAAATAAATTATACACTTTTATCTTGTTTCAAAAAATCATTATGACTTCGACATTTTGGCATATTTCTAAGATTAAGTAAAAAATGATAAAAAATGGCACATTTTCTTGTAGGTTTTTTTGAAGAGGAAAATATGTCCGCAGCCGTCGCCCACAACGAAATTAATATATTTTATGTGATATCACATGATAAAGTTATAATGTGAGTTTCATCGTGGGCGACAGCTGCGGACATAGTTTTTCTATTAAAAAAAAAAACACTGAAGAATTGGTATCTTCTGCTCAGTTTTATGAAAATTACAGGAAAATGCACTGTTTATGACGTCATAATTACCCTTGTGAAAAGTCTAATCAGGTAACTATTTATAGATTCTTAGTTTATGGGTATTTTTGTGTAAATAAATAATGCATTTCCATTTTTTGAGATATTTTTAAAAATCACTCTAAAACAGGGCAAAATATGACTGAAACCGTTCCTAGTTCTTTAAAAGTTCTCCCCAAGGATGTTTTGTGTTAAGTTTGGCTGAAATTGTCCCAGTGGCTCTTAAGAAGATTTTTTAAAACATTCAACCTTTTTTACATTTTGCTAATTATTTCCCCTTTGAAGTAGAAACGGCCCTTCATTTGATCATACTTAAAAGCCCTTCACCCAAGAATGCTTTGTGCCAAGTTTATATGAAATTGACCTTTGATTTTTAAATCTCCGAACCTTATTTTCACTTTTTCTAACTATCCCTGTTTTGAAGGGGAACTTGCCATTCATTTGAAAGTACATGAAGGATACTTTGTGCAGAGTTAGGTTAAAATTGACACAGTGGTTCGGGAAAAGAAGATTTTTAAATCACCCAACCCTATTTTCACTTTTTGCTAAATAAATTATCTCCCTTTTAAAGGGGAACTGGTCCTTCATTTGAACAATTTTGTAAGCGATTTCTCAAGGATGCCTTTATGCCAAGTTTGAGTGAAATTGACCCAGTGGTTCTGCAGAAGAAGATGAAAATATGAAATGTTTACAACGACAGACAACGGACAAATTTTGATCAGAAAAACTCACTTGGGCCTTTGGCTCAGATTAGCTAAAAAGAAAACCAAAGCAACCTTTAGTCACGTTGCACCCTTTATCTTATTATATTTAATAATATTGATAAAAATCTCAAGAAAACTAACTCTATTCCGCCTTTCTGTCTCATTCGAGAGGTACTGAAGTTTAAATGACCGGCGGACGTAAATGCCTCTCCTGGTACAGGTATCGGTGAAAACGTCACCCTCAAGCCATAGAGTTCTGCCAGTCTGTACAATATATACCTCGCCACATAAAGATGGTCCCCAATGGTCACACCCTCACAAGGGCCAATTTGAAATTCCCACTGAAACGTGAATCATTATTTTCTCTGAAAGTGTGGTCAAGTTACATAATTCGATTTGTCTTTTTTTTAACATGCAACGTTATATATTATTATATATTATGCAATATAGAACTAAATCTAAAAACTCAATTATAACTTTTATAAGATCATGAAATGAATTCTAGAATAGTTACACAGAAAAATGTGGCAAATGGCATGCTTTATCACAGGAGAATCCTCATTGTTGTTAAAAACTCTCTCCTTATTTGAAACAAAATTAATTTGACGGTAGCATTAAGAGTTATCTTGAAAACTGCCATTTCCGATTTTTGTTTCAAAGAGACATATTTCTAAAAATCCAACTTTTCGGGAAAACACGAAAGCTTTCAAAATTTAAGAACAATATGTTAAATTTCCTGAATTTGTGTAGTGTCTAGAGTAGTCAGGTGGTTGCGCACGTCGGCCGAATATTGACAATATTTTGGTTCGAATAGTATTTTTTTTAATTGCATAAAAAGGTCGAAATGGATGACTGCACTTAGCGCCGTGTTTTGGGTCTTTTTCTGTCGCTTTTGTTGCATTTATTTCTTAACCTTATATCACTTTAGTTAATTTTTTATAAAAAGTCTAGTCATTTTCCAACATGAATTAAGATTTTCGACTGTGATACAATAAGCTCACTTAATTTTTTCTCCTTACAACTTTCGAAAAAAGGAGAATTTTCGCTTATCTGCCCTTGATCAAACATACTTTAAGCATGAGAGGTGGAGCTGACATTATCAGAAAGGTACTAAAATAAGACTAGCATGAATAACAAATCCATGTATAAAAATATATGTAATCACTCTTTCACCATAGCCTTATCTATTCTATATGGTACAAGTGTACCTTTTTCTACGTTTTTTACAATAAGACCAATCCACACTTTACCTCACTAATATAAATAAAACAACAGAACAATATGATGCATTTTAGCGCACTGTGGTGGGACGCTAGGATTTTTATTTCACCGTAAACAGAGCAATATTAATGTAACCAATAATTCAAAATACTAGTACATTATATCAACACAACTATGCTTCCCTCGCCGCCCAAGAAAAACCATAGATAAAAATTTCACAATATTTTGTGTAGAAAACTATGGAAACCTGTATCCGCAGCATTGAATGCGAGGTAAACAAAAATGAATGGCGGATTCATTTTCACAAATCTAATTTATTATTAAACATTAAAATTTTAAAATAAACTTGACTTGCTCGGTTAGAGCGTGCGCTAGAAACTGACCCTCAGAACTTTCAGAAAACTACTCAAACACGTCATTTTGACTCTCTTATTTCATTGGCTATCACTAAGTAAACAAATGCTAATAACTATACGAAACGGAACTTCCGTTTCTATGCAAACAAATACGTTTTTATATCGCTAGGACAACTATTTCTCGCCCTACTATCGTAACGCGAGAAATTTCTATTCCAATGTAAATACAGAATACTTTAAATCAATGCTTGTTACGAGTATTTATATGTAACGAAAAATCCCGCCTTTCTGCAACACCTTCTTTACAATTCTATATATATATATATATATATATATATATATATATATATATATATATATATATATATATTGGTATAAGTCATACTTGTGAAGGGCCATTTTCTCGATTTCGGCCGCCTATTGCAACGCCTGCATAGAGACACGCCAGCAGATGTCTACTGGACAACTTTCGCTCTACGCCTACATTCACATCATGACGAGGTCCGATAGTCGAGTGTACAGCTGTAAGCCCGAGAATATAAAATCAATTAGTTTAAGTTTCACTTTAGTCCTTAATTGAACAAACTACAAATCAGAACATACTTCGGCGTACAAATATACTAGATTCTTTAAAGAATCTGATTAACTAATAAATATTATACAAATCAAATATACATGTATATTGAAAGAATCGAAAGAAAAAGAAAGTTGTATATATGAACTTCGCCTAACTCGGAATGTTGTTATGTAATTGCTTTTCTTCTTGCAGTTTAACATTTTACCTTTGCCTTACAATTATCATTGTGGTGTGCTAAGCAGCGATATCAGAGCTGTACAATAGGTAGTTTGGAACATTTTATTATACTGCAAAAACATGCTAATACGATAATGCGGTGTGAATTTAAACCTTTGTGATAATTGAGATGAAAACAAATATTTAAAATCATTAAACAGTTTCTGTACAAAAGACAATATAGCAAATCAATTTTTGTGCAAGACCATAATGTAAATTTGCTTCATCGGAGCTTTCCCCACAAAAATATAACTAATTATTTTGTAGATCACTGAAGTAGTTAGTTACAATTTTACAACATGAAAATTGCTGCTGTACTGATATTCTTCAAAATCGGACTGCCCCAGGTCAATCAACAATTTAAAGCAGTGAATTTGAGTGAATTGTGGTAAGAGATACATGTAAATGTCTCGAACATTTCAAACAGGGTTTGTTCTGCGAATGAAGCTCACTGATAGTTTAATACTGAACTAATATTGAGGAGAACTTTTACCCAGTGTTTTGTAGTCGTAGCTGTGAGGATCATAGCTGACTGGTTTGTCTGCGTCGTCTATCACACAGTACTCCTGTTCTATGCCGAACCACGGCTCGTGAGCCTGATGTGGTCGGTATCCTGTTTTGGTATCATATTTCAGCCGATTCATCGTCTCGTTACAACGAAATCGTGAATTGATTTCTGAAATATTATAAAGTATATCTTGTTGTTTATGAAATAGTATGCTTCTTCAACACATGGAGCTTATCGGTCATGGCATTGGCAACATCAGCATATGCTTTTGGTTGTAATTGATTTTGACATATTTAACCATAAATTTCAATAAATTCATGAATTTCAATAAAAATTGGTACACCTTTTCTCGTTTCCTTTAACACAAATAGATACTGTGGTACAGTCCGAGCAGCAAAATATCAACTTATAATGATAAACGTGTGATTAGAAAAAAAAATATATAACACTGTGCCGGATAATTATGCCAGTGACAAGGTGGCATTATTACACCCCTCTATCTAAAAATTCAAATATGTCATATGATAGACTATTGTTTCAATAGTTTATAATCACTTTTATTAATCATGTATCTCACCTGTCAGGTGGAATACTGAGTATTAACCTTAAAAAATAAATTCTTACAGGAAATAAAATCCATAGAGAAAGATGTTTTCTCCCCCCCCCCCAAAATATACACGGTAATTCCTTTAGGTTTTTAAACAATAGGCCAATAGGCCTTAACGGTCACCTGAGTAGCATATAACCCATACACAAACTTGTCGAGGAGTCTCATATATGCATTTAATAAGGTTTCATTCTGGAGTAGGAAAATTCTGAATTTGTAATGACGACCACCTCCCTGCCTGAAATCTTTCAAAAAGGACTATGAAACCTATAATTTTAACGAAAAACTTAAAGATCATGAATTCAGTTTTCCAAATTCCTTACAGGTGTGTGGGAGTGAAGAAGATAATTTTAAAACATTATATGCATTAACACATATACATCCATTTTTGCCCTGCCCTAGAGTCAAAACCTATACTTCAGGGGACATGAAATTAAATATTTAAGTAGAAGACTTCCTGGTAAACAAAATTATAAAGACAGTTTTTCTAAAAGATGTGTGAGAATAGATAAAAATATTTTTAAACATTATATGCAATAACACTAAATGGCCATATCCCCCCACCCCAGGCCCTGAACTCCTGACCCAGGGGTCATGAATTTCACAATATTGGTTGAGGGTTTCATCGAAATCATAACCATGCAATTAGATTTTCCCTCACATTTGTGGTAGAAGAAGATTTTTGAAAATTTGGCTTTTTTTGCATATTTGCATTAGCCCCACCTGTGGCACCCCGGGGTGGTAGATCCATGAATTTCACAATTTAGATTTTGCTTCACACCAAAAATGGTAACACCTGACCTTGTAGTTAAAATGTAAATTGTTAACGCACGACGCACGACGACGGACGAAAACAGATAGTACGGTATTAGGTCACCAGGTGACCTAAAAATCCTATACGGCTGTCTATATATGGAGGATTAATTCTTCTATGGAAATTGTTATTTTCCTATGGGATATCAAATTTTAAAGGTAAATATCTCACCTGTCAGGTGAAACACACTAAAACAAATGGATTTTGTTCTTCGAAACTGCATCTTAAAGATTCTGGATTGTCGATTTAACCATCCGATCTGCCTATTTTTTTTAAAGATATGACGTGTTTAACTATAAACTGTTATCTAGTAAAGAAAACACCCATATATCTAACCTTTTAAATTTTGGTATTTTTCTCTATTTTTATATAGAGCTCTTCTTCTTAAGGAGATCAATAGTCTAAGAACGACCACGACCACCGAATCCTATTAAGGTGGAATAACACATCATCACAAAATGGCTGACCTCTGATCGAAACGAAATTTCGTTTTATTAAAAGGATTTTATCGAAGGCAACATGTAACTTACTCCATAGCCGAGTGGATAAAGTGTCGGGCTTGTCATCCGTACATCCCGAGTTCGAATTTCGCAGGGGATTTCGTTGTTATTTAAACTGAATTGAATTTGTTTTTAGATATTCATTTTTTATCCCCAATTTTAATTTTTTCGCTTAATGACATTTGTGCAGTTTGTTTCTTTTTCATGTGTGTTTTTTCACCTTAAGCGGGGGCAAAAATGCCACCTTTGCACTAGCATTATTATTCGACACAGTGTTATACTAGTATATGCATTAAAATTACCTGCAGGTTCGTCTTTTGTAATCCAGATTTCACAGAAAACAATCTTGTGGGGACTTTTGAAGAACGGGTTTTCAAACATAGCCGCTGGTTTTAAAATCACCTCCCATAAATCTTTCCCTTCAAGATCTTTAAAAATGTCTTCATACCAAAGTGGACAATCTGGAAAAAAGAAAACACTTATCTATCAACTTCAAGCCTTCAATTTTATTGACATTGTAAAAAAAATGTTTAACAATTAAATTTTTCAAGTAATAAATGACCGTTCTATAGCTACATGTATACAATTTTCACTTATCATTATTTTTTTAAAGAGCTTTGTTTTTTTCTGCCTCTTTTCAGCTACATATCTCAAAAATTATTCAACCGATCTCAATGAAAATTTAAAAAAATATGTGATATGTTACAATGCCTCAAAGCTATTTCAAAAAGTTAAAATGATGGCGTCACTTTCAGTTTAACGTTACGTCGATTTTAAAATAAAAAAGCGATTTAGCCCAAGGCGTTTTTCAAAAATTGTTTAAGACAGAGGCTTGTTTTATTATACATTTCCCGCTTTACTTTTGATATAAAGCCAAAAATTACAATCCATCAATTCCTGTAGAACCAGAAGTGATTCAATTTTCATTTTTTCAAAATTTGAGCACTCAAATAAGAGCATCCAAAATATTTATACCCACATAAACCCATTTCACACAATTTGCGAAAGTATTTTTGGTAAATTCCGACAGAACTTGGTTATTCGATTTACCGTCGTTTCAGATAGAGTTGCATGTACTTCTCCATATAACGATTGTGACGTCAGAGTTTACGTCGGATTTGTGTCGTCCTTCTTTTTTTTTTTTAGCAAAAAATTATAGCGAATTACCTCCATGTAAGTTACTGTTGTGTTTTCTTTAAAAGTTCTTATAAGTAAATATTATCTATAAATTCTTAGTTCTCAAAATTTTTAACCTGGCATCATGAGTTAATCTAACACTAATCGCCGTCTCTACACTCAAAGTCAATAAAATGGTGCAAACAATGTCGCTGGGGTTTAGAGCGTAGAAATAAATGAGATGTCTAAGAAAATAATTTACAAATTAATCGACGAATATGTAAACTATAAAACAAATATAAAGATGAAGTGAACAATCCATACTGAGATATTACATTTGGCGTTTAGTGACTTTTTGAAACGAACGTTACTGTCGCCAACCCCGATAAGTTACAATTAAGTAATATTTTTTGACAATATATCAGTTGAATCTTTAATAACACCCATCTATCATCAAAACTGCTATGTTTGAAATATTTGAATTAAATTATAGAGCATAATCATCATTTTTCTCCAAACTCTGATTTTATACCCCTATGTCGCCAGATATAAAATAAAAACTGGCTGTGCTATTCAAGAATAAAAAAAGTATGCTGTATATTATGCAGATACTGTTGGAATACGTTTATTTTGATGGAAACTATTTGTAAATTATAAATAAATTGCATGAAGCATTGTAACCGTTTACAAGTACTTTGAAATTACATTATATCTGCCAAAATTACATGCGTATGGATAGGCATGAAACATTCGTTATATTCATTAAATAGATTTTATAGGAGTGATACCAAGATTAATCATATGGTACTATTTTACTGTCCAAGAAGAGTAATCTTACACTGAAAATAATTTGATCATGTATTGTTGTTAGCTTACTAAGCGGGAGAAAGTAGACGAATGTAACCTCCGTTACCGAAACATTCGTTACCAGACCTCCTAAAATGAAATGAAATGATATTCGGGTTTGAGCATCTTCAGCTCATTCACGTGGTCAAATACTTCGCATCAGTAAACTAATTCTGACATCCGGAAGAGGCACGGCATGTTTTTGAAAAGTTTTCTCTAGTTCAAGACAGTGCTGGTAAGTATTATGTTCTAAAACGTAATAACAGTGAATTAAATCAATCGAATTTGTATGTGACTGTTAATATATATATCACAAACGACGAAACATATGCAAACAGTTTCGTTGTGTATCTGGATTTCCTCTGTTTGTTACTAAAGGTAACGTATGTTACAAAAATTTTCTCAAACAATATACGAAAATTACAAAAATATTAAGTAAATTTTTTTTTATGATAAACCTTTTAAATGTAAACTTTATGATTGGCCTGTATCAGTTAAAGCAGAAATTTCATAAATTTTATATTTAATAAATTTCTGTGGAACTTCTTTCAAACATGCAAATTTATTTAAAAAAAACGATTGTCTAAATTTTGAAAAAAAATTGTTTTAATTTGAATCACGGTTTTATGTTAATGAAAGCGTGTGTTGTTTAGGCATCAGTGTTTCACAAGCACATATTGTTTTGATTATGCATTAGGGGTTATTTCTTACCTTTGATCCTGTTAAACGTACGTTTCATTTTAAGTAAAAATGGTTTGTTTTGAACAGTTTCAAAACCAGTACGGCTTTGACACGAGCAGAAATACAAAAGGAATTATAGACAAAGAATGAAAGAGAAGGAAGGAGAGAAATATCTTGAAAAAGAGCGACAAAGACAACGGAGAAACTATATTCCAGTAGCTCTACTATCATCCTCTGCCCAAAAGAAAAGAAATAGGAAAATCAATGAAAGAGTTCGGAAACATAGGAAGAATAAGAAGGAAAGGCAAGAAATACCCTTACAGGAAGATGATGCTGTAGAAAATCTACCCGAGTCAAGTGGATATGAAAGTATGAGCGCTAGTGTTAGTAATGAAAGAGCATTATTGCAAGTTAGACTGCCCATCTTATCTGCAAGGAGGAATGGACCAAAGAAACGTCTCAGTAAAGCCTTGTCGATAGCCCATAGGGAAATAAAAAAAAATGAAATCAGAGAATGACAATCTACAGAGGAAGGTAAAGACAATTCAAAGACGAGTTCAGAGAATGAAGAATAATCACCTTCAACTCCAAGGAGCAAAAATGATGAAGGAGCATGGATTGCATGGGAGGGCAAGAAATGTACGAAAACAACTATTGATGAGCAATGTCATTATAGATGAAGTAAATAAAAAGATGAAAGATAAAAAAGCTGGCAAGAAGAAGATTGTGTATGGACAAGTCGTCGGGAATCTTCTTAAAAAGTATCGATGGCTTTCTAAGCTTAGAAAAGCAACAGGTTTACATAGAAATGTTATTTCTAGAGCAATAAAGCGGGGCGTAGATTTTACAAAGCAAAGAAGAATGCCAACACTAGCTAAGTATCGAGAAGATATTATTAAGTTTTTGGAAAGGGAGGAAAACAGCAGAAGTCAACCGGGGAAGCAAGATTCAGTGAAATGTGAAAGTGAGCGTCTTCAAACTAGAATATTGGCAGATTATCATGATAATCTGTACCTCAAGTACAAATCAGAAAAACCAGAAATAGCAGTTTCGTTGTTTACTTTTAAGAGAGCTAGACCGAAATATATTCTCCCAACAACATTTCTAAGCAGAAACACTTGTCTTTGCACAAAGCATCAAAACTTTGTATTTAAGCTGAAGATGCTGAAAAAAGAAGGAATCGAGGTATCCACAAACCCCGAGGAGTATGTTCGTAAAAATGTAGCAGTGGACACAAGTAAGCTCCCAGAAGAAGTCACGTTTTCGTTGTGGAAAAAAGTTCAGCTTGAAAATGGAAAGAAAAAGATGAAAACTGTGCAAGAAACCATGAAAAGTGTTGATTTTTTTAAAATATGGGAAAAAGAGGAGAATTAATGAAACAACAAACAAACAAACAACAAACAACAAAACTTTATGATAAATACGATGACTTCAATTTCTCTATAGTCAACTTTCCTTACCTATGTAGCAATATACCTTCATCACCTGCATATGGTGTTTTTGTCTCTCAGTTAATTCGATACGCAAGGGCATGCTCTTCGTATGAACAGTTTCTAAGACGAGGCAAGCTACTGACAAACAAGTTGATAAAACAGGACTATCAACAGTCTCGTTTGAAGTCATCTTTTCGTAAGTTCTATGGTCGATACGACGACCTTGTCAGCAAATACAATCTTCTACTGGGTCGCATGCTGACTGACGTTTTTCATACTGATCGTTAGACCATAATTAATCACCCAATTGTCTACGGACTTTTCCGTCTTTTCCCGATTACGACAAAGAGCATACGGCGGGTGTGACCGGTCAGCAGAGGATGCTCACTCCTCCTAGGCACCTGATCCTACCTCCATCTTTTTGGAGGTCCGTGTTGCTCTGCTTTGAATTTGTATTTCGTTTTATGGATTTTTGAGATGGTTGACGGATTGTTATTGTCATTTTTTTATTCAAAGAATATGTATTCAAAATTAAAACACAGTATTCATAGCTACGTCATTTTAAAGAAAACCTACTAGAGAAAGAAATTCTTCTTCATATGGATTTTGCGGAAAATTATAGCTGTAAAACAACAGATGAAATACAGAGCGCATACTGGAATCAGAGCCAGGTTACACTACACCCTATTGTGGTGTATTTCAAGGATCAAACGACAAAAAGTTTAGCTAATCGTAGCTATGTTGCTATCTCAGACTTCTTCTACTGTGTTCGCCATCCTTGATGCTTTTTATGGTTTTAATCTTGATGAGTGTGCTGGTGTTGAACATGTTCATTACTGGACAGATTCTCCAACAAGCCAGTACAGAAATAGGTATATTTTTGAGGCAATTTTAACTCACAAAGAGAAATATGGATCAAATTCGACCTGGAACTATTTTGAAGCCGGCCACGGCAAGGGACCTTGTGATGGGGTCGGCGGAACTGTAAAGAGAATGGCTGATGAAGCTGTCAACTCATCTTGGGTTTCAATACAGGATCCAGAAGAATTTATGACATGGGCAAAACAATCAACCATGAAAGGAGTTCATTTTTTCTTCGTTAAAAAAGAAGACTGTGAGAAAACAATTTGACGAAACAAAGAGTTGCAAACTCAAACCTGTAAAGGGAACAATGAATCTCCATGCGTGCAAAAGAGACATGAACTTGTTGGTCACTTCCCAGACCTCTTGTTACTGTGATTGCTGCTTAAGCTATGTTTCATGTCTGAACTGTTTGTTCTTTGCAATGTAGTCAGAATGATAATGTATCGTTTGTTAAGTTTTTTTTAAGATACGTAACATACGTGATATCATGTAAACATACGTGACTCCAATAATACAACACCTTTACTGCTTTTCGAGGTTTTAATTGATGTTGAAATGGTGTTAGGCTAAATTTGTTTAGCAAAACTGTGCTCTAATTTGTTTTAAATTCTAATAAAAGGTCTAGACAGCCAATGTTACACATATTTCTTTGTTAGTATATAATATAAAACATTTCAAAGACAATATGAAAAAAAGACACATGATGCAGCTCAAATAATGTTTTATTTTTAAATTATTTATAATACGACACAATAAGAACTGGGATTGCATTTCATGAATAGACCCATTTTATTCAAATTATTCTATTAAAAAATTATTCATTTTCTTGAAACATCCGTTACATTTAAATAGCACTACATTTTAAAGTGTAAATAAGAACAAATTCACAATTGATGAACAACATTTAATTTAAAGTTTTTATAGGCTTACTTTGTATTTATTTTGAACCAATTACTGTACTGGACAGTTGTGACATTTCTTGTGGCGTATTCCCAAATCTGACAACTTAGTAATATGTCATATTTATTTAGAGAACAAAAAATAGTACAACATTAAAACTGTATCGATTCATAAAATACGTAATGACAATTAAAATATTTTGTCATATCACTAAAGAACATGAACTGACTTTCTTTTGTCATTGAAGATTTATTATTATCTATATTTACTCAACCAAGAATTTTCAATGAAAACAGATGCATACGACGTAACGTATGTTTTTCAGCAAATATTGATCATTAATACACCTCTTTTTTAAATTGATGTAGTTTTTTAACCTCGAAACTTAACTTGAAAAAATTGGGGAATTCAAACTTGAGATTTTGAATTATTCGAAAATGTTATTAGCGGATGGATAATTAAAAGTCAATTTTTAAAGAAAAAATATATTGAATTGCACCATTTTATTGAAATTGGGTGTCTAATGTCTTTATATTAAGTTAACAAATTTGAAACTATATCATTTTAAACTTCAGATATTATATATATCTTGTTTGACCATGTACCATTTCATGGTTTGAGTGAATAAACTGAATTAAATTGAGTTGGCGACATGCTAGTAAAACAGACATCGCTCGAAAATTTCCGTAATAATGCTTCGATCAATTTATATAACCCCTAATTTAATAACGCGGAAGAGTCGCCTACAACGTATGGGGAAGTCAATTTTCTCCGTTTCGGAGTCAGGAGATATTTACGTCAATTTTAAGACATGTATTTTCAAAAAATATATATCGCACGGAAGACAGCGATTGTCAAATTTTATGTTGGTTATTAATCCATTTGCTCTATGTGTCTAGTAGTCTTAAACACTTCGTAACTTTTCGGCAGATTTCAAATTCACGGTGATCCAGTTGTCAAAATATGCATGATTTGTAAAATATACGAACTGCTTTGGATTACAGACAGTTGAAACAGTCGAAAATATGATAAACCTTTTCAGTGCAATAATTAAATAGTTAAAACATATGTAAATTTGTCCGCCGATCAACCCTCCATCATCATCCCACCATCGGCAGACAGTTTGTTATGTCTGTCGTCGGTCGGTCGACATTAAGGCATTTGGAATTTCTTAAATGTCGGCCTGCAGACACCGATTGACGATCGAAAATCGACCGAGGGTTGATTGGTTTATCGGCTGATGGACGACTGATGTACTATATTGATAACGTTAAATTTCTACCGTCTATCGGTCGATAAGCGGCGGCCAGGCGGATGACGCCATGCTTCAGACTTTTTTCATTAATAAATCGAAGCAATGCCTACGAGGTTGCAGGTTAATATTCAGCAATTGCAAAATCGTTTATGTAATCGGCCGACCGTAAAAATCAAACTGATGCTCAACGTTCGATGATTGAGCAGCGATTCCCCGACTAATAAAACTAATATTCAAACTTTTGAAGCTATCATGCAGTGTTGAGCGATCGTGTTTCTTCAGTCGACGATACCAGGAAAATTTGCTCGCCCGATCATCGGCTTAAATGTGCCCTACATGTGTGTACATGTACATGTAGGCATTAGATGTTAGATGGTGTATATCCGTAAATATCTACATTCTATTGTGTTTTTCCATCAAATTATGTGATCTTTGAATACCTCTAAATACAACAACCCACTGCACATGAATTTACATGTAATTTAGATAAGCAGTTCCTAAATATCGAATTTTATGATATCGGTATAAAAGTATATTTCATACATGTTGTTGAAACACCGTATTTTTACTATTATACAACAAATAAGTTGATTCTATTCTTAAAAGCAAAATTTCAAGAGTTAATTTTCATGACTTATACTTTCAAAGCTCATCTCCACGCTGATAACCAACAAACCGGTTTAGAAAACAGCTATCCTTGCTGTTACTTATTTGCTTTTTCCGTGATCTCAATTTTTTTAATTAAATAATTGATTTTGTTAGTAAGAGAATGTAAATAAGCATTTAAATAAATGGTTAATTTATAAAGCGTGTTATTATGTGTCTGCTCACCTGACGGCAGTTATAATTGGATTTAAACTTTTTCCAGAGGATGTGAAGGACCCTTTATATCATTTGCAGACGATGCAGAAAGTTAAAAAAATGGAAATATAAGCTTTAAATCTTTATTATTTAAAATGCTTCAATGTTGGTGATCATTTTGATATTGATTATTTAAATGTATGAGAGAGAGAGAGAGAGAGAGAGAGAGAGAGAGAGAGAGGAGAGAGAGTTGACTAACCTTCTAAGCATTTTGGTTCTGTGTCAGCAACCTTTGTTTTGTTCATTAACTCACAAGTGTGATTAACAAACACATATTCCAATATGACCTTGTCTGTCTTAATTGAACAATCTGACGTCCACGGATTCACTGATGTTGAAGTCATGCTAAAATTCATAGTTTTTATAACGTTCTTATTTTAATTCACTTCATGTGATAATCAAATTCTATTATTATACTTTCAAGTTCAGTGGCGTCGGAAGCAAATTGAAAAGGGAGCGGGGCCTAGACTTATCAAAAATCTTGACAAGCAAGAAAAATGCCTTTGGTGTGTATAAATTTGCAATTTGCTAAGCCCCCCCCCCCCCGTTTAAATGCAGTTGATAATCCGTTCTATTACCCTCAGCGTTAGCATCACACTTGAAATTGACACCCCTCGAAAACCATTGTCAACCTCCGCTTGTCGTAGGTTGACAATGGTTTTCTCGGGGTGTCAATTTCAACTGTTACCCTCCCAAACAGGCACTATTTATTTTATTATACTGAATGTCTTAATTTTAGAGAAAATTTTACTGCTTTTTTTATAGAAATGACGTGAATTTAACGCGCATGTAACAATTCGTTATGTCGGCCCGTTGCCAAGCATATTGCTAACGCTGAGGGTAAGAGAACGGATTGTCAACTGCATCTAAATCAAATTTCAGTATTTAACATGAAAGTATAATAAAACGAATTGTTACATGAGGGTAAATTATGCGCGTACGGTTCGCCGTAGAATTCACGTCATTTCTATATAAAAACAGTAGAATTTTCTCTAAATTTAAGACATTCAGTATAATAAAATAAAAAGTGCCTGTTTGGGAGGGTAACAGTTGAAATTGACACCCCTCGAAAACCAATGTCAACCTTCGCTTCGCATCTCAATACAAGTTCTAAGATAATTACATCAACAGAGGAAATGCAATTTTCAAGTATTTACCATTTCAATGCTGTGTAATATTTTAAAAACTATCTGGAAAAGTCTCTTGAAAATTGCAATAATAGACCATAGAACTTTGTTACCGGTGACGACCGACAGTTACAGACAAATTATTGATATTTAATAGAAACAATTACAATAAAGTGTGGATATAGCATCCCGACCATTCCTTTGTAAAGCACAGAAGTATGAATGGAAAAGAAAACGCCAAGAATAAATCAATAACGTCGCAGGCGTGCGGCGACTGTCCTTACCTCACGCTCTATATAATATGTTGTCTTCAGAAGTAATTATCACTCTGCAGATGAAAATACTCAGATCTAAAGAAATATATAGAAATATTTTTTAGTTCAAAATTTTGCCATTACGAGTTTTTATGATGTTATTGCAAATGTGACGATACTTTTGGATTAATCCTCGTATCAATCCTGTTTGGTGATCTGTAAAATGTTAATGTCTCACATTCGAATGCTATCTGTGTGAAAGTCTCATTTAATGTCAAGCTTGAGTTATAATTTACAAAAATAGTAAAGGATGAATTGGTTTAAAGGGAAAAGTGGAGAAAAATTATATTATTCTTTATTTGGAGCTTGGGATAAATGAATAAACACATTTAATATATCAGCCTGGCTGATATATTAAATGTGTTTATTCATTTATCCCAAGCTCCAACTAAAGAATATTATAATTTTTCTCCACTTTTCCCTTTAAACCAATTCATCCTTTATTATTTTTGTCTAAAATTCGTTAAAAGCATCTGGGGGTCTTGAGATTTAATCTGTAGAAAATAATTTTTGCGTGTATTTTTGTAAAGGTTTGAAATGTGAAGCAGTAAAATAAATTAAAATGATGTGAAGTAGTAAAACAAATTAAAATGGTGCTTTAAAGGCGCGCAGACAGCAATTTGAAAATAATCATATCATCTTTGTAGATCTTACATAACATAATGATATCGATTTTGAACGGTTAACTTAAACCTCCCCATTTGAAAGTTACATGTATATGAAGAAAACTTAAGACACGTCTGGGGGCAGATCTTTGTAGATCTGAAATAACATAATGATTTTGAACGTTTAACTTAAACCTCCCCATTTGAAAGTTACATGTAATAGTTAGATCATATTAAGTAAAATTTACGCGATTAAGAATTGGGGCGGAGGGAGCGAAGTGACCGAGCCCCTTCTTAATTAATATGATCTAACTTAATTAATATGATCTAACTTACTTAGAACCTAACCCACTTTTTCATTTGCTAATCAAAAGTTCTGCGCCAATCAAATACTATCTCTCTTTTGTTTATGGCTCTTTCAGGTGTCAATCGAAATGTGACGTCGCTGTGAACTTAAAGAAATTTTTAAAGATTAAAACATCACTTAGTAGAATATTTAGCGACTGTTGATTGGATGAAAAAGTGGGTTATGTTCTAAGTATAAATAAAACTTAAGACCACGTCTGGCCCTTTATTTGAAGGACAAGTCCATTTTCACGCTGTCAAATCAAAACTCGTGTACACTAAACAATGTTTGTTCTATATGGTAAAAAAATATTTTTAAAAACAGTTTAGCACAAAGTGACATTTAGAGGCTGACCCCATTCCTTCTTAAAAGGATTCATTATCAACATTTTACAAGATGGCATATTGTCAACAGTAAACTTGGAACATCTTTTGTTCGATGGTTTTATAATTTTTTTTTCCAATTAGGTCTTCCCCTTGCCAACCGCCTTGACCTTGCACTCGCCACGCTTTTGTCATTCCCTCTGTAGGTGCCTTGATGTCCTTGTGTGGTCTTGGCATTTCGCTGACTGAATGTTGTGTAAGTGTGAAAAGATTACGCGTCAATAAAGGTCCAACGATGCATTGCTAAGCTTAAACGGATATTCGAGCGGTCATCGGCCGATATATTTAACATCGTTCGTTCATTGGTGAACACCGTTCATATATCGACAGTACATCGACCGGGTATAAACAAATGTTAGGTCATTAATCGACCGATGTTTGTTAAACACCTCTTACCTCAGACTCAAAGGGCACCGGACAATGATCGGCTATACATCGGCCGATTCTTAAATGATGTGTTAATGATGTATTGCCGATAAAAGCGATGTGGGACATCGCTGGAGACATCGCTGATTTTTAACTACAACTTTTTTTCTTCCGATGATATCCACCGATGTGCCCGATGACGTCAGTCACCGTCCGATTACTATGGGTGTCCATGTTTAACTACATGTAAATGTACTTGCAATTATATTGACACGTTTTTTCTTGAGCCATAATATTGGACCCTACCCCTAAATTAAAAGATCATCGGGATAAATCAAAACAAGTATAAAATTAGTATCAATATGAATATTAATTATATACATCTAGTATTATAACAAGGCTGACCTTTTCTTGAACAATAATATTTGTTCCTACCCATTGAATCAAAATACATGTATCATCATTAGATTAGCGAGCTGAGGACGAAAACAAGGATGTCACCAAGTGGGAAAATCAAGAAGATGGGCTTACCATCCAGTCCACCCCGAATTACATCAACACCAAAAAGGGCAGTCAAAATCAAAGGACCAGTAATAAGGATAATGTGAGTAGAGGGCTAAACTCCCTGAACATCAACTGTTGGTCTATCTGTAATAAAAAGGTGAATTCCAAACTTTCATAGATACTGTCTCCCCTGATACCGTAGTAGGTACCGAATCATTGCTGACACCTGATATAGCTGACTGTGAGGTATTTCAGTAAATATGGGTTATACTCAATCTTGTTTCGTAGGGACAGAGTTACAACCAGTGGGGGAGGTGTATTTATACTGTCTAGTTCGTAGACAGTTAACAGCCTCCAGAGCCTCCGAGCTGAAAACTGACTGTGAGTTGTTCTGGGTCAAAGTTGTATTGCATGGTTGCAAAGCATTATATGTTGGTGCCTATTACAAACCAGAGGTAGCAGATGAACAAAGTTTAGTTTAGCTGAATATCTCGCTATCCAAATTTGCACATAAAGGTGGCACTATCTGGCTAATAGGCGACTTTAATATGCCAAAGTATGATTGGGTTAGAAATAGTATTGACGCTAGTTGTAGAAACACAGCCCTATGTGAATACTTTATAGAGCTTATACGAGACAATAATCTACAACAAATGGTAGACGTCCCTACTAGAGGTAAAAATACTCCTGATTTGTACTTGACAGATCGCCCTACTCTGGTAAATAAAGTGACCCCCTTATCTGGTTTAAGTGATCATGGCATTGTGAACACTGAGACAAACATAAAACCCCAGGTAAGCAAAATTAAGCCTAGAAATGTCCATCTGTACAAAAATGCAGACTGGGATGGCTTAAGACACCATATTGCTCATTATAAAGACCATGTTCTCATGAATGGAAGTATATACACAAACACTGATAACTTATGAAATAAGTTCAAACAAAAAATCTTAGAGGGTTAATCAACCGTTGTACCATCAATAAAGACCAGAGGTAAAAACAAGCTACCCTGAGTTCATATTTACATCAAACGTTTAATTAGAAAACATGATAAACTCTTTTAGAGAGGACAGTGGCAAATAAGACTCTCATATGATAGGTATGTGACCAACATCCTAGGTATACTGGAGGACCAGGTCTCTGACTATGAAGTAAGCCCCAAACAAATCTATGCTCCAGAGAAACTCTTCGCCCTCTTAAAACATGCTAAGAGGGACTCGCGTGGTGTGTCAGCGCTTAAGGAGGTTGGTACCCCCAATCAACAATAATAGAGAAGGCTAACATTTTAAACCGCCAATTTCAGTCGGTTTTCAGCCCAAAATCTCGATCCACTCTCCAACTCCCTGCTAGGTGACATTAGGGTGAGTGACCATAACAGTATCCCTTCCTCAGCTAAGTATGCAAGTACCTCAATTACTGATGAATCCTCTCCATTAAGAAGCCGTATGCCTGAAATACAGGTGTGCACAGAGGGTAAAGAGAAAGTGTTTTAAAAATCTGATTACAGACAAAACAGTTGGCCCCGACCAAATCTCTCCCATCTTATTGAAAGAACAGCACTGTGAAGTAAGCCCAATAATTCAAATCCTCTTTCAGCTCTCATATGACACACTCAGGTATACTACCCAGAGAGTAGTGTACAGCAAATGTAAGTCCTTTATTTAAGAAGGGGGACAAATCAAAACCGGCCAACTACAGACCAATATCCCTTACCTGTATATAGTGTTAAGTTATGGAGCACATCATCGCAACCAACTTAGTAAGGCACTTTACACAGAACAACATCTTGAATAATTTCCAACATGGATTTAGGGAGCGACGCAGTTGTGAGACCCAGGTGGTGATACTTGCCCGGAACATCCAACATGGTAAGCATGGTAAGTCCTATTATTTTCCTCGCATATATTAATGACTTGCCAAAGCATGTGAAATCACAAGTCAGACTCTTCGCCGATGACACAAACATCTATATCACTTTAGATGACCGGGGTCGTCAGTCAATGCTTCAAGAGGACCTTAAGAAATTTGAGCATTTGGAAACACTGTGGGATATGGAAGTGTCAGGTTATCCATGTAACGATATCCAGAACTCATCTGTACCAAATACATACTACTCGGACAGGTGTAAGTGAATACCTCATCAGCTTGGTATATGGGTGTTGATATATCGGATGACCTGAATTGGAGTAGGAACATCAGCCGGGTTCCAAACAAAGCCAACAGCACCCTTGACATCTTACGTAGAAATATACCAACCAGGAACCAGCAGCTTCGTACAGCGTACGTCCGCAGCTTGAGTATGCTGCCAGTGTCTGGGACCCTCACATGGCTACACACACTAACCAAATTAAGGTAGTACAGCGCAGAGCTGCGAGGTGGGTGATGTGTGACTATAGCAGGACATCAAGTGTAACAATTGTTACATACCGTCCCTCTATTTATACATGTAACTGCTGATCCTTTACAGTTCTTTTTGATATGGTATTCGTTCATAATGCATTTAACGATTAAGTTCATCTAATAAAGAAATACATGAATTAGTTTTAAAATAACTCGAAAACTTACTTGTTTCATTTTGTCCACATAAATGGTATAACACGTTTTGCCAACTAGGCTTATATTGATACATTTCCAAATTTGCATACATAGTGAAATTTTTGTTCATTTGACGAGACTTTGTAATACACTGTATTATTCATTCATCGTGCTTTATAATTTATGTACATGTACTTAAAATAACATATTTGTTTTTGTAAGATGTATGTTAAACATATGTTTAAATGGGCAGATAAAATAAAATATACGAAAGTTGTTTGGAAATTTTTGAGGAAACACAAATGTTTCCCTGTTTTCTAAGTGAAAATTTTGGTGAAAATTGAAATTAACATTGATGAAATAATTGAACAAAGTAGAAGTTAAGAAAAACAATCAATATTTGTTTACGACGGTACATGTACATAGACAAGTCGGCGGTCGGGGTAACCGGCGCAGGCATACATGTACCTTCGGAGATTAAAACACTTAAACACGTGTTTGCTAACGATAAAAGATATCGAATTATATATGGCCATTTTGCTTTGGGTTTTTTTTACTATAACGTTTGTGCAGGTTTCACTAACGTTCAAGTTGAAATACTGAGATGGTACATTTACCAAGCAACAGAAATTTTACTACGACGGGTTATTGAATTTTGACGTCAAGGCGGCGAAGAAAATATAGGCTACAGGCACATAGGCAGAAATATGTAAAGAAGAACTTTTTGGGAGTTGATTTTTATCAGCTCTCCTATACAGTTACTCAGTCAAACCGGAAGTGAAATAGTGTTTGGACCTAAGCACAAATCAACACCGCTGACAACATTTAGTTTTTGAAAATAACGCTACCGATAAATTCTATGTACATTGCTTTTCAAGGAAACTTATTTATAGATACCTTGTAAATAGTCAGATTTTATATGGTACGAACAATTTAGATATTTTATGTAGTCGTACATTGTATGTACCCCTACCCCAGAGTTCAATATAGTCTCGTTCAACCAAACGCTCGGCTGTCTCCGTAAATCTTCGACAAGCAGAGATTCTCTCTTGCTTGTCGGAGATTAACGGAGACAGCCGAGCGTCTGGTTGAACGAGACTAGAGTTCAATATTGCTTGGATCCATGCAATTTCTCAGAAATATTTCGATTACTGATAATAGTTTGATGGATTTAATTCTTTGAATATTACACAACATGATTCATACGAGGTTTTCACGAAATTCCTGTCGGAGAATTCATATTATAAAAAAATGTGCGTAATTCAAATACATTAGGAAACTACCTGCCATGCAAAATAACATATTATGGATTTTAAAATGAATAATTATAATAGATAAAATCAACTTCCGTCAGTACTTCTGTACTTTGTATTATACATGTATTTAGCGTGTACGATATTTAGCGGAAAATTATTTTTTAACAAGTCAGCGTGGATTTGAATTAGCGTATTTCTGATTGTGCCTATTCTTTTATATATAGGAATGGCATTTAGCGATGTACTTGATTTGGCGGAAGCGGCTTTCCGCGAAAAACGTTCTTTAGTTTATTGAAGTTTTTTTTTAGTGATTGTTTAACTAAAATTAAGAAATGGGCTAAATAACAATAGCTTCTATATTATACACTTACTGATGTCAACAGCTCTAAAATATGTACAGAATGACATGAAAGAAATGTTTCAATAGTTTGACTTTTGGGTAGTAAAACCTTGATTTTTTCGACAAAAAATCAAGATTGGAGAGAATATGTAAATGTTGGCATCTTGAAATGAAAAAAAAGGATGAGAAATGAAGAATAATATATGTTTTCCGTTCGTTTGTACATGAAAGTTGTTAAAAACATGGGAGCAATAAGACGCGTCAAAATGACGTTGCGGTGAGTTTGCCGTTACTCCGGGTCACTCACTGGACGAAGGCAGGTTTGTCAGCTTACTACATATGATGCTATTGACTAGGAAAAAGAGAATAATGAAGACATGCAAAAAGGATGACTGCACTTAAGGACATGCGATATTTGCGAGAAAATAAACTTAAAAAAAAGAATTTTTCTTTCAATTGCAGAAATGGTCCACACTACAACTTTACGTAATTGCGTTACATAAAAGTATGTTGTTACCAAGTACGAATTTGTTTTCATAGGCGGGGGTCATTATGATTTCTTGATATCCATACGATATAAGGACGCCCACTTTTAAACTGACTTCGTTCATAGTCAGCGCATGTTTGTCTATTGTTCTCCGTTTAACAGTAGTTGTATATTTGCATTATCAAAGTTATGTCAAAAAAGAGATTAATAGACAAACATGCGCTCATGGTTAAAATGAGAAAAAAACTGTTTCTTCTTACTTTCGCTTTCCATGTTGTAACCAAGGGTTGATGCATGTTGAATATTATAATTCACCACGTGATTTCTTACCTCAGGTAACTTTGTGAATACAAAATTCTATCACGTGGCGTGTAAGGTAGCGTGTGCTAACTAGGACAATGTTTACGAACACGTTAAGTTGTCAAGCATTGATTTAAAGACTTCTGTACTTTCCTGGGCGTGGTCAAATTGTTGAAAACAGTAATTAATATACTTGTACCATATGGAATAGATAGGGTTATGATGAAAGAGTGATCACATAAACTTTTATACATAGCATTGTTATTCATGCTAGTCTAATTTTAGTACCATTCTGATAATGTCAGCTCCACCTCTCATGCGTATTAATATCGATCTAATGTTTGGTCAAGGGCAGACAAGCAAAAATTCTCTTTTTTTTCGAAAGTTGTAAGGAGAAAAACATAGAATGAGCTTATTGTATCACAGTTTAAAATCTTAATTCATGTTGGAAATAGACTAGACTCTTTAAAAAATTAACAAAAGTGATATTAGGTTAAGAAATAAACGCAACAGAAGCGACCGAAAAGGGCCCAAAACCTGGCGCTAAGTGCAGTCATCCTTTGAAATTCTATTTATACGATTCAATGTTATCAGAAGAAAACAGTGCAAACGAATAAAAAAAATATCACCAACGATATATGTTTGAAAAAAAGATGGATCTGGCATATTTCTCAAATCAAAATAGAGGTCTAAAGCTTATAACTATAGAACGTGATTAAATATTATGTACTTGATTAATTTATTTAAAATAAATCGCATATTAAACTTTGAGGTCTGCATTAAACCAATTTTATGTATTTGATATCGAAACGGAGATTTGTTTTCGAATGCAAATAATTGTGTAGACGACACGAGACCAAATTGTTAAGACTTTATGAAACACCATAGAACACTTTTATTGTTTATATTTACAACTTTTCTCAGAATCTTTTAATTGTGAATATAAAGTGAGCGAAAGTAAAACTAAGTATGTTGTTGTTATTGTCGACAAGAAAATTATTTTTTCTTTAATGTGAAGGTTTTTATGCCTACTTCAAGTTCTACTTTTAGTTGAAAATGTCTGAAGTCAGCTCATGCGGAGTATTGCTATCATTGTGACTTACGGTCACCGTTCACGAAATAATTTCATTTAACTAAAACACACATCAATGATAAGTTTTGTATACATTATCTATTTTTAATATATATATATATATATATATATATATATATATATATATATATATATATATATATATATATATATATGAACAAAAAACAGTGCGAAAATAAACATGTATTCAGTATCTAGACAAATGATGCACCGTGTGTGCAATATAATGCAACAAAAAAATTATGTTTTATCAAAAATTAAAATTCAAGTAATATGAACATCTTGATATCTAAACTACTAATCTGAAAAATTAAAAAAAGATCTTATGATAGCTGTAGGAAAAGTTGTCTGAACAAATGTTGTACCCAATCTGCAATATTAAGCAATAAAATGACTTCGATTAACAGCTGGTATTTTCTCCATAAATTACTAAAACCCACAACCCTTGAATGTACACATCTGTGATATATGTAACCATGTAAGTGATCTTTAAAAAAATTCTAAATGGAGAACTGTAGGAGGAGTTATCTAAAAAATAAGGGTACCCCAAACATGCAAAAAATGTCACAGTTCAACAGAGTAAAACCCAAATTTAAAATAATAAGCAAACCGCTGATATTAATACGATTGGTCTGCAAAACAAACTCTTCTTATCTTTTAAATAAAATAACTGTAGGAGGAGTTATCTGGACAAATGGGGTACCATATCGACAATAATGCAATAAAATGACAAAGTTCAAGAGCTGGTATTTGCCACATTAATAATTCTTGAATATGCACATATCTAATATACATGTAAGTATAAGTGTTCTTAAAACCAAAAATATCCTAACTTGAGAATTGAGGAGGAATTATCTGGCAAATAAGGGTATGCTATTATCGCCAAAAAAAAAAATTAATAGCTTGTAATGTTTGCATTAATTAATCAAAAATCAAAATTTTAGTAATATGCATATCTCTGATACACATGATGTACAATTGATTTCCAATACACACATTTCTTATCTTGAAAACTAGAGTTATTAACACAGTACGGTTAACTTATCTTCAATATTATGCCCCAAAATGACTAAGTTCAACATCTAGTGATTTATTATTTTATTTTGTTTATGGAGTTGATATATTAAATGATGAAGAATTTACATTCTATTAAAGCCCTAATGCCATTTAAAAACGAATGCATCAACGAGGATTTCCACAAAGACGCGTTCCATAGAAGTATCTGACCATTAAATAAAGAGTACAATCATGGTTAGTATACGGCATCTCTTATTATTCGTGCACGTTTGTATATAGAGAATTTAAAAATCTCTTAAACTTTACATGTTTGTTTATGATCTTGTATCTAGACGGAAATAGATTCGAGGCAATACACAGTCGGTCATAGATGTATGCATGACATGTTGCGAATGAGTAGACTCCAGGTTCAAAGGTTCATATAGTAAATTTAATTAAAACTTATTTCATTGGTCGGATATAAAATAAATATACTTCATAAAGGAAGAGTATTTTAATTACCTTAAACCCTAACTAACTTTCTGGGTTTTTTTTAGTTTTTTTTTTTTTAATTTTCTTTCTGTGCTTTCTTAAAAGAGGCTCGGTAATGCAGTTTATAAAAGAAATGGTTCCCATTGGCTGGGAGTTCAGAAGAAGACGTAAAAATAATATGTCGAATTTATAAATCTAGAGGCCCGGAGGATGATACTTGGCATATTGACAGGTACGCTGTCACGATACGGTAATCTATGATTGTCATACTTGTTTTGAATGAGAATTGGAAGACTGCCCCCCCCTTTTTTTTTACGTTGACAGATTCACAAATTAAAATCAAACCATTATGTAGTAATTACATTTAAAAGCGGGTGTTTCCTGTTTGAACTCGCACAATGTTCAGGGATCTGCATGTTAGAAGAGTAGGGGAAGGTTATAGATATGGGAGACTTTTAATGGCTCAGTTGTGTTGATTAGAAATAAGGAATCTTTCAATGACATATCGTATATAACGTAAGTGTACAAATTATGAAACATGAATAGAAGAAACTATGAAGAAAACGCTAACTATGTGTGGTCATGAACTTTTTATGGCTTTATGGACCAATCGATCAATCGATTTGTAAAACTAGTGGATGTAAATAATTAACTGGAAATAAAACTCATAAAGTTGGTACTTTTTCTAATGCGCAGTTTCATTTCAATGAAAAATATTTCCGGTAGACATAGCAATACAATGAAAAAAAGGAAATCCTGAAAATATAGAGCCTTCGTGTGCAAAAGTAAACACAGCTATTTACACTTGATTGTATATAATATATCGTTCAAATGGCAAAAATATCAACCTATGAAGATGAGATTGAAGCGATTGTAAACAGTGGACTTCATGCTATGGTACTGGCACTAGGATACAAGGTTGGAATAATAGACGCCATGGAACGATTGGGAAAACCTAGCACGACGAACGAAATCAGCAAGGAAGCGGGCCTCAATCAACGGTACTGAACATTTATCTTATTATGTAGCTTACGAAAAATAAGGCAAAAGAAAAAACTAAATCCGATGTTATCAAACACGAACGTATAGACAATCAAAAGAGTTAAGGAACACAGATTATTATAACGGTACAGATCGTGCTACCAAATCTGGTAGCATGTATATTCCTTTGCTTTGCTCTCGAACACCCCTAATATAGTAACACCGATGTTTATTGAATTTATTGAATTTATACTTATTTTTAAATCGATGTATTTATTTTTAGATATGTGGAGGAGTGGTTGATGTGTATGGCATCAAAAGGCATCGTACAATATGAAAACAGTCAATTTACAATAATGAATTCGGGTCGGATTCGGAAAGCAATTCATACTTCATTGGCATTGCCAATGTTTGCTGACTGCTTTCCAAAGTTAGAAAATGCAATGAAAACAAAAGATATTAATACAGGTTTGACTTTTCAGAATTTTAAGCTGATTTTGTTGCTGGCACACATTTGAATTTTAAATCTCGTGTTGTACATCAAGTTTTCCAATAACGAGAATATAAGTTTTTATATTGTTATTTTTTCTATATAATAGGCTATCAATACCCATCAAATGAACTAGAATGGCTGGGAAAGTTCAGTGACTTGTCTAACATAAACCAAACATGGATAGCAAATAATATCAATCCAGCTATTTTGTATTGTCAGCAGCAATCTCATGGTATAACAGAAGGTTATTTTTGTCTAGCTTAAGATAAATTGGCCTATCTCTTTTACCCATCAGGTTAATAAAGTAACCTTTATAATTACTAGTTTTTTAACGACAATGCCCTTAATTGTATACGGTAACGATTCATGTTAAATACAAAACTATTAGACTTACTGAAACTAAAATAACTCTTAACATAATTACATTAACAATTTAGAACTTTGAGTGTTTTAATGACAATGCTCTTTGATTATATATTTGTAAAAGACTATTTTAAAACTATGTAATTTGCTAAAATATGTATATTTATATAAATAAATAATCAGAAACATAGTACTTTGACAATTACTCTATGAGATATCAATTTTCTATTTCAGACACGGACACTTCGTTATGTATACTTGATTTTGGATGTGGATACGGAAAACTTGCCAGTGAACTTGCACAGTACTATCCACAGTGTCAAATCTTTGGAACCGATATAGACGAGGACGCTGTCCGGTTTTGCAACGTCACACACAAGCAATCCAATATTCAGTTTGAAATATTATCAAAACGTCTTGAGCTGCTATGGCAGCAAAAGTTTGACGCTATCATCTTACTGGATGTATTGCATGATCTTCCAGACCCGGTTTCTGTTCTATCTCAAGTGAGGTCCATGCTCAAACCTGGAGGATTAGTAGTTGCATTTGATCCTAACGTCTCGTCAAATATATCCTTTAATTTAGGGAAAAAGGCAGCTCAAAACCACCTTCCCTACAGTGTGTTTTTCTGTCTACCCAATAGTTTGTCGGAACAGCCCGCTGTGGGTCATGGCGGGAGCTGGGGTTACGAAGATCGGGAGCAATTTCTTGTTGATAATGGATTTACGATAGTTAAAACGCCAGACGACGGAGTCCAGTCAACGGATTCCCACCATCACAGAATTATATTTAAAGTGTCAGCATGAAGTTAAAACATTTCATCTTTTCACAAACAAGTTTACGTGTTCATTTTATTGGGGGTTTTTTAAATGCAAAAATGTTCACTTGTATTACTTTGGAAAATAATTTTTTTTAAAGTAATTTACTTCCATTGTATATTTCTTATATTTTTCTGTGTAATGTATTAAAAAGGTGTAATTTAAAGAAAAATATACTCGACGTAGTTTTAAAAATATGAATGCTTTAGTCTTCCCAAACTCAAAATAATTTTAAATGTTCATGCTGTTTAAGAATAGAACATCAACGGATATAGGAGACCATCTGCGGTATAAAACGACTCCAATTTTGTTGAAGGACGTCTGTGCGTGTTCTGTTGCCACTGCCGATCACTGACAGTGATGTCTGTATGCATTTTGTCACAGAAAACTTCATTTGTTTAAAATTGACATTCATTAGAAGCATCTGTGGGTCTTGAGATTTAATCTGTAGAAAATAATTTATAAATAAAACCTTGACATTGAAATTGATGTCGCGTTAAAGTAACCCTGATTCCTATGTTTAATTTAATGCATTTTAAATAAAGGGACAAGAACATATATTTAATACCGTTTTCAGATGAACTGTAGACATTCTGGATATATTTCATTCGTCAGACATATTGGCCATAGAGACTCTGAAATGTGTTACCAATTTTCTTCACGATAACAAACGACATTTTAAAACATTTTCATTGTGTTTACCTAAATTTCAAGCTCGGCTATACATTATTTAAGCATGCTTTAATCATGAAACATCATTGAAAGAATTCATATCTCGAATTTCATAAACCTTTGGGCTCCTTTCAATTTACTAGATATTGAACTTAAGAGACTGATAAATTATTGAATTACGGTAAAATTCTTTTACAGGTATGAGACGTGTCATGTACTATAATGCCACTTGTACACAGATTACGTTTGAGACTCATAATAGTACCTACAGGTACTATGCAATCTTTTTCTTTTGACCATGATATCAAAAGGTGAATCTTTTTCTTTTGACCATGATATCAAAAGGTGGTTGGCATATATTTTAAAGATATGATAATTAGTTAAAATGGCCTCTAATTCGAGTATTTTATACAATCGAGAATATTAGCTTCTTCTCATGAATATCTACTGAATACAGGGTTATTTTCGCCCCGTGTTATTTTCGCCCTTATATACCTGCAAACGGTTTTGCCCCGTCTTGAATTCACCCAGACACAGGTGTGATTAAAGAGGGATAATTTGAGCGATTGGAATTCGCCCAGTCTTATATTCCACAGTATCGCATAGCATGTACTGGATATCCTTGTTAAATTATAAGTGACCTTTCTAGTTCTGGTGGCTGAACAACAGCAGATTTGAGGATGTGTTTGTTTAAACAATGATAGGAATATTCTATAGTATTCTAAAGTCATTTTTATAATCAGAGCTCATCATTTGTTCATACTACTGCAAAACCTACATCACACCAAGAACATTTATCAGATAAATACGTAACTGTTAAAAAAATTAAGTTTCCAATGGAACAAACTTAAATAATATCAATATAAAATCAAAATGGGCAATGTACACCTTAACAAGAACTGATGAATGCAAGAATGTGCTGCTTGAAATGTGAAAAATCATTAATTTCCATCCCGACTGGCGAAACACACCAGAAGCACCCTCTTAAAAATTTCCGGAGGGGAAATCCTATAAATTAAGTTTATTTGGGATAACAGCTATTACACACTAGATATACACTGTACCTGCATTTAAAAATTGTTGCCATTCTTAGTTGTTAGTTCATTATTTAACAAAAAACAAATTTGATTTTATTTGACCTGTTACATTCTTACATGCTTCTTGGGTGAACATGTCATAGTACATACTAGGACATGTTCACCCAAGAATCATGTAAGAATGTGACAGTAGTAGTAGTAGGTTCCCTAGAAGCTTGAGGCCTGGACTTCACTCTGATGTTTCCCCAGATATATTCACAAGTATAAGTATCTTTTTAATGATTATTATTACGATAGCTACGATCTACGATTTGATTTTGTAAATATTAAAAGTAACAGAACAAACAATCAGCGTAAATATTATTCATAATTAATAAACATTTGACGTGCAGTTGCTGCATTAAATAATAACTAATAAAAAGAGTCACAATCAATAAATAAAAACAAGAGGCCAATAGGCCTTGACGGTCACCTGAGTAGCATAACCCATACACAAACTTGTCAAGGAGTCTCATATATGCATTTAATTAGGTTTTATTCTGGTATAGAAAATTTTTTAATTTGTAATGACGACCACCTCCCTGCCTGCAATCTTTCAAAAAGGACTATTTAACCTATAATTTTAGCGAAAAACTTAAAAGATCATAAAAGAGTGCATGACCTGATATTGAAAAGGTGCAAGACTCTGATAGAAAATAATTTAATAATAATAACAAGATGGCTATTATTCATATTTTATCTAAAACAACCTCCCATCCCCCATCCCCCCGGGGCAGACAGAAACTTTCCCTGTGGGCATTTAAACAAACGGAAAAAAACAGCTTTATCGATAAAAGCCATCATGAGTTACTCACTTCTCCTGTTCCAGTTTTTGAATATTCAACATTCGTTGAGAATCACCATCTGGCATATATACCAAAATCATTTTACCTTTATATCAGTGATTTTAGTTAGCCAATTATTACTTAACTATTAACAAGTCTATTTGTTTATTTTGAAAGTTCAAAAACTGTTTTTGTTTCAAATGATAAAAAGCCTTGCATAACTCTTTTGATCATACAACTTCTTTATAATTACATTATATTCAATGATTAATTACTAAATACGAACAAGCAAAGGAAGATAACTCCATTCGGAAGAAGCAAGGAAAAACAATATGTAATTATAATCGGGCGATTATAAAGTCTCCCAAACGAACGAGGCTATCATATAGAGAAGGAATGACCCACAAAGTTTCATGATGTTCCCAGGGGTCCTTTACTATATATCAGGTGAACTAACATGACCCAAGGAAGAAGAATATATATGGTTTAGGGGTGGGGATATTAACCGTTTTCAAGATATTCGGGCACTACCTGTTTGAGGGGGGTCAGGACCACCTCCAGGGCCCATGACCTACATACCATATGATGCCCCTTGACACAAGGAACATGAATATATATGGTTTAGGGGTGGGGATCTCAAACGTTTTAAAGTTATTTGTGCACTTCCTGTTTAAGGGGGGTCAGGACCATCCCCGGGGCCCATGACCTACATACCATTTGATGCCCCTTGACGCAAGGAACAAGAATATATATGGTTTAGGGGTGGGGTTCTTAATCATTTTCAAGATATTTGGGCCCTTTCTGTTTGAGGGGGGTCAGGACCACCCTTGAGGCCCATGACCTACATACCATTTGATGGTCCTTAACACGAGGAACAAGAATATATATGGTTTAGGGGTGGGGATTTTAACTGTTTTCAAGATATTTGTGCACTTCCTGTTTGAGAGGGGGTCAGGACCAGCTCCAGGGCCCATGACCTTCATACCATTTGATGGTCCTTAACACATGAAACAAGAATATATATGGTTTAGGGGTGGGAATATTAACCGTTTTCAAGATATTTTGGCACTTCCTGTTTGAGGAGGGACAGGACCATCCCCGGGGCTCATGATATCATATCCATGACTTTAGTTTTTCACAAATATATACAGGAGTAGAGAAGAAGATTTTCTAAGATTTAATACATTTTTACTGTATGGCCATATTGGCCCCACCCTAGGGCCTGAACCCCTGACCCAGGGGCCATAAATTTCACAATGTTGGTAAAGGGCTTCATGGACATCATAACCATTCATTTAGTTTTTAACAAATATATATGGGAGTAGAGAAGAAGATTTTCTAAGATTTGATACATTTTTACTATATGACCATATAGGCCCTACCCTAGAGCCTGAACCCCTGACCCAGGGGCCATGAATTTCATAATTTTGGTAGAGGGCTTCAAGGACATCATAATCATGCAATCAGTTTTTTCCTCACATGTGTGGGAGTAGAGAAGAAGATTTTTGAAAATTTGGCAGTTTTTTTGCATATTTGGCCCCACCTGTGGCACCCTGGGGGGTGGTAGAGCCACTAATTTCACAATTTACATTCCTCTTACCATAGAGATGCTTCACACCAAAAATGGGAACAATTGGCCTTGTAGTTTTTAAGAAGAAGTTAAAAATGTAAATTGTTAACGCACGACGCACGTCGCACGACGCATGACGACGGACGAAAACAGATAGCAATAGGTCACCTGAGTTTACTCAGGTGACCTAAAAAAACCAGTCGTGGTTGCTTAAACGCTTGCGCATGTACAATGTCATGAAGACGAACAAAGGTTATAGTGTCAGTTTGCTGATTAACAAAAAAAACAGACACATCCGCAGCTCCTATGGATAAATATGCATTTACATGTACATCACTACTATTTTGTAAATATTCACACCAATGTTGATCACTTTGCACCCTTCTTGGATATTACAATTCTCCATACAACAATAAAAAAAGATAAAGAACATGACCATTATTAATCAGATAGACACAGATCTTTTAAATGATCAAATCCCGGTTTAAGGAAATCTCCGAATATACAAGCCCGAACTAGTGCATCTGTTGCGGCGTACGGGTCCATATTGGACCCAGGTCGCCTGTCTTCAAAATAACCACAGCCATCCATGTGGACCAGTTTAGGGATTCTGATTGTCGTTGATCTTTTCAACCCTACACCAAACGTGAATTCATCCACCTTGGGAATCCAGTGCTCCGTATTCTGGCTTTCCATTCTCTTTGTGTTTTCCGAGTCGGGGGAAGGGTCATAACATTTGAACAAATCCTGTTGATGCGATTTGGATAATATTTCGATTGCATGCATGATGTACCTATAATAAATTCAATAAAATCGTTATAGCTGTAGACTTAAGGTTAGCTTATCAACAATCCATCACTTTACTACTGAATGATCGTCATATAATCGTTTAATAATAAATATCAATATGTATTAAACAATCACCGAAACTGATTCACAGAACAGACCTTGTACCATGCACATAAACGATAAAGCGCTAATAAACCCTTACAGCGAATTACAAAATACCGGTAGAGTTTTCGACAGCTTTCTGATTGCTTATGCAATTTGGTCTGCCAGGTATGCACATTTAGTCTAAATCTAGGGCATGTGATCCCTCGAGTATCATGACAGTCATAAATTGAGTTATATGCAATTTTTGAGATTATTGTTGCTGGGAATATTTTTTAAAAATTTTATCTAATATTACATGTATTGTTGCAAAGTAATTGAGCAGTCACAGCAAAAAAAGAAATAAATATTTAAATTAATAAATATATAAAAATATATAAAAATTTGTGATATATGCACCAGGAATCGAGGAACCAAAATGTCATTAATGATTTTGTCTTATAATTAAATAAGTAACTTGTTTTTTTTTGTTTTTTTCAGAATTGTCTTTTGAATAGCATTTCTGAAATATGGGAAAGCGATTATCCCTCTAACTATGACTAGAGGGTGCAATATATGATGAAAACGTTGTTGCATAGTTCGGACAGCAAAAAAGTGTTTGATCTTTGACATGTTTATAAAACTGTAATCAATATTGTAAACGTTCCCATTGAATTCCAAATGGTAACACTGGTAAAATCAATAGCATGTGTATGCCAAAACTGTTCAGTGCTTATTTGTACATCTGGAAACATTGTCATCCAATTGCACCAATGGTATATTGAAAGTTGGAACCACTGGTAAAATTCTGAACGCACATAGTGTTCTAGAGGTTTTCTTTGTGCAATGGATTTACTATGAAATGATAATTATAAACACTTGAGTAATCACAAGACCTAGTCTCAGACCCGATATGATGATGTGGTAATTGGCTGACCGAATTGTATACCCTATTGAGCAATCCAGCAAGCTATTGAAAACTCAACCGGTATTCTGTAATTCGTTGCAATATCAAAGTCATTGTTGACATGTTGATGAGTTTGCTTCATACATGAATGTATCAAAGTATAGATTGTGTTAGTTAATTTGTCGAATCAATAGTATCTCACACCACACAAAGACAATATCTCTTGTAATGCCTAATGCCTTCATTTGTTTTGAAAATTTAGAAGAAAAACTCATTATTGTGTTCATATGTCTTAAAGGTATATCTTTTAGTACAAACATAGTGTACCTAATGCCCCCTTCCTCTCTCATTCTGACTGTACTAAAGTTGAGATGTCCACCAGCAATCGTCCTGACCCCTGGGAGAGGGACGGGTTTAAAGCTCACTCGTACCCCAAACGTCTCCGCCAGTCTGTGTAGTATATATCTCGACATATACAAGTGATCCCCGATAGCCACGCCCTCACAAGGGCCGACTTGATATTCCCACTGTAAAAATAGATTATAGTGTTCCAAAACACCGATAAGTGTAAATACTTGGTCTTGATATCATTTAATATCATTTATTGTTAAATGGTGAATAAAATATATTAAAGTATATTCAGGCGTAATATTATGACACATTTGAATCATGTGAGTTAACTGTTGTTGAAAAAAAGACCGCCTTTTATAGGATCAAAAGGCATGAACGATATAAATAAATGGCAATGTAAACATAATTATGCATATATTTTTAAAGCACACCCATTATTTCACCAGTACATGGTTGTAAGATGAATTTTATGTTTACAGTCACGGTTTCACATATTATGCAATTATGACATCATCACAACGGAAGAACTCGTAGAACTAAATAAATGTATGCCATGTTTTTGAAAGTAAATATTCTGATATATAAACTAATTGATAAATGTTTATAAATAAGGTGGCAATATTTTGAGAGTGCTTACCCTACGTTTTGTTCTATCAATTATTTTAAAACTTAATTTCCTTAAAAGTATCTCTGACCCTAATCGTAAACTGATAGTAAATTTCAATGTAAAAATAAAAAAAATAATCCTGCTTTTTTAACAGATTGCTTGGAAGACTAAGCCGCCATTCAACGATTATTCGGGTTAAGTACAAATTAAATATAGAAAAAATCAAGTATCACATGGAAATTATACTTTATTAATACGGTTTGAATGTGGTACACGTATCATGATAACGGTTGTTAAAAACTATTTTTATTGTCACTTGTTGAATATTGTTCAGATAAATTTCTCGAGATACTGTCCAACACATATTGGCTGTAATATCTATTTAAGAAATCATTGCCTGTATGGATGTAGGTAAATGTTGTTTTATCATGATTGTTAAAACTTCACATTTAATCTTGATTGTTTATTCATGTGACAAAACGATTACAATGTTAGATTCTTGACAGATAACTCATTTTGAGCCTCTAGTGGTCTGTAAATCTAGTTTAGCCACTATTTAACAATATATTTTACGTAGAAGTATTACAATTGGAAGAAGATTGAAGCATAAGACAATGGGGAGTACCTGGGATGGTCCATTCTCTCTGTTGCGGCCTCCTATTTTGACACCAGCGTATAGGCAAGCCAGAAAATGTTTGCTGGATAGTTCTCTTTCCAAACCGACGTTTTGTGCGTGTGGATGGCCAACATGATTGTAAATAACTAAGAAATTTGAGAAATGTAATACTTATACTTTTATGCGATCTTGAACACCAGTTAAGTTAGATTTTGATGTGTTATAATATAAGAACCAATACTGTGTGTGCCTGCTATTGAAAATGCCTAGAACAAGAGCATGTAGCGGATCTTGAGAAATTACAGTACATACTTGATTTTCTGACTTTTATAAAATGTTACCCAATGTATCGTAGTTGAATTTTTCAGGATCGTAACTGCATGGAATGCCTTCATCATTAATGACATAATACTCCTGCTCGATGCCAAACCAAGGTTGGCGGGGCTTTTTCGGACGATAACCCGTGACTGGATCAAAATCAAGACGATTCATGGTTTTTGTGCATCCAACTCTTGTATTGAAATCTGTAGATAAACGACATTTAACCTATTAAAATTGTCTACAAAAACGGCTTACTTAAACCAGTCTTTTAGTGGATATCAAACACAAGGAATTATTCACAGCAATGACACAAGTCCCGACTGTTGTATATCTATTTCCTTTTTTTCTCTCTTTTTTTTGAGGGGGGGGGGGTTCAGGGTATATACTGAGATCAAATACGTGTACTTCCTCAAGAGTATAAGACATTTAAGAAATGATCCCATCATTAAAATAATACATGTACTTTTTGTATAGTAACTGAAAAAATCAACTAAAACTAGCCAACTGTACATAATTACGTATAAAAGCAAAATTGAGTTCCAGTGAAACAAAGCGAATCGAGCCATACATGTATACACAGGATGTTTGCGTATGTTTTACACGTACATCAAAAACTGCATGTCCGTCAGTATTACTGTTCCTGTTTCCTGGTTAACAAGTTCAACTAGTTATGTCTTCCTGGCCTTGTAATGTCGTATTGTCACTCTTTAGAATAAACTATGTGCAAATGAACGGTCAGCTAAACATTTTTCAGTGTCTGGTCATGATAAAACATCAAAAAATAATTTCATTATGACATGTGGTGATACCGAACAGTATTCAAATTCAAAAGTCCAAAGGAAAATTACAAAACAGAAGCAGAGCGAACACGGTCCTCTTAAAAAAATAATATTGTTTAATAAAACGATCAAAGTCAGACATTTGGCATAAAATGAGCTTGTTCAATAATATCCCGTTATTTTATTGCAACATGTGGTAAAACAACCTCTAATACATAAAAAAATATATGTACATGTATGTGTGTAAAAAGGCGGACATTGTTTGGACACCAGCTTTTAAATAACTGTGTACGATAACAAACAACTGTAAAATCATCGTATTCAACAATCTTAATTGTAAAACATTTCTTAAAACAGTAAATATAAGAAATATAAGAAAACAGTCTGTGGCTGTGAAGAGGCTTACAGTTGGGTTTGCCACATGATCAAAACCAGTTAAGCTACCTCATTATAAGAATGTTCAGGTGACCGACCCTTTTTTATATTCCCATAACAGTCGAAGACTGATTCATTATTCAATGTTTACATCCAACAAGTATGATACCCTTAATTTCTTACGGAAATTGATTGTAATTCACAATTCTTTAAAAACCTACAGGTCTGAAATCTTTACGATCCAGTTCTAACCAGTTTATCGATTGCTCGAAACCTTCAGCAACCTTAGAAGAATCACGGACTGCACGAAATAATCATGATCATATCGCCTTTAATTCCCCAAAAAGACGACTTGGCTATAATAGTATATTTTATCTAACGTACTGGTGTACGTTATCAGTAATTTAGTTACATGTACTTTTATGAAGGTAGCAATCATTGCAGAAGAAATTTACTTAACCCCCTAACGCAAGTTATGTATTTTTTCTGCAATGTCGCTACCTTCATATCCCGCATGAATCACCAAAGAAAGTATTTTGTTGTTTGAATAAAATATTTATAGAGTTTCGTGTTTTTGAGTCTTATTTCAAGTTTCTCGAAGCTAACAACTTGTACATACTACAAAAAATTTACCTGAAGGGGTATCCATGGACACCCATACGTCACACATTACAAGTTTGTGTGGGCTATGGAAAAACGGATTTTCAAACATAGCCACTGGTTTCAAAATCATTTCCTGAGAATCCTTTTGTTCTGCATTATTCCACAAGTTTATATTCCAAATAGGACAATCTACGGAGAAACAACGAGGATAACATTTAGTTTTCATGCAAACAAAAATATTTACGCTTACACTCAATTAGTTTTTATTAATCCCTATTTCTGTCCAATAAAAAACAATTAAACCAAAAGCCAAATCATTAAACATCAATGTACGGAAAATCGTTCAAGGCCAACAATTAACCTTTCTTCCATCTACTAGTATATGCTATATAATATACCGTACAAAGGTAATTATTCACACACTTGCTACTTTACAATGAAACACTGAAACGACATATTGCTATTTCATGTGGTAAAACGGTGGAGTACTATCATTGTACAACAATCAAGTTAAAATAAAATCGGTATCTGATTTCGCTTTATTCATTTCTACCATTAATTATTTCTGCAAGCGTTATTTGTCTATCTCTCTTAATAAATATCATTCTGCAAGAATTAAATAGGCTTTTAATAACATTTGAGCAGGGAGTGTTTAATCTGTGACTGTTTACACTTTGATCACTAGTGTAATAGTGACTGTTTACGCTTTTATCACTAGTGTTATATTTACCCTTTGATCACTAGTGTAATAGTGACTGTTTACACTTTGATCACTAGTGTAATAGTCAGTGTAAAGATGAAGAATGACCCCGTAGAAAAATGACCCCAGGTCCCAAGGTTATGAATTAAAACTTTTTTTCATACTCGTACTCAAACTCGTACTCCGAGTATGTGCTTCACAGAGTACGAATTTTAAAATCCGAGGTTATAAACGTTTTGGAGTACATGGTACGTTCTCTGCTGAGTACTATTTGGAGTATGCTCCAAAAATGGTGAATGAAATTTTACGCCTCTGGAGTAAGATAGAGCACGGTAACTCATGTAAAAATGCTGACATGTAGACATGCTGTTCGTGTACATAAGCCCTATTATTGATTTATAGGGTGTCTCCTCCTATGAATGTACATTAACGAATAATATTTTTGGGGGGAATATTGTATAACGTTAATAGTAACGTATACTTCTGCTTAGAATGAGTGTAGTGTAATATGTTTATAATTATGTACATATGAATTTAAGCAAATGAATAATACAATACAATACATATGCTCTTTTCATCTGCAAACATGAATGTTTGAGCTGTTGAGCAAACAAGTCGATAAATTCAGGGTTTTTGGAAAACCAAAAAATTGTACGGAAAACGAAAAAAGAATTAAAGAGGGATATTTGTGTGATTATGTCAAAAGTTTTGGAAAAGAGACTAGGGGCGTAGGTGTAAACAACGAAGTAACGATGTCTGATATCTCTCTCTCTCTCTCTCTCTCTCTCTCTCTCTCTCTCTCTCTCATTTTTACATACTAGATATGCTTCATTGCATTAACTGTAAATTTTCCGAATATTTAAGCAGAAGAAATGCATCGATCATACTCAATGTCTTTCAGAAATGTTCAATTAAACTAAATATTTTTTGGTGTCATAATACGAAATTTTATTTTTAAACAAACATTAACTTTGTGGAAAGCTTCTAATATAAGTCTTAGGATCCCCGTCCGTATATTTAAGCATATATATTGAGCTAAATAATTAATTCGACTTTACTTAGAAATGTTTGTGTGTTCGATATTTTAATTTGAAATAAATATAAAAGATCATTAGGTAGGCGATTTTCCGTGGTCAGAATAATGGATATTTGGAAGATGAAAATCAAATACCGGTAGATGATTTTGGAGGGAAAACCAACCTTCCGGCAAGAAAATTAAAATAAAAGTTCTGGCCTATATAAAAAAAATCAACCCTTGACCTCTGCAGCTAGTATTTAAGGTCACATAGGAAGTCAAACGTGTACATCACGATTTATAGATATTGCTTTTGAACATGCTTTTTTAGTTGCTGATTCTTGACTTTTTTATATTTCGTGCCAACATTGCTTTTTGTTAATTTTCAAAATATGTTTTGATTATTTTTAACGGTTTTGATATTTAGAAAAATAAAATAATGGAAACCTTGTACAAAATTATTCTTCATTATCACATTTCAAAACATTTTTGACACCATAAAGGAAAAGCGATTTTTAAAAGCCATTATTTTCGACAGACAATAGCTGCTCTAAGAAAATCAGAATTATAAAATATTCCCCTTTCCATGGTGTGTGGCATGTATCTTAAATGAATGAAATAATAAGTAGTAATAGAAAGTATTATATTTTTATGTATCCCTTATCCGTTGTAATTTTAGTACTAACCAAATTCAAAGACAGGACCACGCAATCGTCCAAAAAATAGAGATACGTTGATTTCGTGGTTTTAAAAGATGGAGAGTATGGGTCGTATTTGACTAAATACCGAATTCTTGGGAAGTCGAGCTATTACAATAAAAATTATTTTGTACCTTCGTTTTATGTACATAAATTAAAGAAGAAAAATATATAAAAAATAATTTTGGTTGCATCTCTTCCTGGCGTCTTCCCGTTTTGCAAACTTTTGAAATTGGGAGTTTATTCCCACTTAGCCAAAATTCTGAATTTCTTATTCCCACCTAGCCAAAATTGTGATTTTCATACCTGTTCGGTCATTGGTGTACGAGGGTCAATAAAAACTACGAGGACAATGTGACTGTCTACCATATGTTTTTCATTAAAGTCAAAACTAACAGATTAACTTATGCAACAATACTTATTTTATTGATATACGAAGTTTCATTCCATTTAATAAAAATGCATTTTTGTTACTTGATTTTAAAATCAACATGTTTTTTTACCACGGCGCAGGGTACATTGAAAACATAACGTCAAGGTAAGTTTTTTGTGCTTTTCACCATACAATTTAAATCGGCACTATATCACTTGACATCTAATTTTTTCACAGTTGTTCGAAAATCATAAGTTAGTTCCTCGAAGTTTTCTTATTTTTTACCGCATGTCTCTTCGTTTACAGTAAGACAATCCCTGAATGTCAGATGACGTTTTTTTTAATTAAATATTTACATATATTCTATTCCCTTTCGTACTGATTGATGTTCAAAATACGTTTACAACAACCCCCACAAAATGTGTTAGAGTTAAACACAGATGTGAAAATAATTTTTGACTTATTTTTTTCACCACTGAGCATTTTCACAGTTTTTATTGGCTTTTTCCCGAGTTAGATCCATACTGTTTATACTTTTCGTTGCGCCGTGACGTCCAGCGACGTCAATGTGTTTAGTCAATTTTAAAGAGGACTATATGTCTTTAGTTACTGATATCTGTTCAACAAATCTATATATTCCGTCATTATTTGAAACATAGAATAACATATCAATTTTTAATTTTAGGTTTCAATTTTAGTTGGTTTTAAGCCCAATTTATGGAGATATTACTTTCAACATAATATGATTTATTGTTTACGGAATACAAAGTTTGACCTTGCGCCGTGACCTCATATTTGCAGGATAAGATTCTAAATAATTCTTAGAAAAAAAGGAATATATGAACTTTTTTTTATTGCAAATTATTTGAAAAAGTTGCTTAATTATGTCTACTAAATTAAGTTATAATATGACGTTAAATAACATAGCTATGGCAAAAGTTTTTGTATATTTTTATTGACACTCGTATAGTCTGTTTAAGACTTACATGGTATTACCTGTCATAAGCACGTAAGGAAATATAATATCATTATTCCACATTACGTATATATCGGTAATTGAAATGAATCTATTTTTATTCAAACACATACGAGGGTCAATCAAAAAATAAGAAGACAATGTGGCTGTCTACCATATATTTTTCATTAACTTCAAAACTAACAGATTAATTTATGCAACCATACTTATTTTATTGATATACGAAGTTTCATTACATTTGATGAAAAGGTGTTTTTGTTACCCGATTTTAAAATCAACATGTTTTGTCAGCACGGCGCAGGGTAACGTTGAAAACATAACGTCAAGATAACGCAAGCACAGTTAATAGAAATATCCAATCTTTATATCACCCTGAGTCATTTGTGCTTTTCACCATACAATTTAAATCGGCACTATATCACTTGACATCTAATTTTTTCACAGTTGTTCGAAAATCATAAGTTAGTTCCTCGAAGTTTTCTTATTTTTTACCGCATGTCTCTTCGTTTACAGTAAGACAATCCCTGAATGTCAGATGACGTTGTTTATTTTTTTATCAAATATTTACAGATATTCTATTCTCTTTCGTACTGATTGATGTTCAAAATACATTAACCACAACCCCCACAAAATGTGTTAGAGTTAAACACAAATGTGAAAATAATTTTTGACTTATTTTTTCCACTACTGAGCATTTTCACAGTTTTTATCGGCTTTTCCCCCGAATTAGATCCATACTGTTTATACTGTCACGTTGCGCCGTGACGTCCGGCGACATCGATGTTTTTAGTCAATTTTAAAGAGGACTATATGTCTTTAGTTACTGATATCTGTTCAACAAATGTATATATCCCGTCATCATTTGGTACATAGAATAACATATCAATTTTTAATTTTAGGTTTTAATTTAGTTGGTCTCAAGACCAATTTATGGATATATTACTTTCAACATAATATGGTTTATTGTTAACGGAATACAAAGTTTGACCTTGCGCCGTGACCACATTTTTGCAGAATAAGATTCTAAATAATTCTGAGAAAGAAAGGAATATCTGGAGATTTTTTATTTCAAATTGTTTGAAACAGTTGCTAAATTATGTCTTCTAAATTAAGTTTTAATATGACGTTAAATAACAAAGCTATGGCAAAAGTCTTCGTATTTTTTTTTTTGACCCACGTATTTTGCATTAACATTTAATTTTTTTCAAAATTGCACTTAAGTCGTTGGGGAAAAATAAAGAATAACGAAATAGTTTTAAAAAAAAAGAAAAGGAACAAACTCTTTCTTTATTTTACACAGCATATTTGGGACCCACACTAAAATACACTTCAGTTGTTTAGAATGGTTGTTCAAATTTTTGATATATAAAAAATTGAATTTGAATTTACCGCAGCTAGAATAATAACAACGGGGTTTTCAGTAATACAGTAGTCAATTTATCATTTAGGGTTGTTAAGGCCAAAATATTTATATGCAATATAGTTTTTAAGAAATTTATGTAAATATAACAAAATCTAACACGAATAAGAGATAAATTAGTGATTCCAGTTACTAGGTTAGTGTTACATTAAAAGTTCAAAAAAAAAATATTTTCAATCTTAACTAAAACAATCTTGGTTCAAAACTTCATTGAACTAGAATATTCTTGTAGGTTTAAATAGCTGTGTAATATATTAGTGTGTATAACAAGTACTCACTTTATTCTTTGGAATACATGACAACCATAACGATTGGTCATATTTATAGGAAGGAACTTAAACATATACTTTTCTAATTATTTTTAATATTAATTAATTGTCATTAAAATAAGTTAAAAATGGGTAAATGACTTAAGTTAGTCATTTAAAAATATATTTCAATAACAAAAATGTTAATGAAGTAATAACAGTAAATAAAAAGTTCATTAAAACATGATTTTAAAATGACCTATTTTTTATAACTTGAATTAAAACATGTTTAAAATAATTAATTAATAATGCATGATTAAATATATATTCCTCATCAGAGCATAATACTTTTATTAAAGCGCAATGTCTTGTGGTCATTCTAAAACCGCCAACAGGTCACATATAATTAATTTCTTTTGTTATCTCCCTCCCCTTACCTGTACACCATCTAATCTGGCTAATTGGGAAGGGTCATGTATTAAACAGTTAAGGCAAAATGGGAACACACCAGTGGGAAGACACCTGGGGCTCTTAACATAAAGCATGCTAAGATTTTGACTTAGGGTCATAAGTAGGACTTAGGCGGAGTCTTAGGACCTACATAAGTCCTGCTTAAGTATGTCTTATACCGTAACATAAAGCAAACTTAGCAATGTCTTAGCTAAGTCATGCTTATATTGAAAAGTAAAAACGAATTTTTCATTTCTTTTGTCGAATTTGAATGAATTAATAATAAAATCATTGTCTTAGGTTAATAGCCTGTTTATTATTGATATCCTTGATATTAGATGGGGTAGATGCAAATATACAGACAAAAAATTCAAGGTGGCATGACCATACATACATATGTACCTAAACATTTTAAAAAGCTCAAAGCGATGGATTTTAGGTAATGTTTTCAGTCTACTATTGTTACTTCTTTGTTTTGACGAATCTTCACTATTTTAGTCATTCTCGACGACTGCCTGTGGCGTAATATCACGATAACGTTAGAACTTGATAGAATAATATAGTGGATTTCTTTTTATCTTTTTCTCTACATCTTACCTCACCAATAAGGCTATTCACATACTCTAAGTATAATTTCTTCATTAAGTCGATATACATTGTCATGAAACGTGGCAATCGTCGTCTTTAAAATCACTGAGGGTTTTTCTGCCTTCAAACGTCCTTTTTTAAAATTTCTCAAGTTTCAAGAGTCTACTTATATACAATGTAGTTACTTATTGTAAACTGATCATTACGTGTTTACAACCTATTCAGCAACCCAGTTGCATACTATTATATGGAAAATGTTGCATCTCATTACGACCACTGTTAAATTTATATTAATTAAATTTAAACTTTTATATTGGTGATTATTAAGATATTGATTTTGTGTAAACATGTGATTAATACACTGTATTCAAATGCTGAATTTAAATGATTAACAAAAACACTTCTTAATGTATGAAAACGATACTTAAGACATACTTAAGTCACCTCTACCGGCCGCCTAAGTTTAAATTTAATTGTCCTAGCTAAGCACTCTTCTAGTTACATACTTAAATCTAAGAATGTACATAAGTCCTACTTAACACTGTCTTAGACTTAGGTACCCTTTATGTTATATGTTTATGTTTATATATGTAGCTTCAGGGGCATAATAGCATAAATAATAAACATAAATAGCTAGATGTGTTCTTTGTCTAATATAGGACGGAACTTTTATTTTAATTTTACTGCCGGATTTATGATTTTAAAATTTCCTCCACCAGCTTTTGGAGCATACTCCAAATAGTATTTAGCGGAGAACGTACTCCAAAACTTTTATAACCTTGGTTTTTATAGTCGTAGTTAAGCGCATACTCGGAGTACGGAGTGAGAGTTTGAGTAAGACTATGAAAAATGTTTTATAACCTTTGGGCCCGGTCATTATTCGACTTAGAAAAATGACCCTGTAGAAAAGGTGTCATTTCGAGTATAAACATCACTATGTGAAGAAAAACGACCCCCGTAGAATTTTGACCACCTTATTTTGGGGAGGATTTCGATTTTCTGAGTATGCCTATAGAAGACTGTTCAATGTTGCAGTGTAAATGAAGCTACTCAGATCACTTAGGTGTCTTGTCACCACCCAACCCGTCGCACTACTCACCCTCCCCGTCACCACCCCAACAGTACCCACTACTCACCACCTCACCAGTGCCCACTACTCACCACCCAACCAGGGCCCACTACTCACCACCCCAACAGTGCCCAATACTCGCCCTCCCCGTCACCACCCCAACAGTGCCCACTACTCACCACCCCACCAGTGCCCACTACTCACCACCCCACCAGTGCCCAATACTCACCACCCCAACAGTGCCCACTAATCACCACCCCAACAGTGCCCACTACTCACCCTCCCCGTCATCACCCCATCAGTGCCCACTTCTCACCACCCCACCAGTGCCCACTACTCACCACCCCACCAGTGCCTACTACTCACCACCCCACCAGTGCCTACTACTCACCTTCCACAGACCGCGGCTCCGAATCCACCACTCGTGTTTGATCCAAGATATCACATCTTGTGTGATTTAGGAAAACGTATTCCAAAATCACTTTACCTGTCATATTACGGATTCCTGATAGTAAATGATCCGATTCCTTTGTCGCCATCTAAATGATCCACAGCTCGTTTTTTACTGAAAGACTTCAAAATTGTTTCAATTTTAAAACTAATTAACTTAAAGTGGCTCACTACACCTTGAAATATTTTCTCAAATCAGCAGAAAATTACTTGATTATGATAGATATCATAATGGATAAGAAGTATTTAAGTCAAACAGGCCAAAAAAATATGAAATTTTTTATGAAAAATTATATTTTCGAAAATTTAATTCAGTAAACACAAACCAAAGGTCCAGGCGGATTCGAACTCATGATCTGCGGTTCAGAACCCCAATACTTTAACCACTGAGCTACGAGGATATACAACCTAATCGAACGATATATATCGACCGATATAAACAGTTTAGCAAAACATTTAAATCGCCATCTTGTGACGTAGTTCTTAAAAAGTATAAGTCTAGGTGTAGTAAGGTACCTTAATGGATAACTGGTACAGAAAAAAAGTAAATGTCAGGAAAATGTTCACCAATATCGACCAAAATTAAATGGACGAAACGTGTAGAACTTGTTACTAAGCGTGACAATCGCTATAATGTCTGCTCTCTGCTCCGTAACACTAATTAAGGTGGCATGCGGATTAACAAGGAGTTACATCTATAAGATATCATTACAATTATATACTGTCGCTCCGCGGAACTGCTGTCCCGAGGATTAGTTTTAAGTTAATTTTAACGAATATATTTTATTTTGCAAATGGATACACAAAAGGATTAAACATTAGGCAGTGCGCTTTTCTGATCACATTTTGTCTGTCGTCCGTCTGTCTGTGCGTCTGTCCGTCTGTCTCTCTGTCCGTATATTTTCACCTTTTCAACATCTTCTCCAGAACCAATGGGCCAATTTCAACTAAACTTGGCACAAAGCACCCTTAGGTAAAGGGAACTCAAAGTTGTGAAAATTAAGGACCACACCCTTTTACAAGGGGAGATAATGAGAAAATATTGAAAATTTTAGAGAATTTTTCAAAAATCTTCTTCTCAAGAACCATTTGGCCAGGAAAGCTGAAACTTATGTGGAAGCATCCTCACGTAGTGTAAATCACAAGGGATAGGGTGGGGCCACAATGGGGGTTGAATTTTTGCATAGGAATATATAGATAAAAGTCTTTTAAAATCTTGTTCTCAGAAACTAATCAGTCAGGAAAGTTAAAACTTATGTGGAAGCATTCTCACGTAGTGTAGATTCAAAGTTGTGAAAATCATGACCCCTGGGGGTTTGGTGGGTCCCCAATGGGGGGTTGAATTTTTACATAGGAATATATAGAAAAGTCTTTTAAAATTTTCTCAAAAACTAATTGGCCAGAAAAGGTGAAACCTGTGTGGATGCATCCTCAGGTAGGGTAAATTCAAATGTGTTCAAATCATGATCCCCGGGGGTAGGATAGGGTCAGAACAGGTGGGGGGGGGGGGCAAATCTTTAAATTGGAATATATAGAGAAAACCCCTTAAAAATCTTCTAAAAACCATTTGCTTAGAAAAGTTGTAACTTTAGTGGAAGTAACTTCAGATAGTGAAGATTCTAATTCGTTAAAATCAAAATCTTGAGGAGTCGGGTGGGGCCACATTGGGGATCCGATTTCACAAAAGAAAACATTTAATTATTCACAAAAACTGAAATGTTATCACATATTGTTTTACTTATATGCAAGCATTTTGACATATTGCTGATTCTTTAAAATTGTTTAGACTCTGGCACCTGGACGATTCTTGGGTCTCACAAGGGTTTCAGAGTTTGATGTAGGTTTATATCACATATATAAACAATTGTTTAGAATTTTTTGGAACTACAATGCTTAACATGTGATATGACTATTAAATCATCCTGTTAGAAAAGGGACTTGATTATAAACATAAGAGTATCCAGGGGAAAATGGGATTTTATTTATACAGGATCGACATGTATTATACCACATTGTCCAGATATTTTGTATTATAACTCCATTTAGCTAATTCTTATCATGCCTATTGTTGCTCAGGTGAGCGATGTGGCCCATAGGCCTCTTGTATTTATGTTATATTGGTATAATAGTAGGGCTATAATATATAATAATAAAAATATTATTAATTCATAATTACACAACATTCATAAAGAAAATCCATCTGAATTCAATAAACAAACAAGTTTTCGGGGGAACTATTTTTTCGTGCAGAAGGTTTTTTAGACGAAAATGACAAAACAAGCAATTTCATGAATTTTCGATATACTTTTCTTTTTTATTATACTTTATCAATTGTTCACATTTTAAACATTTGATAGATTTGTAACATATTCTATAGGTTCTGTGTGACATGTACAAAATAAAATCTTGAGAAAGTGATGGACGTTTAGCATAAAGTCATGAAAATATATAGAAAATGTCTGAATTTTTTTAAGCCAAATTTTGCGAGAATTTTACCTTTGAAGCCATATATAAAAAAAATTGACATCACTGACACCCATGTTTTATATGTCAAAATGATACTGAATACATTATCTAGGCAACTAGATTAATCTTATAAATTTCTTGATATTCAAAAAGTCTTTATTTCAAATAAAATTTTAACTATTATAGAAATTGTCTATTTTAAGTGCAAAAAGGTCACAAATAAATTAATGCAGCTTCGTACAATTTATTTTTTTGTAACCCCTCTATTCACTGTGACCATTGTGCATAATTATAAACAATATTTGAAAGAAAAAATGTGCTTAATCAAAAATACAGACAACAAATCCTAATCAGGCTGAAATTGCATTTTAGGTGCAAAAAGGTCAAATTAAATTGGCCATAACTCAGAGGGATGAACACTGACCCCCCCCCCCCCCCCCCCCATTTTCTTTGTATTGTTTCAGTATGTTTTGTCTACAGAATTCAATTATATACTTCTCAAAAAATTCTTGATACAAGAACATTGAGGAGTGGGATACCTTAAGATTAATTCTCCGTAAATACATGTATCAAAATTCGGTGGCTAGACCCGGATGATAACGTTGAATAATTGTGTGAGGTATTCAGAGTGACTTCCGAATGGAAACAAGATGTCAACATTCCTCAATATAAATCTCCGTAACAAATCAGTTTTCGTTCCTGTGAATTTTTCCGTGTGGAAAATAATAATGTGTGAAAGAATGATCTTGGATATTTTCCCTTTCGTCTATCTTGATTGCGCTTCTTTAACGGATATGTAAATATCTAGGGACATACTTTAGAACAATTTGATGTCGCATCTATTACAGGTTTTCGGATCCATGATTTGATTGATTAATTTGAATATTGAACCTCGAGTTTCAAGTCCCTAATCTCGTATTTCGTATGTCATATTTTGTTTTGAGCCTTCTGGGCAAACAATATTTCTTTTATTACCTAATCCACATTAAATGACCAGATAAAAAGTTTGTAAAGTAACCGGAATATAGTTCAGTAAGGCGACCGAGACACATTCCGTCTTCTGAGTATTAACGCCGAGCGATGAAATATGATTTCTTTCGTTTGAGGGACTAATTAGACAGAAATCAATTTCTACTTGGTGTAATAATGAATTAATTGTCCGGAAATATAAGGTTTTCATTCGAATACCTGTTTGTGTCACCTGGTTCTTAAGAACCGGCTATATAAAGAATTGCTTAGGTGTTAAATACCAGTTTAGGACGACACGTACAGCGGAAAGTTTAAAATTCGGCATGCAGAACGAGGAGATGTCGGGCGGGGCTCAGGCAGACATGCTACAAGCCATTCTCAACAAAATGAATGAACAAAAAATGGACATGGAGAATACTATGGCGATGCAACTTGACAATTTTAAAAGAGAATTACAGGGAGCGACTTCATCCGTATCGTCTGAAGTGAAGAAGTTAAAGTCAGAAAAAGCGATAGTCTGGAAACATCCAACAAAGATCAATTTGAACATAACGGGAAGATTATTGATACGTTGACGCAGGCTTCATGGGCCTTGAATAACAATAAATATGATTATTGCAAGGAGCTTATTCATGAATCAGTTGAACTTTGTAATAAGCGTAACAAACTTACAAAATGGCTGATGCATCACCTTGTGGGTGGAGTACAGTGAAAAATTATGTAACCAATCCACTGGCTGATGATTCGGATGACGAAAAACGAATGTTTAAAGCGGAAAATAAAGCTATGAAAGAAAAGAAAGAAAAGGAGAAGCAAAAAAAAAAAAAAACCATGAAATCTAAGAGTAGCTATTCTAATGTTAGGAGCAGTGCTCCTTATTTTCCTTTTACAGCTAGACAGCCTTTTCGTGGCCTAACGCCCTTTGGTTTCCCCGTCATGCCAGCTGCATCCAGATTTCCCATTGGCTGTTTCCACTGCGGAAAACCAAATCACCAAAAAAAAGAATGCCCAGAGCATAAGTCCGTTAAATAGAGAGGCTAAACAGTCTAAAGAATCATCTTTGATAAAAGATAAGTATGATGGAAAAAATTGTATTGATGAGTTTAACGAATGCTATGAGTATAAAGAAGGTGGCAAAGTCTTTGTTAGAGGGTGATTAAAATCAAATATTGAATTTTGGAAATGCATTGATGCTTGTCATTACATCATAGACACTATTCAGGATGGTTATAAAATACCTTTTTATTCTTTACCACAGCAGAGCTTTTCGTTTAATAATAAATCTGCTTTACAGGAAGATGTTTTCGTGCAGGGAGCAGTAATGGAGTTATTAGAAAATGGTTTGAATTCCGAACAAAATACAGAGTTTTTGGTTATTAATCCTCTCTCTGTTTCAGTGAATTCAAGTGGGAAAAGAAGGCTTATATTAGATTTAAGGGAAGTTAATAAGCATGTATGGAAACAGTCTGTAAAGTATGATGATATAAGAACCGCTCTTATGTATACAAATAAAAACAGTTGGAGTTTTAAATTTGACATCACAAGTGCATATCACCATATAGATATTTTTCCAGACCATAGAAAATATTTAGGATTTTCATGGAAATTTGGTGTTCAAGATCGATTTTTCTGTTTTAATGTTTTGCCATTTGGTCTCACATCTGCGCCATATACATTTTACTAAACTCACACGACCCTTAGTTAAGAAATGGCGTAGAGAAGGTAAAACTGTACTTATGTATTTAGATGATGGGTTTGGCTGTCAAAGCAAGTATGACGAAGCATGCAAAATATCCAAAGAGGTACAGTATTATTTAGTTTGTTTAGGGTTTGTGCCTAAAGTGGAAAAGTCCATGTGGATCCCTTGTCAAGTTATCGAGTATCTTGGTGTTGTTTTAGATTGTAACTTGGGAAAAATTTATATTCCTGAAAAGCGTGTATTTAAGATTCAAAAAACAATTTTAAAAATTGAGCATTATATGAACCAGAATCGCAAAATAAATGTAAGACGCCTAGCAAGTTTAGTTGGACAAATCATATCTATGTCTGTTGTTATAGGAAGTGCAGCTGCTCTGTTAATGACTAAATGTCTTAGTATTGACATTGTGTCTGCTCCAACATGGAACAGCATGATTTTAATTTCTGAGGAAAGTAAAAAACAGATAAGTTTCCGGAAATCGTCTTTAGATATGTTGAATAGAAGGGATATGAAAATTAAACCAAGTTCTAATCTAGTAGTATACACAGATGCAAGTGATACTGGTTATGGCGAATATTGCGTACGGACAGGTAAAACTTTTTCTCATGGTTTGTGGGAAGAATCTGAGAGAATTATGAGTTCCAGTTGGAGAGAATTGGGTACAATTTCTCAAAGGTGAGAATATAAAATGGTTTACAGATAACGCAAATGTTGTTTCCATTGTTCAAAAAGGGAGTATGAAAAATAACTTACAAGATCTTGCAAAGAACATTTTTCAAATTTGCTTAGAATACAAGATTGGCATTGAAATTGAATGGATACCAAGAGAACTCAATGAGCAAGCAGATTATTTGAGCAGAATTGTCGATTTTGATGATTGGGGTATCGTGAAAACTGTTTTTGATGACCTATCAAGGGAATGGGGTCTATATGATATTGATTTATTTGCTTGTGATTACAATGCAAAAGTAGATAAATTTTGTTCCAGGTATTGGAATCCTGTTACGTATGCAGCTGATGCATTTACTCTTAATTGGACAGGTTGGAATGCATGGATCGTACCGCCAGTTCATCTTATTCCAAGAGTTTTGGAGAATTTGAATGAATGCAAAGGATATGGAACATTAGTAGTTCCGCTATGGGAATCATCAGCCTTTTGGCCAATTTTAATTTCTGAAGTTTACAGGTCACATATTGTAGATTGGAAGGATCTTCCAGTAGCAAAGGAGTTTTACACACGTGGTAAACTCGGGTCTGGTGTTTTTGGTAAAGAAGATTTAAAGTTTAGAATGCTTGCATTTGTTTTTGATTTCGGAGTTTAATTTCAAAATTGTTTCTGGCTGTTTTAAATTCTTCAAAATAAACACATTTATTGATTTATTGGGAATTTTTTTTCCATAAACTTGTATGAGAAATATCAGGCAATTTGTGCTATGTTGTAATAAAGATAAATTTTATCGTTATGGATTTTACTGAAGTTTTTTCCACCACGTTTGTGGTTTTGCCATTTGGCAAGTTTGATTTTTTATCAAACTGATATTTTCATTTCTGAAGAAAATGTGTTGAATATCTGAATTAAGCTGATATGTAGATATAAATGTATGTATTTTTATACATATCCGGTAGATAATTTCAAAGCGAAAAAATATTTATTGGTGTTCCTTTACAAATTTGTTTGTTCAGGTATATGAAAGAGATTTGATTCAGTTGCCTTCAAAGTTGCGTGAAAAAGTGTATGCAGTTCCTGTGATTATTCAAGCATCACGAGCGGATTCAACTATACACAAATATTGTAACCGTTTCCTGAGATTTAAGAAATGGCAAAAGAACAAGGAATCGAGGAAAGTGAATTATTTCCTTCAAAACCTCTACATGTATCTATTTATTTAGCATGCTTGATTCAACGGGCACACTCTCCATCCCCTATTGTTGACGCATTCTATGGAATCAAATGGGCTCATGATCTTGTGGGATTCAATTCTCCGACTGAAAATCAGTTTGTTAAAAACATTATGGAAGGTGTGAAACGTATAGTGGCAAAACCTGTTCAAAAGAAAGAACCAATAACTGTTGAAAATTTACGTTGTATGTATTTGAAACTGTTTGATTGTAATAATCTTTATAATCAAAGAATCATTTGTATGGCCTTGTTGGCATTCGCTGGATTTTTACGTAGCAGCGAACTCATAAATATCAAGAGATCTGCTATTCATTATTTCCCTGATCATATTGAAATATTCATCGAGTCGAGTAAGACTGACATCTACAGAGATGGTACTAGATTTGTTATAGCAAGAACATTTTTATATAATGTGTCTTGTTTCTAATTTTGAATTGTATCTTCGTTTAGCTGGGATTCAAGACGTTTCAGAGGAATTTGTATTTTGTGCTATTTCGAAATTTGGAAGTGGTTACCGGTTGCGTAATCGTGAAAAGCCCCTTCTTACACCAAGGTTCGTGAATTATTCATCGAAGCATTTACAGAAATTGTAGATAACATCAAAGTTTATAGACTTCACATTTTGCGGTCAGGTGGAGCGACTGCGTCGGTAGTGAGGGGAATTCCGGACAGGATATTCAATAGACATGGACGTTGGCGTTCGGAATCTGCTAAGGATGGATATGTCCAGGGTCCGCTTAGTGAACGTTTAAGTGTTTCAAAAAAACTTGGTTTATAATAGTTCTAATCATGTTGTTTATTGATTGTATTGTATCATTTTGTATTAATTTTTCTAAATATATATGAAGTTGGATTACGTTATTATATACTATATTACTAGCATTAGTTTCCCATTCTTTATATTTACATAGCTGCAGCGTGTCGTTGATAATTCCATACAGTGTGTTGTTATTTACTAGTATTATAGTATTCAGCTTTCATTTGGAAAGTAATAAATGGATTTAAAGGAGAAATATGATTTCTTTCGTTTGAGGGACGAATTAGACAGAAATCAATTTCTACTAGGTGTAATAATGAATTAATTGTACGGAAATATAAGGGTTTCATTCGAATACCTGTTTGTGTCACCTGGTTCTTAAGAACCGGTTTATTAGCAAGGCTATATAAAGAATTGCTTACCTTAGGTGTTAAATACCAGTTTAGGACGACACGTACAGCGGAAAGTTTAAATTTTAAGAATTGTTTTATTAAAAGTAAATAAATCATGTGATCCAACTTTATGTCATAATTATGTATTTGTACATTTAATATTTTTTCAAACATAATGGGGAAAAGCGTTCTTGTAGGAGAAAAAACTATTTTTTTTCTTTAAATTGATGAACTACATTTTAATATAAAATGAACCAAATTTTGAACGAATAATTCTTGGTACGACTTAATATGTTAACAAAACAATCGCATTTATTACCGCTAGAGGCTTCCGTAAGAAATCCGTTAAATAGATTTTGTTTATAACTTGATTTCAGTGAAACGCAGCTGTAAATATCTAAGTTTGAAACAAATATGTAGTAAGTGAGCCCTTATTATCAATTAAATGTGAAAATGTGCTTCCGCATATTCTTCTGTTTAAATACAATAATGAAAAAATGTATTAAAATCTCGCATTTACGGGAATGTTTTTATTACTGTAAAGAGGGATGATCTAGCTTTAGCGAGACTGTCTCGCTAAAGGGGAATTGTTCCCAACCTGTTAAAGCTGCTTGATCCGATGTTTTGGTCATTACAGTATCAAATGATTTTTATACAAACCAATTATCTCTGAAAGTTATGAACTTTCGCATATTTACACCAGCAGAATTAGCTACAGATCTGTAGCTCTCGGTCTAAAAAATTTAGGATGGACGACCTGGGAGCTACATTGTACAGTTTGTATTTATTGCGCACAAAAACGTGCGCTAGTTTTGGACTGATTAACCTTTATACGCAAATTCTGAGAGAAAAAAATTGATACCATTTAATTTGACATGCAATTTATAACTGATATCGTCTCTTTACTTTATTGAATTTTGCTTGATCTAAACTACTTTAAATGCGTCTTTTAAAATCATTATGAGGATGACATTAACAAAAGTTAGGATTCTGTATGTAGACAAGAAATTAACTTTTTGCACTTGAAACATTTGTCTGTCCTTCATAAAAATTAGGAAAATCCTTTTTTTTCAAAATATGTACCTGTCACTAAGTTACGAATTTGTCATTTTCAAACAAAGAGAAAGCTTTTGCAACTTTTTATGAAGAGATTTGTAAGAAAATAACTTGACTGTCAGTTCTAAAGGTGTTACTACAGTAATTTTTACTATATATTCTTACCAAAATTGCGCAACTTTAGATTCAGATTAAAAATTCAAAACGAACTTCTGGGGAAAATCCTCTTGACATTTTTTTAAACAACACTTCATTTACAATCTAGTAGCAAAAAACATACGTGCATTTAGCAAGGGATGATATTTGGTTTACGTCGAATTTACACATGTGCTTGAAAATTAAGCCCGGGCCTTTTCACCCCCCTCCGGAAACAACACGCATCAAAAATTCAAATGACCTCGCATTGTTACAAAACCTAGATAGTCCGACATCTTACACATCTCATAAAAAAAATAGCAGCTTCTGTCCCGGGCGGAAACGCCCCAATCAGTGAATTACTGTAGTAACACCTGCAAAATGATACTAAAATACACTTTTCCCATAGATTTCAATGTTAGCTTCAAGATGGGATAAATTTGTTGCAATTTAAAATTTTCAAAATATCCAAAAATGTATTTTTATCATTTAATAAACTATTTAAAAGCACACTAAGATTTTAGTGATCAAATTTGCAATCTGTTAGATATGAAATATGATAATTAGGGATGGAATACCTTAAGACAGGATGCACTCACTTTTAATTTACCGTTGATCCTTGACATTGTTTTAAATATTAAAAAGTTAATTTAATACAGGCCTGGATGGAATACCTTAAGACAGGATGCACTCACTTTTAATTTACCGTTGATCCTTGACATTGTTTTAAATATTAAACAGTTATTTTAATACAGGCCTAATTTTCCTTTGCTATAAATGGCACGTCTTTTCCTACGGCAACACGGGATTTGGACCAAATTAAGTCAAACCGGAAATGATATCCAGAAAAGGACCAGTTAGGCAACCGATCAAGATTAGTACATCGTTAACAGTTAACTGTTACATGTAACAAGTTAGAGTTAAATAACTTAAAATATTTAACCATCTCAACGGTAATAGACAAACAAATGCTTTTCTGGCCAGATGTGTTAATTCATCTTACTTTTTTCTTGTGTCTTTTATTTTATTCTAATGGTGTGTCATGTCGCGGGGGGGGGGGGGGGGAGCATTAAAGCCAAATTTCACACAACATTTCTAACAGAGGCATGCATCATATTTTGTGAATAAAAGCTTTGCGCAGTCAAAAACGTTTTGGTGAACAGTAAGAACTTTGGTTTGCGAGAACAGTACTGATCAAGCACAGCCTAAAGTAGGACGGGACCCAGCTCGAGTAACGATTTCCCAATATTTGGTAGCCAAGGGTTTGTGATTCGCTACTATATATATTAAATCTTCGCCAGACAAAAGTTTCTGATTCACTACTATAATTATATTCGCTAGCTAGCTAAGTTCATATATATTCATAGTGTGTAAGAGGAAACTCAGTTGTCGTTTTAGTTCACTGATAAGCATTTGTAATGTAGATTCTAGAGGTTACTATGGGCTACATTTAAATCTTCATTTCTATTATATATTTTGTTATGATATAAATTATGGATTGGCAGTAAATAAAAAATTACGAGTTGTCATGTTTTTGTTTTTTGTTTTTTTGCTGTCACCCGGTTAATTCAAAATTGACAACATGACCATTTGATTAGTGAGTGTCAGTGAATGGCAGTGCATTTGTCGTTCGTGGTTATGATATATTCCCTATTAAAGCACGCGGTACGGATTACCCTTGCAATCTACATTACTGGTGGATACTTATCTTTCTCATTCGGTAATAATATATGGTCTTTTGATGCGATTTATGGAAAAAAAGTATATATCTTATTAGTTTGTTCAAAAGGTATATACTGATTTTTCACAGGGCTTAAAAATCCATCGTCAACTAAGTAAGATTTATTTTGGTTTGGTAAGAAAATTTTATTCAAAAGTTATCGACTGGGTTTCTAAATTAAAACGACTTACACTGGCAGGTGGATACAATGGCCCTATCATATGTTTTGGGGAATAAGACGTCCATGAAAAGCACATTAAACCAATTGATTTTCCAGAATGTGATACATACGCCCATGCAACTGAGCCCCCTGCATGGTTAAAGTACATGTCAGCCGTGTATTCACCTACTTATTCTGCTCCGAAAACTTTTACCCATTCATTCACTCTAAATTGTGGCAATATACAATATTTGAAGCATGACTGATATAATGCCTCCATCTAACCCTACAAATTATGTTCAGATGGCGTTCACGGGTGATTGTGAATTTTAACTTAAAATATGGAAGTTTAATCTATTCCAAATAGGTATTAATAATAATAATAACTAGAAATGATCTCGTTAAGTAACGGTAGGTCTTCCGTCCGATTTGTTTTATATAATACGATGAAATGTCGATACGCTCTGCCAAATCTGAGATCCCGTTGAAACTAGGTTTTTGTCTCGGGACCGGAAACGGACGAACGGAAGGAAGTGATTAATGAAAATAAAAGCTGGTATTTCTTGTACATTTGCCTAGTGCACATCACTGTTTATCAGTCTAGATGAAACACCCAAGAAAGTCTGTTAAACTTCTTAAAAAACTTGAATTGTTTGAACCCTTCCGGTTAGAACTGGAAGTGACGGTTGACAAAATAAAACCCGTTAAACACATCTTCAATCAAAACCTAGATAGTCCGACATCTTACACATGTCTTAAAAAAAATAGCAGCTTCTGTCCCGGGCGGAAACGCCCCAATCAGTGAATTACTGTAGTAACACCTGCAAAATGATACTAAAATACACTTTTCCCATAGATTTCAATGTTAGCTTCAAGATGGGATAAATTTGTTGCAATTTAAAATTTTCAAAATATCCAAAAATGAATTTTTATCATTTAATAAACTATTTAAAAGCACACTAAGATTTTAGTGATCAAATTTGCAATCTGTTAGATATGAAATATGATAATTAGGGATGGAATACCTTAAGACAGGATGCACTCACTTTTAATTTACCGTTGATCCTTGACATTGTTTTAAATATTAAAAAGTTAATTTAATACAGGCCTGGATGGAATACCTTAAGACAGGATGCACTCACTTTTAATTTACCGTTGATCCTTGACATTGTTTTAAATATTAAAAAGTTATTTTAATACCGGCCTAATTTTCCTTTGCTATAAATGGCACGTCTTTTCCTACGGCAACACGGGATTTGGACCAAATTAAGTCAAACCGGAAATGATATCCAGAAAAGGACCAGTTAGGCAACCGATCAAGATTAGTACATCGTTAACAGTTAACTGTTACATGTAACAAGTTAGAGTTAAATAACTTAAAATATATTTAACCATCTCAACGGTAATAAACAAACAAATGCTTTTCTGGCCAGATGTGTTAATTCATCTTACTTTTTTCTTGTGTCTTTTATTTTATTCTAATGGTGTGTCATGTCGCGGGGGGGGGGGATTAAAGCCAAATTTCACACAACATTTCTAACAGAGACATGCATCATATTTTGTGAATAAAAGCTTTGCGCAGTCAAAAAAGTTTTGGTGAACAGTAAGAACTTTGGTTTGCGAGAACAGTACTGATCAAGCACAGCCTAAAGTAGGACGGGACCCAGCTCGAGTAACGATTTCCCAATATTTGGTAGCCAAGGGTTTGTGATTCGCTACTATATATATTAAATCTTCGTCAGACAAAAGTTTCTGATTCACTACTATAATTATATTCGCTAGCTAGCTAAGTTCATATATATTCATAGTGTGTAAGAGGAAACTCAGTTGTCGTTTTAGTTCACTGATAAGCATTTGTAATGTAGATTCTAAAGGTTACTATGGGCTACATTTAAATCTTCATTTCTATTATATATTTTGTTATGATATAAATAATGGATTGGCAGTAAATAAAAAATTACGAGTTGTCATGTTTTTGTTTTTTGTTTTTTTTTTTGCTGTCACCCGGTTAATTCAAAATTGACAACATGACCATTTGATTAGTGAGTGTCAGTGAATGGCAGTGCATTTGTCGTTCGTGGTTATGATAGATTCCCTATTAAAGCACGCGGTACGGATTAAATGTTATTCAAAAGTTATCGACTGGGTTTCTAAATTAAAACGACTTACACTGGCAGGTGGATACAATGGCCCTATCATATGTTTTGGGGAATAAGACGTCCATGAAAAGCACATTAAACCAATTGATTTTCCAGAATGTGATACATACGCCCATGCAACTGAGCCCCCTGCATGGTTAAAGTACATGTCAGCCGTGTATTCACCTACTTATTCTGCTCCGAAAACTTTTACCCATTCATTCACTCTAAATTGTGGCAATATACAATATTTGAAGCATGACTGATATAAGCCCTCCTTCTAACCCTACAAATTATGTTCAGATGGCGTTCACGGGTGATTGTGAATTTTAATACTTAAAATAGGAAGTTTAATCTATTCCAAATAGGTATTAATAATAATAATAACTAGAAATGATCTCGTTACGAGTAACGGTAGGTCTTCCGTCCGATTTGTTTTATATAATACGATGAAATGTCGATACGCTCTGCCAAATCTGAGATCTCGTTGAAACTAGATTTTTGTCTCGGGACCGGAAACGGACGAACGGAAGTGATTAATGAAAATAAAAGCTGGTATTTCTTGTACATTTGCCTAGTGCACATCACTGTTTATCAGTCTAGATGAAACACCCAAGAAAGTCTGTTAAACTTGTTAAAAACTTGAATTGTTTGAACCCTTCCGGTTAGAACTGGAAGTGACGGTCGACAAAATAAAACCCGTTAAACACATCTTCAATCAAATGTCTATCATTCAAAATATTTCGTGTCTCAATCACTTTCAGTGACTAAAATCTAGTGGGTATCAAGTTTGTAATAAGGAAAGCTATCTAAGATACTGTAAACTTACTACATTTGACTGTGTATTCTATTTAGCGTTTTTGGCGGAATGCGGCTTCCGCTAAATCAAGTACATCGCTAAATGCCATGCATATAATTATGTATAAGAATAGTCACATTCAGGAATACGCTAATTCAAATCTACGCCAACTTGTTCAAAAACTAATTTCCGCCAAATATAGTACACGCCAAATATAATACGTTTACAGTATTTGATATATCTCACCGGAAGCAAATTATATTTGCTTATTTAACATTGTATATATAACATACATGTATATAAGATTTTATACTGATATATTCATTCCATGTAAAATAAATAAAATAAGGGGGAAAAATTTGAAGTGCTTCCGGTGACGACCGGAAGTTACGACGAACAAACAAAATAGTGTAAACACAGATACATACATAGGGCTGTCAACCAACAAAGTTTGGTTGCTTAAGATCTCGTGGAGTCAATGTTTTTTGTCTCGGGACAAGAAACGGACAATCGGAAGTGCTCAGTGAATAAAAAGTTTGTATTTCTTAAATATTGGATAACTGTTCTTTATTGTTTATCAATTTTACTAAAACTGTCAAACAAAAACAGTTAAAATTTCAAACAACTTAAACTGTTTGAACCCTTCCGGTGAAGACCGGAAGTGATGGTTGATAAATTCTATCAAATTTCTATCATCCATGTAAGTTTCGTATATTGATTACTTGCACTTTCTGAAATCTCGCGGGTAAAACATTTGTTAAATAAAGGCTATCTGAGATATTTGAGATATCTCACCAGCAGTAGACTTTTTTGTTTATTCAACATCGGATAGAATTTATGTGTAAGAAATTATACATATATTTCAATTCTACGTTAAAAAATTACATGCGTAATAAAATAAAAATTTGAAGTGCTTCCGGTGACAACCGGAAGTAATGACGAACAAAACAAAATAGTTTAAAGACATCTACAACTATAGGTCTATAATCCTACAAAGTCTGCATCTCAAGTCCTAATCATTTTCGAGATCACGATTTCACAAGCTTTTTGTCGCGGGACAGGAAACGGACGACAGGAAATGTATTTTGAAAAACGAAGAAAAAAAATGCCTCAAGATATTATTATTTTCAATCATTCCAGCAAATTTCAAGAAAATCTATCAAGCCATCTCTCAAAAAATGTTGTGGAAAATAAAAGGGATTTTTTTTTTCAAAATTCGTACCCAATTTTTTGCCCCCATGCGAGCTCCAAGAAATGGCGCCCCTGGCGTTAAACAACATAATAGTGCACAACTTAAAAGTATAGTCTACATATCCTGAAAATTTCATAGTCATATCTCTGATAGTTTCGGAGATCAGCCCTCCACAAAATGGGTCGTAAAAATTACAAAATCGGCCGTAAATCGGGACCAGAAGTGACTATTTCAAAATTTCAAAAAAAGTCTAGAATTATGACCTTTTGCAATCATCTGTGAAAAAATGAACAAAATCAGTCTAATAGTTTTCGAGAAATCGCGTGCACAAAATTTGTGGAAAAAAATAAGAAGAAGAAACAGTACGAAAACAATAAGGTCTTCCGTTGGAAACGGAAGACTTTAATAAAATAATAATAAGTTAAAGATTTTAGCAGACGATAACACAATACTCTTTCAAAACACCTCTCAAAACATCTTTCAAAAGTTTCCAATAAATCTTGGAACTTTTGATACACTGTACTAGCCTTTAAAATAAGATTAGTTTCGATTTTGCAATAATAATTTGATATAACTTTGCTTAAATAAATATGCTTAAATAATACCAAAAAACATTTTTATGTCAATAAAACATTAATGGATACTGATCCTGTATTAATATTCATATTTGGCGCCATATCTAAAGATAGGCTGTCTGTCTATGTATAATGCGCATGCGCTATATATTAGCGCTATATATAAGCGTCACTCGCCATTTTGATTTATTCACCGAAGAAGTACTTTCCTCTGGGGAAATTAAGTAACCACCACCATTCTTCATTGGTTTATTTGTCACACCTTTTTACCTTCATTTGATGTATAAAACGTATCAAAATTGTTCACCTTTTGTTAGCGAATGTGCGCTTTCTATTACATTTGTATTTTTCTAAATGTTTTAATATTTTATGTGGCGGATGTGCCCCATCTTTTTACACAATTTTGTGTTACTTATATATACCTTGATATTGTATGAAATATGCTAGTAAAAAAATGTGTATATAATTGTTCTTTTTACGTGACACAGGATCTCTGAGTTTTTGCATAATTGTTTATAAATTGTGCCATGACTTAATTGGTTTATTTTGCCGTAGCTATTCCATGCATTTTGGATAGTTTTATATTGGTATTTATTTATATAAATAAATGACCTTTTCTATTCCTCAGATTGGTGTTACGTTGCTTATTTAATAATCTATGAGGTATATCTATCAGGTATCCATAAATGCATAATTTGAGACTACAGTTTGATACAAATAAAACATTTTAAAATCCGATATCAGTAAATTAGTTATCCTGCTAAATCTGTAAAAAGCGTAATATTAAAAAAATCAAACACGTAGGTCCTACCTGTTATCTCTTGGCTCCAGACATCGAGTGCTATTCATCAATGAAATTTTTAAAATATCAACTTCTGGAACGCCTGATCGAGCAGAAATTGATATGTGGCTAACTCAAGTGGAAATCATTTTACCTGCTTTATCGTGGATGAAAATAAACTATTAAAACCACCTCCTTATACAAAGGAGGAGAGGAGTGTTAATCAGACTTATGATAATTTGAAACAATTTTAAAGCAGTCAAAAAAAAAAACTATATATATATATATATATATATATATATATATATATATATATATATATATATATATATATATATTTTTTTTTTTTTTTTTTCGATTAAGTTTCGGGTAAAATATTTTAATGAAATATATAGTCCTCTTTTGTAGTTCGGGCGATTTCATATTTTAAATGTTCACTTTCCACACTTCGCAAAGTGTTCAGAACATGGAGTTCAGTGACCCCCGATGTGGAACATGTGATTTTATACCAGAGGGAGAAGGAATTATATTAAAAAGAGGCCAAATTTAAAAACCTAATGCTCCAATGAACTGCAAATCGTCGAATTTTATTTGCTGTGCAACTTTTCCAACCTGTGGGGAAAATTATATTGGAGAGACAAACCAGCTCAACTCCCGAGTGAGAGTCCACAAACAACAAATAAAAGACGAAACAATAGAAACACTCCATGTTCGTAATACTTTGCTAAGATAATGTAGTCTCGATAAAGATAAACAACTCACAACCATTCAGTGCACGTCAGGTATTTTAAATTTCTTCATCGCCATAAAAATAATGACATGTTTGTCATCAATGGTTTTCTTTTATCCTCGTATAAGAAATATGCAATTTAAATTTCTCTGTTCTTATCATTTAGTACATAGACCAGTGTAACAAGTTTAATTTTAGAAGCTTTAGAGAGTTATAAGCTCCATGATATTTTTTTTATATTTTGAACAACACTTATGTTTTTTAACATTCAGTGACTGATTTAATTAATTGGAATGTAATAAGGGTATTTGCGTGCGCGCATTTAGATGATAGAGGTTCAGGTGACCCCGCTTCCCTAGAAAATGAAAATTTCTCAAATTTACATAGGAAAATTACTAAACACATAGCGTCAGAACTTTCGCAAATTTAACAACCACCCCCTCTTTCTCTCCCCCCCCCCAAAAAAAAAAGAGAAAAAAATGGATCCGCGCAGTAGGAGGATTTACCCAACACAGTTGCAGTTATCGATGGAACTTCACACATCTACATACATGCACCTTAAACCGACCCACAGGCTCGATATAGACATTATTATTGGGTCCACACAATTTGTATCACTGATAATTCTAATACACTACGCTTTGTACGAAGCGGGTTCATTGGACATCAAAATGTTACTCATGTCATGCATATACTGAGTTCTATACCGGCAGTAGGCCAAAACAAAGGACTGCCCTTTCAAAACGAATGATTCATCCTCGGAGACACATTTTTCCAATAGAGACCCTTTTATCACTGCATACACTCGTGCGGAAATAAATATTGGTACCTTGTGGAGGGTCAATAGTTGTGCCTCTGTCACGCAGAGGAAAATAAATGATGAATATAAATATATAGTCATATAAACGTGTAATAAATAAAAAAGGTATATATACTAGTTTACAAATATTTTTTTAACTTTTCATTTTTATTTACAAGCGTACATAACACGAGTCCGAGTTCGATGTCGCTTTCAATGGAAATGTCTATTAGGAATATATAGAATGTCAGGGTTTTCTTAGATAAAACCCCTGTTTATGAGATAGCTATACTTACCTGCATCGAACATTTAGCAATATGTCACGGATTCTTACTATTATGCCCGAATTATTTTTAGAACGAGTCCTTCCCTTAACCCACTCTCTAATACCCGACATCGGGGTACTGCAGTTTATATAAGGGGAAAATAATCCCTAAAAAAAGATATATGTGGGGAGGTGGGTAGGGAATATGCAGGTAAGTATAAATATCTTATAAACAGGGATTATAGGGATTTTATCTAAGAAAACCCTAAGTTTATTTCAGTATCTATATTTACCTGCATCGAACATTAAGCAATTTACAGAATTTGTAGCTAAAAGAGGCGGTGTAACGACGAAAAGTCACCCCCGTAGAATATTGACCCGGGGGTCAAATTTCTACGGAGAAATCTGACCCAGGGTCAGTATTCTATGACAAGTAGGGTCCTTTTTCTACAGTAAAAACCATTCCAGACCTTTAGATCTACGACCCCCCCCACACGTTGAAAACTGACCCATAGAATTTTGACCTTGCTTATAAACTACATAGAAATATTAGAAATTAGAGGGGATACGTGTAGCATTCATGCTTGGCGAGGGGGAAGGGGACAGCAAAATCATATTGTAAAAGATGGGTGCGCCTCCCGTTTTACCCTGTTAGATATATAACATCAGTTTGAACAAAGTCTGTGTTTACCTTAGTTATCGTCAGTTTGCCATATGGCGCCCCTTCGTTGTGTCTCCCCCTAAAGATGCGCTTGTTTGCGCTCCCTTTTTTGCACAACTAAAGACGGTAATGATGTGACAGCTCGCGTCTGATGAATAGGCCCATCTACTATAAAAGATGATTTCATAGACAAACCTAAATAATGACCTATGTATTGCATAATTTAAAAAAAAAAACCAGAAGACAAATGTGAAATTTTGACGAATAAAGCGGATTTATTTAATATCTGTTCTATTTAGATATAGTGAATGTCTGTCAACCGAACAAAACACCGTCACATCTACAGACTTATGTTACAGGTACACATTCACTTTTTGTGAATTAGGATCTTTGGTCTCAAATTTGGAATATATTTGGCTTCAATTTTATATTCATATTTTCTTTACATATTTAATGATTTTATTGATTTTAAGCTCAACACACATGAAACATCACACTAGATGGCTTTAAGAGTCTTATAGTGATAGTTCTATTGAACATGTTTATGACTACAGATATGAGTGATTGATTCTAATAGAGTTTGATCAAGTCTGTGTTTAGATTACGAAGTAATTTAAGAATGTACTGCTGCCATTGTATTACGATGGGGTTTTTTCAATGTACTTAACACAAACTGCTTTCAGGATCAGACAATACCTATATCGAATACTTGTTTGAGAGAAAAAATAAATTGCAGGGACCAATTTGTATATTCCAACCAACACGAAAGGTCGCAAAATGGTTTGCTTTGTTCAAATTCTGATATCAATGTTCCCCCATAGGAGAAAAATTGTTTCCTTACTATACAAACAACATATGCAAGAAATTCTTTTATTTAAAGGTTATGATTAACAGCATCGCTGAATCAAGCTATTGGAGAATGCAATGTTGCAGTGATTCACAAATGACATTATATTATACTATTTACAAGTAATATTTTACATAATGAAATATTGTTTAAACCATTTAACATTAAACATATATCAGACCGAATGCGTTTTACCTGACAGATGCATTTTGTCTTAAATAAATTTTAGAATTAATCTAATCTGTAACGAACCGTCAAATACAATGCAATACTGTAAAGGTCTTCCCTTCCAGACTTTCTGTATGCAATATGCAACACGCTGATGATTACTTCATTTTTTACTTATCGACAAACATATCTCAATAGAGGGTATTTTATTAACACTCAGTGAAGAGATCACTTTATCGAGAATATAATTAAACAAGAGGCCCATTGGCCACTTCGCTCACCTGTGGAGCAATAGGTATGATAAAATCAGCTTAATGGAGTCATAATAAAAACTATCTGGACAATGTAGTATAATACATGTAGTTCCTGTATAAATAAAAATCAATTTTTTTAACTGGATATTCTTATGTTTATTATCATTAGTCCCTTTTCTAACAGGATGGTAGTATAGTAATATCACATGTTGAGCATTGTAGCTTTCAAAAAGATCCTAAACAATTGTTTATAAATGGGATATAAACCTACATCAAACTCTGAGCCCCTTGTGAGACCCAATCATCCAGGAATCATCCAGAAGCGAAAATCTAAACAATATTAAATAATCACCTGGCTGATTAGTTTCTGGGAAGAAGATTTTTAAAGATTCACTTTTAATATTCCTATGTAAAAATCCCCCCCCCCCCCATTGTGGCCCAACTCTACCCCCAAGAATCATGATTTTAACAACTTTGTATCTACACTACCCGAGGATGCTTCGAAACAAGTTTTAGCTTTCCTAGCTTATTATTATTATATCTGAGAAGACGATTTTTAAATGTTTACTCTATATATTTCTATGTAGAAATTCGATCCCCAATTGTGGCTCCACTCTACCCCTGGGGAAATGATTTTCACAACTTTAGATACACACTACCTGAGAATGCTTCCACACAAATTTCAGCTTTCCTTGCTAATTAGTTTCTGAGAAGAAGATTTTTACAGATATACTCTATATATTCCTATGTAAAATGTCAAACCCCCATTGTGGCCCCATCCTACCTTCGGGAGTCATGATTTTCACAACTTTGAATCTACACTACCTGAGGATGCTTCCACATAAGTTTCAACTTTTCTGGCCAAATGGTTCTTGAGAAGAAGATTTTAAAAGATTTACTCTATATATTCCTATGTAAAAAGTCGACCCCCCCCCTATTTTGGCCCCACCATACCCCCGGAGGTCATGAATTTCACAACTTTGAATTTACATTACCTGAGGACGCTTCCACATAAGTTTCAGCTTTCCTGGCCTAACGGTTTTTGAGAAGAAGATTTTTAAAGATTTACTCTATATATTCCTATGTAAAAAGTCGACCCCCCATTGTGGCCCCACCCTACTCCCAGGGGTCATAATTTTCACAACTTTAAATCTACATTTCCTGAGGATGCTTCCACACAAGTTTCAGCTTTCCTGGCCAAATGGTTCTTGAGAAGATTTTTGAAAATTTCTCGAAAATTTTCATAAATTCCTAATTATCTCCCCTTGTAAGAGGGCTTGGTCCTTAATTTTAACAACTTTGAATCCCCTTAGGCTAAGGATGCTATGTGCCAAGTTTGGTTGAAATTGGCCCATTGGTTCTTGAGAAGATGTTGAAAATGTGAAAAGTTTACAGACGGACAGACAGACAGACGGACGGACGGACGGATGGACGACAGACAAAATGTGATCAGAAGAGCTCACTTGAGCTTTCAGCTCAGGTGAGCTAAAAACTGCTGGGTTTTATTTCTTCTACTTTTAGAAACTGCTAAAAATGAGTAAAAATGCCTGGGACACTTACATCTATATGTTAAATCAAAGGAAAGTTGAAAGTTATGTCAGAATATGCCTGTATTAATTGCTAGATTCAAATGTCGTTTATACATGTAAGTACCGCGGTTGTATTCAATTGGAGCTAAAGCCAATGTAATATGTAAAGCCCTTTTTAGTGTCATTATCACTTTGCGATTTGTTATCTCTTTTAAATACCGAAGTACATGTTTGCAAGTACATTTTAATTGTGATTGCGATAGAGATCGATTTCAATCTCACACATAATCATCTATAAACTATTCTGTTTCTTTTGTTCAATTCTAAATTCGAAGTTTTTGGAATTTGTGACGTTTATATTGTTTTTAAGGTCAGACGACACGTTCCTCGAAAAATGATAATTATTTTTAAGTTTTCAACGGCCTGATAATATGTCAAATAAAAATGTTATTATTTATTATCATTTTTAAAATAATTAAAATTTTATATTATATATATATATAATAAGCACAAACATTGCAATAACTCTCAAATTGACATATACCTGCCCATAGTGAATGAAATAGATATACATAAAGCACAGAGAAATTCACCTTATTGGAGCTCCACCTCCGCCCCGGCCGGGGCTTGAACTCACGACCTCTGGAACCCATTCTCCTAGCAGTGAGCGGCCACCGCGCTAACCACCACGCCATCTAGGCAAAACAAAAAACTTGCTGTCGATGACGAAGGGAACCTAGCGCGCCGGTCGCTCACTACACGGTCGTTTGAGATACAGGTGGAATACAGTTAAACGACAATTTGAGAGGATCGGAACGATACACATTGCATAGATATATACATATATAATTATATTATATACAATTTGAGAGGATCGGGACGATACACATTGCATAGATATATACAAATATAATTATATTATATATGTCTATGCAATGTGTATCGTCCCGATCCTCTCAAATTGTCGTTTAACTGTATTCCACCTGTATCTCAAACGACCGTGTAGTGAGCGACCGGAGCGCTAGGTTCCCTTCGTCATCGAAAGCAAGATTTTTGTCTTGCCTAGATGGCGTGGTGGTTAGCGCGGTGGCCGTTCACTGCTAGGAGAATGGGCTCCAGAGGTCGTGAGTTCAAGCCCCGGCCGGGGCGGAGGTGGAGTTCCAATAAAGTGAATTTCTCTGTGCTTTATATAGATATATATGTGCCAAACATTCTTTTATCAGCAATTCAAGTGCATTCTCAATAAGATTATATAGGAAATTGCATACTCTAGTATCTTGCACAAATGCTTGATAAGGTACCCTAATTTTTTGCAAGAAAGCTTGTCAAGTAATAGTAAATCAATAACAAATTCCTAGGAAAAGTTATCTAAAATCGAGGAACGTGTCGTCTGACCTTAAATCAAGCATTGTATTTGTTTAATATATGTTCTTCTTAAACCTGATGTTACAAGAAAATAATTATTGTTAGAAATATCAAAATGGGATGATGCATTCAATCGCGGATTTTAGGAGTGGGGGAATTCAAACTTTTTAAATTCACCTAATAAATTGAATCATTATAGGTCTAGACCCCCCTACCCTTTGGCAAACATATTTATCCCTCGGATCCCCCTCCCCTATCCCCGGATAAATTTTTCTAGATTATCGCGTGTGATGATATGTGCCTATTTCAGATCAATGGTGAATAAATCACTCATGGCGATAAAGACAGTGATGAATATTTTCCCCCCGAAATTATCTGGTATCAATTTCTGCATACAATAAGTGCGAGTTTTTTTTATTCATTCAGATTGATATCATTCCTATTCAGTCATAGTTTGACAATGTATGCATACGTCATTTCCCCCCTCCGCGCCAACTCCCCCAGCCTTTCATTTTTTTCCTAGATTCACGCCTATTTTAACTATCTATTATGGAATCCGGATAGGGCCATGCAGTTCACTATTGCACCATCGCACCATCGAGATTGGGGTCGATAGTGCGATGACGCGATAATGCGATGACGACGGCGCGATGATGCGATGACGATGGCGCGATGGTGCGATAGCGCGACAATGCGATGACGATGATGCGATAGCACGATGAAGCGATAGCGCGATGACGCGATGGTACGATAGCGATAGCGCGATGGTGCGATAGTGATGACGCGATGGTGCGATAGCGATGACGCGATGCTCTATCGTGTCAAACGTTAGTTCTCTATCGCGCTATCGTCATCGTATCATCGCACCATCGCTCTATCGACTTTCTATATAAGGAATTTATTCCCAGTAGTCATTATTCTTTTGATGACGAAAAGATGCTTGAATGTTTCTTTAATGTATATATAAAATATAATTAATAAGATTAGTTTTTCAAACTAAGATTTGATTGTCTAATTAAAAAAGAATAAAAATGTTTAATTGTCATTATATTTAAGTATTTGCAGGCATGTTGTACCAGAAAGATGGGGTAGAGAAAGATTTGGTTTTGTTATTGTAACAGGTTTTACTTTCGTATAATAAACAACCATTCAATACATGTCCCTAACGGTGTTCTATGGTGCCATTACCCCCCTCCCCCTTTCGGACAAATTACATAGCAGTTTCTTCCTTCGGATAAATGGCCTAATAGTAGATTTTCTACCACGGAAAACTGGTTACATAGTGGGATTTCCTCCCTATTATGATTAGATTATTCCCATTCATAAGTCATAGTATTTTCTATCCATTCTTCCATTTCGGCAATGCTGATGGTGGACCATCCGTAACAATACTTTATCCGAGATGAAATTGATTACTCATAAAAAGGGTAATGAATATTTAGCTCCCCCAAAAGAATAACTGATAAACCTTGAAAAAATTCAATGTGTATCCTTTGAAAAGGGAGAATTCAAAATATTGCAAAATAAAATACTACCATCCCAATTCACTTCATCAAATATATAATAAAGTTTTCACGAACTGACCATTTCACTCTTTTTAAAACAAGGTGAAAACACATATGTATATATGGAAATTCGATCATATGTTGATCAATAGATCAAATATTTTTAAAATACGGGGCAATTGACCTTCCCCCTCCCATTTCTTATTTACTTGTCGAGATTGAGAGGTATATACATATAGGTCTGAACCCCAACCCCCCTTTCAAAAAAGATGCTACATGCATGCGGTGAGATATACTGGGTGACTGCTCGTACTATGATTTCCTTAAATGTCCCTTGAACGGTAAACTAAGTCACTGTTTACTGTCACTGTTCAATGGCGTAGAAGCGCCAAAACCAATAGGCCTACGTAAAATAATCGCCATTTGAAGGCGCCTGCCTGCAGGATTAAAAACAATCAACCTACAACATAAAACGTACTTATAAAACTGACATCAAATTTGAAGGCGCCTAAACAAGGACGAATAATAATCAGGGGACTCGGGAGTCGTTTGACACAGAGAGGTTTCGGCGCAGGTTCCAACAATTATAGCCCTAGTTTTGGCAATAATGATTTTAAGGTGGAATAACACATCATCACAAAATGGCTGACCTCTGATCGAAACAACATTTCGTTTTATTAAAACGATTTTATTGACGATAACAAGTATAACTTACTCCATAGACGAGTGGATAAAGTGTCGGGCTTGTGATCCGTACATCCCGAGTTCGAAACCCGCAGGGGCTTTTGCTGTTACTTACTGAATTGAATTTTCAGATACATGTATTCATTTTTTTATCCCCAAACTTCAATTGTTTTAGCTAATTTGACATATATTCAGTTTATTTATCATGATATCTTTAATTTCATAATCAAATAATTTACTGTTAATTTGAGTGACTTCTTCCAGATGTGTTATGCCACCTTAAAATCTACTCGTCGCACTATAATGGGAAAAAAACCCTGGAAGATGAAATGGGACATAATGAACAACAAACCGGTATTAAGACTTCTTTCCCGATTTCTTCGACAGGAGACTTATTAATAAATCGTCTCTGTTACTGTAGCAAGGAGACTTTGATTTTGGTAATTTGAATAGTAGGAATTACATTAAATTTAGTTGTTTCTCCTATCGGGAGCTGGGTATTTTCAGCCTACCTTACTATCTACTCGGTATATTCATCTTAAAGGTTCAGGAATGTTTTCAATACCTATCCAAAGTATACTCATAAATTGGGTTGGGTTGGGTTGGGTCAGTTTACGCTTTATTAGCCGCTTCACGGATACAAATTATCTTGGAACCAATCAGAAAGCGCGTTTCAACCAAAACTAAAGTATTCCTAAGTCCATCTGACCACCGAACAATGCCAACCTACCAGTCAAATGATTAAGGAACCATTAACTTACTTTACAACCTAGTAGTAAATCAATTGATTTCATCACGATACACGTTTGTACATAATGATGGCGGGTCCCGGTGACCTAAAAGTCTATAGTTTTATATTGGGAAAATATCGATGTAATATTTTGCTCTAATATTAATATAAGTGTTTTTACACAAAAACGTGTCAATTAAAAAATGATAACACTTAACCATAATACACCCTTCAAACACAACTTTTTGCTTCGTTCGATCGATGGAGAGAGAGAGAGAGAGAGAGAGAGAGAGAGAGAGAGAGAGAGGTTATAAGTTGTTTACATCTTACAACTCCCCACCCCCTTTTTCAAAAACCTTGGTATCTCATATAAATTGTCACCTCTATTTCTTTTGTTTTCAATCCAACTCCTTTAATAACTCATGCATGATTTATCCACTTTGCTGTTCAAAGGTTCAAACACCTTAGATTCAAAGTCATCTCCAAAGTTACAGTTGAAAAGATACGTGTACATGGATATTTGGAGTTGTTACATTTTGTTGATAAAGAAATATATAAATACAGTTTGCTGTATATTGCCTTCATATTAGAATTGTTTACATGAATTACTGAGCCTACTACAGAGACCGAACATATTCTCTCCCGATTTTTCCCGATTATACTCAGCTGGAACTTACTCCAAAACTTTTATAATATCGGTCTTTTGAGTAGTACTTAGTGAAGCATATACTCATAGTACGAGGTACGAGAATGAGTACCGGTTTAAAATATTACAGACCCATTTTTTAAAATTCTGATAGCTCTTTCTTTGCTCAATATAACAGTATGAAGCATACAAGACATGCATATGTATTTATTTTTCATGTTCTTGGATGTAAATTATCTACATTCTCATTAAAAACAACTTGCCACGACCATGCGAGTTTCTTTATTGTATTATTATCTTTGTTTATTACAATGTAATATAGCTCTTCTAAGTATTTATTTGCCCAGGGAAAATAGGGCATGGTAAAATTAAAGTCTAATATTATTACTTGAAAGTCAATTTCATTTTCTGATATAAAATTCGTTCATTCATCCGCTGTCTGACACAATTTCTATTTTCAATGGCGCATGCGCATGAAAGTCGATAAAGTGATGGTGCAATGAAGCAATGGCGATGGCACGATAGAGAACTAACGATGACACGATAAAGCATCGCGTCATTGCAATCGCACCATCGCACCATCGCGCTATCGCTATCGTACCATCGTATCATCGCGCTATCGCTTCATCGTGCTATCGCACCATCGTCATCGCATTGTCGCGCCATCGCATCATCGTCATCGCGCTATCGCACCATCGTCATCGCAACATCGCGCCATCGTCATCGCGTCATCGCACTATCGACCCCAACCTCGATGGTGTGATGGCACGATAGTGAACTGCATGGCCCTATCCGGATTCCATAATCTATTTAAAATTCAATTGTAATTTAAGGTACGTCTTTTTCTTCTGTTGCCAATATGCAATGTGAGGGGAAAATTTTTTATTCAATTTATTGTACTGCAATAAACGATGCATGATAATATTTCAATATTTTTTATTTTGTTATTTGTAAATTAAATGACACACTAAGATAATAATGATCAGCAATAACAGGTGATCGGAAAAGCGTACTCGATCTGGTTATCCGAATAATCTAAGTATCAAGCAGGCAATGTATCCCACTAGCACCACCACAACACCTGTATCCACTCTAAAGACAAAGGAATTTTAAGTTTACTTAAAATGCTTTATATATATTGATTTTACAATTTTTCGCATTACGAGTTATCGCACTTTTCAATGTGTATTATCAAGAAGTAGAGAGTGCTCTATTTGGTCACGTAATGTTGGTGTCATCATTTGACCAATGAATTTAAACGCGGGAATTCTAGCGACTCTCTTTGTTTAGAAAGACGCGCTAATTCACTTTCTTTCAGGACGCCGCACGGGTAACATCTTTGAATACTGATTCTGTTCCTTCGGACCATTTCTTTAAAAATCCACCACCTCCCCTCCACCTTTCCAGTGTTTTTATATTTTCTTTAATTTTCCTTTTTTTCCCCCCTTCTTTTTTTATGCATGTATTTTATTGTAGATGTACATGGCGTTTTCAGACCACAAGGAATTTGTTTGACGAGATTACGTAACCAATTTTCGATTTCAGTTTCTCAATACAGCCAATTAATAAAATTCATATTTGTATATGATTATTAATTACTATTCGGAAATGAATTATAATTACATCATATCAAGATCAAATGCAGAATTGTGACATTATTCAATTAAATTTCAATTGTAGTATTACGTAATATTATTTTATATTATTTTACGCAATGTGTTACAATGTTATGTAACAATTAAAGTCACGCTGGTGGCAAAGAGCAACATATACCATGTCTTGTTTTGTTTATATATTATGTATCGAAAGATGGAGGTGATGGTCATACGTCAAGTAAACTGCATAGGTTATAGCCCCTTCATACGGAAATCAATTATGGATAAAAATAATTTAAGAAATGAACTCAATGTCTACCCAAGTTGTACGAGTATAACCTGGGTTGGGGCAGTTTACGTTTTATAATCCGCGAAGCGAATTTTAAAAAAGCGTAAATTGCATCAACACAGGTTATACGAGTGTAACGATGTAATGATGTAATCCAAGTATTCTACAACCGAGTGGGTCAATTTTCTACGTAGAAAAGTGACCCCCGGTCAATATTCTACGGGGGTCACTTTTCGTCGTTACAGCGGGATTAGAGTAAATAAAAATCTACCCACCATAAAGGTTCTTTTTCTTTGCCCAATTTACTGTCTTCGAAATAGAAGACCTGGCAAAGTTCTCTTCACCCCAGGACACATCTTTCAAGAATTGAGGTAAATGTATTCTCAGATGTCCAATGAGCTGCTTGTAAAATCTCTCTAGTCTAGGATCCATTAAACTAGGCCCAAAACGAAGCTAAGCGTCTAGTATCATGTGATCTAACTTCTCCCAAATTTAGCTCTGTTGACTCTTCATACACATCTCTTTTAAGGCAAATTAAACAATCGATCTAGATATAGAACCTTTAGCTGCTGGCCTGTGTAAATTCTTTTGATATGTCAAAAAGAGTTGATCATTCTGATTTCTTAAATGCTTTGTTCTCTTTCTGTACATCCTTAGACATCTGCATGGACAGAGTAACAGATCATCGGATTCTGTTGCGAATCTGTCAAATCTGAGAATAAAGATTGGATTCCATGCCTTATCCAGGCGTTGAGATTTGGCCAAGAATTGTAAGTTAGGGAGAAGTCTAATAATACCAGCGCTTTATTCTCTATAATTTGATTTCTTGATAGACAAGGCAAGTATTTCACTTACTCGTGCTGCAGATGCAAAAGCCACCAGAATTTCAGTTTTCCATGTCAAAAACTTCATATCTATAGATTCAATGGGCTCAATTGGGTGCTTTGTCAAAGCGCATGACACAGAGGGTAAGTCCCAATTAGGTAACAAGGGTTTAATGGAAGGATTAAAATTCGCTTTATCAAGTCAGACAAACTTTTCTCTGAACTGACTGTACTTTTACTCCAGCCCCTGTGGACTGTAGCAATAGCTGCACTATAACCCGCAAGGGTGGACGCTCAACATCCCTTTACTTCATGCAGATATATAAGAAAAATTGCCTTCTTCAGAGGAAGAATATGGACTGACACATTGCTGACTACACCAGCTTTTAGAAACTCGCAGTCTTGCATCATAAACTCTTTTGGTTGATTTTCTATGTATCTCTGAGCTGTTTGAGAAAATTTTCTCTTAGCTTGCTTATGCGGGATATTTTTCAAGCTACAAGTCTTAGGTTTTCTGGATCTGGATAAACCACTTAACATCTTTTCTCTGTCAACATTCTTGGTATCACTGGTAGTTCTCTTGGATGATCTATGAGAAGTTCCAGGAGTAATGGGTACCATGAATGACGTGCTGAATATGGCTTTATCAGTATCAAAGTGCAGTGCTCCTGAGCTACTTTCTTTAGAATCAAGTGAAGCAGAACTGGAGGAGGGAATGCGTATGCATACATCCCGCTCCAACTTACACTCAGTGCATCTTTTGCAAAGGCTCACTCCATTGGAAATTGGTAGCAATACACTTTAAGCTTCTTGTTCGCCAAAGTCACAAACAGAGCGATATTTGGAGGATCGAATCTATGAAAAACATTTCTCATAATATGTTGATTCAGGCTCCACACTGTCAATCAAATGTTCAATCGGTCCCTGGATAAACTGTCCACTAGCACGTTTCTATTTCCCAGTATGTGGGCAGCACTGAGGACAATATTGTGACTCCCCGCCCACTGAAAAATCGCCCTCTGAAAAATCTCCCAAGTCAGAAGACACAGTAGAAATAATCTTGTGCCTCCCTTTGTACGAAACAACCGTTCAGATGTCGCACCTGATGAGGATTCGCTTATCCTCATCTGGGGTAACTGCACTAAGGCCAACTGAACAGCTTTCATTTCTAGCCGGTCTATATGATGGGTCTTTTGAGACACATTCCACTTTGAAGTGTGGCCAAATGGGCTCTCCAGCCCATCTCTGATGCATCCGTCCATAGAACTACAGGCTCTTCCAGGTATAGACGAACTCCTCTGAATAGATTCGTTTTGTTGGTCAACGATTCTAGATGAATGACCAAATCTTGATGATGGGTATCAGAGCGAGCAAACTGTCTTTGTGTATCTGCCATAAAGACAGGAAATAAAATTGGATAGGCCGCATATAAATGAAAGCGAGCTTATGGGACTAGATATATATCTATACATGCTATTATTAATTCTAAAAGCCTGAGAAATTTGTGTGCTTGTACCCATGTTGATCTGTTCATCAGTGCAATTTCTTTTGAAAGATTCTAAAACCTTTCTTCTGATGGATAGGGTGTATCCCTTTGTCAAACTGAAGTGCGCCCCCCAAAAAGAAGTCTATTTCTTAAGTTGGTATCAGTTGAGACTTTTGCCAATTTACTACTGTACCAGGCCCAAGCTGTGAAGCATGTTCAGTATTATTTTTCTTTGATGTGATGATGTTGACTCTTGATAAAAAAGTCGTCCAGGTACATGTAGATGTGAACCTGTCGAGACCTTAGATACTGTCCTATTATAACCATTGGCTTGGTGAAGACTCTGGGAGCTTTCATTAGCCCAAATGGCATTGCTCTGAATTGGTAATGCATTCCTTAAAACAGAACCGAAAGAACTGTCTGTGACGTGGATAGATTGGAACATGAATGTGTGCATCCTTCAGGTCTATTGAAATATTCAATCTCCTTTTCTGATAGCGTGTCAAATTAATTGGAAAGTTTACATTATACAAATATTGACTGGGGTTGAGGGCAACATTGATTATATTAGCCCCCGAGGGACGAAATATTGCCCGACGCGAAGCGGAGGGCATTATATTCGTCCCAAGGGGGCTAATATAATCAATGTTGCCCGAAAACACAGCCAACATTTGTTTTGTTATATGAAGAAACAAACCAAAAATCAAGAAAGGATTTGAAAATAGATCGACGTAATTTTCTTGGCTCAACATAGAGTTCACGAATTCAGTTTTGCGCAAAGTTCATTTCCAAAATATCGTCGGCATCAAAAGGTCACTGGTGATATTCCACTGTCTGTAGAAACTAGGCTAAAGATGTTTTACCTGATTTTACTTCACAATAATTCGCAAATCCATATTCCCGTTGCGCGTCTGTTGTTTTGCTTGCCTTGACTGATTGCCTATTGTGATGTCACCTTGTTTTGGAGTCGCGAAGGTTAATTTACGTCACCGTTTACGAATCAACAAATCAGAGGCGAATAATTGAAATAGAGGGAATATTCTCTAGATATTATTCCTAGCCGGTCAACATTAAAAAAATATTGACCGGTCAATATTTTTTGGACGAACTAACATTACAATTATTGACTATTCGTCTATATAGAGTTATATAGTGAGAATATACTACTGAATATAACAATATAAAATGAGGCACATGCAAGTCAAAATTTAGATTTCTTAAATTCAATATTTGACGCACACCTCCGTCCTTCTTTGGAACTAAAAAGACGTGTTGTAAAAACCCATGCTTTCCTAGTTTTTGGGTACATACAATGTATTATATTGCTCTTTTCCCTAATAAATTCTGTATTTCTTCGGATATACACATATTTTTGTGTAATTAACTGAATAAAGTTTCTCTTACACCGCTTCTTGTCGGCCTTGAGCCAAATTGGAGACGAAGTCCTTCCTGACCTAAATTTTAGACCCACTGGTCGGAAGTTATCTCCTTCCATTTCTACATGTATTCAATCAGTCATCCTTCGACTGATGAAATGATTGATCTATTGTCTTTTTGGGCGAAAGTCCAACTTTTGGTTGTCTGGTTTCTTAACACTTTGTCTAGACTTCTGAGTGCTGTCTGTTCTGAAAGGACGAGCTGTCCTTAGCTTTGTTCTGCATTTCAGAGCTGTAAAATCTCTTCTTTTTTTGGAGTTGAGTACGTTGACTTTTCCGATGCTTTTGACTCTCTCGAGTCGCCCGACGTTCTCTTTAAGTCACTCTGCTTTAAATTTCTGAGATGCTGAGTTTCCTTGGCATCCCTTAGATTTTCTGCACTGCTATATAACGCCACAAAAAATTTTCCACCAAACAATTTTGGGCCAATTTCAGACTGACGCAGTAACTTGTCTTTAGTTGCTTCATTCTTGAAGGCCATATTTTTAAGATAAAGACCCCTTCTCATAGTAATAGAGTTCAGCATTACTCTAGCATTCACAGCAGCCATTGAATGGAAAAGCTGAATTAGAGCTTGAATAGCTTCATGCCTGTCTTTGTCAGAATTTGCTTTGTCTATTATATTTACATCTACTATGTATTTCTCGTCATCGTGTGACCGAAAACATCTAATTTTCCCCTTGTCTTGCCATTCTTTATGCACTTCTTTTAAAATGTGCATAATTGAGCCTTCCAATGGCAGATCAAACTGTTTAGTCTCTTTTGCAATTAATAGACGCTCAGCATCATAAGATTTGAACTCCGACTCTCCTATTTTTTTCTTTATGGGAATGCCTAGGTCCGTTGCCACTCTTAAGACAAAGCATTTTCGGTCAACTTTCAAAGTGCTACGAAAAGAAGAAGTTGATTGTCCTGTCTAAGAACAATTTTCTACTTCATATTTCAGCCTCCGATTCTTCAGAAGATCTGAAAGTTTATCTGACATGGATTGAAACCAGATAAATCACTTGCGCTCGGTGCCAGAACCACTCCGGTCTAATTTCTTAGGTACCTCGGCAGGCACTTACGCATATACTATTTTATCTATAATTTCCTGCATATTACCCATCATCCATGGGGCAAATATGAAGGGCATTTGCCCTTTTGATATTTGATTCATACTAAATGGAATAAGAGAACAATCCCCCGGCAAAGCGACTATCTTACCTTTAGCTTGGTCTGACTCCGTTTTACTTTCCTCGGTGGCTCTAGACACTGTGGCAGGTTTCTTGCTCTTTTGTTTATGCTTCTCAATCATTATCGAAACTGCAGCGCGTTTGTCTATCGGCCAAGATTTTCAAACCCGGCAAGGACTGGCTTCTGTACATGATCGATGCCGATAACAGTCCTCGTGGTTGTCGATACACGACATCTCACGGCGACATCGTTTACATTACCAATGGAACCACAGTACACGTGGTCGGTACAGACTAGGGCAATATGAGAAAAATAAAACACAAACACGATCAAAAACCTTTGGATAAAAAGTTACACAAATAATTAGTATAATTGGGTTTCATTCAATGGTGAACTTTAAACCCTGTCACTTCACCAAATTGAGGCCCCTTACTGAATGGACACTCATACATACATGTAGATACATACACACACACGCACAACAGCGACGCTATATCCTCTTCGCAACAAGTTGCGCGAGGCGAGAGGATAACAAGCATATTCATATTAGTGTTATTTTTGCCGAAAATTGTGTATGCTTTTAAAAACGACCTAGGTTAGGGTCTTGCACACTCTCAAGAAGTGGGCAATCCTTGTACTATGCATGAAGTAAAGCAGTTTTAGTGTAATCCATATAATACAAATGTATATACCAAGAGATGATAATTGCTAATATTTGTTTGTATAGGGTAATAAAACAGCAGTCTTACAATAGCATGTGTGTTAACATTAAAATAGTTTCTATAATGTTGATTTAGTTAAAATCTGAAAATAAAGATAAGAAGTACCAATACATATTTTTTGGTTTGCATAGTAAAGGGGCATGGTCACGATTTTGGTCAAAAATTATTTTTCCGATTTTATTGTTAACAATGCTTTAGTAAGGCATTTCTAATAGTCAATCAAAATTTGAGTTTCATTCGTAAAGTTATAAGCGAGTTACAGAGCTTGACATTCTTTGCTATGTAAACAAAGCGTTTGTTTACATTTTGAATGTTAAAGTGAAAATTTCAGTTTTAGACCAAATATGAATGTGTTAAACGTTAGGAACTTTTTATCTATAATTAAAACGAGTAAAAAAAGAAGACAAATCAGCTTGAAAAATATTTTTAAATGGTATATTGAACCTATGTAAACAAAAACAGGGCACGAACCTTGTTTACATGACAAAGAGTTGTGAGCTCTGTATCTTTCTTATAACTCCATGAATGACTTTCAAATTTCATTTGATCATTAAAAATGCATTTTTAAAGCATTGTAAATAATTAAAACAGAAAATTAAAATTTGGCCAAAATCGTGACCATGCCCCTTTAACAAAAATACTATATCGGAAAACATAAAAAGAGGCCCAAAAATTCCAAATACTAATCAGCTTAAAGTCCTGATGTTGCAAATCATTTTAATTTGTTTGATGATATTTCAGTAGCAATTCTCCTGAATATTATCCAATCAGAATGTCTGACAGGTGTAGTGGACTTTCTTTAGGAATCAAATCCTCTATACACTGAATGGACTTTGGATTAATAATAGAAAAAATCGTTCAGACATTCTACATTTAGATAAACACATTGCATTATGACCTCACAGTAATTCAAATGGGAAATTATTAAAGCTATAAACGTTTAAACATTGAATACATTTATATGAAATGTTAATATTAGTATTACATTGATACTCCTGGCTCTATCTGGGTGAATTTACACCTAACTCGTCACAATGTAACTAATCAGGTCCAGCTGTCAACAGATTTCGATCTCATCTATATTGTATACTCTCATGCTCAAATCTGAACTTTTCCATCAAATATTTGAGCCAAGAGCGGGGTATCTTCATAATGATGGTGAAGCTAGGGCCAATACTCATCTTACAAGATTCATAAAAATTATTATTCTTTCTCATCTAATTTATAAGATGGTTGTTTAAAAAGATTGTTCATAGAATTATCCTGAAAATAAAATACTAACTAACAAAAGACACTAAATAAATGCTTGTAAAGCATAATGGTAGATCAATCTTACATGTACCTATGATACAACCTTTCATTATCCTGTTGCAGTTTACAAACATGTATTACATGTATTTTTAAGGTGTAGTGACTGTAAAATTTAATCAGGTTGAAAATGATGTCACAATTTATGCATAAATCATTTAGTTTTGTATAAACGTTTGCAATGAAATCAGCAACCAAAAACGAAGAAAAAGAAAAGAGAATTATTATCTATTTTACATCACTATTAAGGCGACAACCAGAAAAAGAGCTGTCCTTTCCGAGAGCCATCTTAAAATTAGCCGTTTTGTATCATTAAACAGTCAAACCAGTATAAACCAAAATTTCCCGGACATCCAGAGACATGTGAAAAAGACGTTGCAAAAAATAAAGAAAAAGTGACTGGGACTTCCAACTTGCTTAGACATAAATTTTCATATTATATATATAATTTTCATTTTATATATATATATATATATATATATATATATATATATATATATATATATATATATATATATATATAATGAACAATTAACCTTAAATAAAAAAAATTAAGAAAGAATACAAGTACCTTACAAAATTAAATCTACTTCACAAGAATTCTTTATTGACAATTCTTTACTGTCAACAGTTTTTTATCTTGACATGTCTCTAAAGATCTTCGCTGTTTTACATATTTGACCAATGAAGCAATCCTCTTTTCTTCTACACCACTTTCCAGCATTTTGAGCATTTGAAGTCCAGTTTTCTGAATTTTAGTAACAAACAAGTTTCATTGGAGACTACTCTAGTTGATATGATACAACTTTATTAAGTTTTTCCAAGTCCCTTCTGTCCCAGCTATATAAATTGTCTGGGAATCTCTTGAACTGACCTTTACCATGTTTTTCATTATCATCTCTCATAAATTCTTGTAAATAAGAAATCGGAATGCTTGTCCAATCACCGTTCATTTTTAAAGATTTGAAAACTCACATATTACAGATTCTTATTTTGCCACAAGTCATACTAGATATATGTTGTTACAACAAGAAGCTAGCTCGGCCGTACCATTAATCACCCGTAACAAGAATAAAGTTATAGCAGCACTTGTTAAATTTTTGATTAAATAGCCAAAACAAGATTTGTAAGTATCAACTTGACGCTAAACAGATGATCTGAAAAAATATTTTCATCTTAAATCGTGACCAAGTGTATAAAATAGTGCAACGGTGAAAGATTGGGCATTCGTTAACATCAGAGGAGACTGGAATGGACTCTCCCAGAATGCTGTTCATCCCTTTGACGGGTAGAATGACCCAAATGTATGTAAAGAAGCGCTGTGACGTTTTCAGAGAGAATTACCCTAGCAGCTTGAGAGGAGCAGACGTTTAGAAGGAGAAGAAAGCACGGGAAGCAGAAGTAAGTAGAACCAGTAGTACGAGAAATCTAGAGGAATTGTGATGGGGTACCAGGAGAAGTAATCCTGAATAAGGGTGAAACAACCTGGTGTTCACGAACACAATAGGAACTCTGAAAAGTTATTCGTTGCAGGGTGCACGGCTTTAGAACACACACTAACACGTTCACACACCTCGCCCTATATAGTAATTATTTTGAAAACGAATCATTGATACTCAGGTAGAGTAAAGGAAAATTATTAATATATATAATACCCTATTCCCTTGAAAAGAACCCCGTAGATAACACGTTACAATAACTATTTTATGTTTGCTCGGGAAGATCTGCTTTATTAGAAGCATCTATAAAGAAAATTTCTAATTTGGACAAATTATGAATGTAGATTGGATTTTGTTTGATTATTAAAAATTCCTTTAAATAAAATGTCTACCGAACAAGTGGGGTTCTCTTATCAGTTTATATATTGCTGTACAGTCTGTCCGGAACGACCTTCACATTGAAGGACATAGTTTAATGTACAGCCGATCATGAATTGGTCACAAAGCCTTTTCCAGTTGGGTATGAAAATTATTTCCCATTAAATTATCCTATTGATTGAAAGTGATGTTTTTTGTTTACTTGTCTAAGTATTTTCATTAGGAAAAAAATAGAGATTCTTTGTCGATTTTTTAAATCTCGCTTTTAAATGATTTTACATTAAATAATGTATTTTCAATACCATTTATATGCCGATGAAACCGAACAAACATGTTCTTACAATCTGAAGGACCTGTTGTTTTACACCCATGTGTACCTTTCTCTCGAGACAGCACTGTGGGCATGCGTAACCATCGTAACAACAACATCCGGTCAGGTTGCAGGCAATCAATGCTCATCCCCGTGGGTCCAGTATCGGGATTCATGCTATATATTTGCCACTGGTTATCCCGAGGATTGGACGGAGGCCGGGGTATGTACTGATATTTAAGAAATGAACTTGATATAACCTGGGTTGGGCAGTTTACGCTTTATAATCCGCGAAGCGGATTATAAAAAAGCGTTAATTGCTCCTACCCAGGTTATAGGTGTATAACTTGGGTACGTATTGAGTTTATTCCTTTTGATTAATTATTTTTAATTACACTGTACATAACTGTACAAATTGATTGCGTTTTACATTTAAAAGTTATATTAATCTGTTAGGGCTGCGCAATAATACCGGTATTCCGATGTATTGCGGTACGTGGACAAAAAATATCGTATTGCGATACATTTTTTCAATACCGGTATACTGGGTTAATTGATCGGGCTCGGAATTTCAAAATTCTGATTTGAATTAAAAATGGCTGATGCATTTGTAATCGTTCCAAACACGAAAGGAAAGTCGGAGGTTTTGATATTATGACTGCTCAAAGAGCTTCACTAAAGCCAAAACATGTTGATATGCCGATATTCTTAATAAAGAATTTGAAGTAGGCCCTGTTGAAGTTGTAACTTTGTCTCCCTGCAGGTTGACACAATCAGTCAAAACATTTATTTCTTATCGTAACTGTAAATTAATTTGTTGTTGCACAATTGTTTTATTTTCTTCTTCCACCAGATCAGTTGACTGCATAAATTGCATTGAACCAAATGTACCTAATTAATTGACTAATTGGATCTAGTCTTGCTAGATAATAAATCGTCTAATGTTTCAAGGGTTTCTTTTTTAAACGGTTTTTAAATTAACACCAGCAATGTTTTATTCTTTTTTTATATATAGAATTATAGAGCAAATGAATAATGTATACAAATCTATCAATAACAATCTATTAACATTAAAAAAAACACAAAGATTGATTAAAAAAAAGATTGCAATACATATCGCAATACATTTCAAAATATCGCAATATATCGCAATACAAAATTTCCACCCAATACCCAGCCCTATAATGTGTTCAAAATTAAAACGTAGCGTCAAGCGGATTAGTACGTTTTTGACGTTAGTGCATTGTGACGTGTCTTATGACGTGTAAACCAGGTTATACAAATTAAACTTAATTTTTCTATCCAATCAAATGCCACGTTATAATCACAATTAAGTTATTATGGTGTAAATTTACTTTACAATGGCGGATGCGTTGGAGAGAGAGATAAGCTATTGGAATGTGAAATGTATGCTAGGTGGAGGGGATTCTCCATGCCATTATGGCCATCACTAACACATCCGTCGACTTCGGAAAGAATTTCTTATGTATCTACAATTGGAAACTCGGTGGGGGTTCGGGTTGGTTAGATCCTCGGTTTTAATAAAAAAAAAATAGTTGATATCAATTACAATTGGCATATATAAACGAAACGTTAAATACGCAATATAAGGGCCTCTACAAATCAGACAAACTAGAAAATTACATTTCGTACCATGGGCGGACTACAGGGATTTTTTTTAGTTTCTCTCGGCTTCTCTTTCATATGATAGCCAAACTTGTTACAAATCATTTTTTGGGGCGAAGTGCTTTCGAACTGTTCAAATGAAAGACCAAGCGCTCTTCAAAAGGGGTGTTGTAAAGCAGCTTTTCCTCTAGGAACTTACCTGAAAACGGGATAATTAGTAGATTTTCCCCAATAATTGCGTTTTTCCCACACGTCTTTGCTTCAGATTTTCGAAAGAAAAATTATGGAAACCCAGTCGGGATTAAAATCAATGTATTGTACATCCCAAGGTTACATAAGCATGCATACATCTGTACTCTTAAGGTGTGTTTTGTCAGCTTATTATTTTATATAGCCAATTTTAATTTTATATATAGCCAAAGTTTTAATTTGGTTCATTTAAAATACAAAGAACTTAACGTAATCATTTGATGAATTTACAAGGTATATAGCATGTTATGCAGTCATATGCAAAATAGGTTCTAAATTTCACGTGACTATCGTTGCAATGCTGCCTTGATGTGCTGACTCTATTATGATGTCATAATTGATTTGATTGTATAATCTATGATGTCATTTATTCATTATGACGTCATACAGGATTTGATAGATTTTTTTTCCCGTACTATACGGCTCTAATGTAGTCTTTGTCAAAACATGAGCTGGTCGAAATTTAACATTTTTAGTTTTATAAATGTAAATGTACAAAATCATAATATAATAAGATATATATTCTGATAATGATCTGTTCATGATAATTGATAAATCTCAATAATGCATTTCTTTTCTGATGGCTCCAAACAGAATTCGTATAACAAAAGGTCAAAATTCCAGAATAAGGGATGGGGCGATTCCTGTTGTAGCATCTCTCTTAAATGCCAAGTAAGTTGCCATGAAAATTTTATAAGTTATAAAGCACATGTTAAGGTTGATATATGAATTTTTGTTTTTAAAAATCATTGACAATTTTTTATGTGCCATCACATTTTGTTTTAATTTAGAATCAAAAACTTCGAAATTTGAAGTGCTGATTTTAGCAATATATTGATAAAATTATGATCTTGCTATGAAAAAAAAAACCAATGTTGTAAACAATTTCGAATTTTTTTTTTCGTTCTCAAAATTAATGAATATGATTTGCAAATAAATTCCATCAAATAAAATAATTATTGCAGAAAATTGAAATTGTTGAAAAAATTCATAACGCCAAAATATCTCCCTTGCAAGGTAAGAAAGTATTCATGAAAATGATATATGTTGTATACTCTGTCCCGAGTTTTTGCTCCATCACTTTTTCTTGATATTTCGATAAGCATAAATACCTTTGTGCTCAAACTATGTTCTTCCACTAATATGAAAAATGTCCAGATTATCTGTTTTGAAACGCCCCCTCTACCGCTTCAGGTTTCAATACACATCCCAAAATAGAAAGTCTACGGAGATTTAGCATTGCATCAGCCATTATTAAGCCCGGATGATAACGTTGAAAAAGTTATTTTTAAAAATAATTTTTTTTCTTTTTTCTTACCTCCAGACAATAATAATAAATTCAGTTTTTCATCTTAAATAAGAGGAGAAACTATGCTTGTACGCATTACTCGCGCAGAAGTTTCTCACAAACCACAAAAAAGTGAAGATGTCCAAAGTATTGAAAAATAAAAAAAAAGAAAAGAAAATCTAGTACTAGTATATAGTTTTTTTCAGGGGGGGGGGGGTACACTGTTATTAAGCAATTGTTCAGGGGATGGGGGGATTGCTAGGGGAAATGGCTTTATATAACAAGGGGAAATGCTTTAAAAAAGAAATTTAAAAAAAATCTGGTGGTGTGTTTAAGATCCAATTTGCTACAAGTAATTTCAACTAGCAATTGAGATTATTACTTTGCGTGGAAATGTTGTTCTGTGTTGACATAAAGAGATCGTTTACCTGACGGAAACCTTTTTTTTTTTAATATTCGAACTTTCCAGAAATAGGTCGCCGTTGTTAACCCTACACCGTTTCAATTACGCAATTTTTGTTAATTTCTCTGATTTTTAAGCATCAAAAAATTGCTACCGATCCCCTCAGAATATTTGAATGTTTGCTGAACGTCCATGTTGAAAGATCGAAGCATTGTCACCAGCCTATTAGCCTCCAAGTAAAATCAGGTCAACCAGATTTGAAAATCAAAATCGGAGCTCCTTTTGTGGCTTCTAGTGACTGAAGCAAAGACAGGCGAGGATTGAGGACTATTTTTTCATATTTTGTTTTATCTAAAACAAAATGTCGCCAAGTCACTGATAATAAAAACCCTTGCACCAAATCATAAGTGAGCTTGTCTCGCGACTGTTCATAAAAACACCCATGAATTTAGGTGGTATAGGACACTTATATTGTGACGTATTGTTTATCGAAATTAACAATAAAACCAAGTGTAATTACATGTATATAAGTAGTTTCTTTCCGTATATTGTCACGTAACAGCGTAGCGCAGTGGGTTAGAAGGTTTACTACGAATCTGTAAGTCACGAGTCTAGTGTTTAATCTAGGATTTGAAAAGGGCATGTTAAATAGTGGTGAAAAAGGCACTTTTCTCAGCGGTAAATATTATAAAACCTTGAAAGGGACACCTTTTTCTGCGGTAATATTTTAAATCATCAATCCTTGAAACAAGAGTATTTTAAGGAAAATTTTAATCAAGTGTGACCTCGAGATCTGTAATGAAACAAGATTATTGAAAAATAAATCATTTGTTTTTGGATTCACACAAGTCTTATTCATGACATGAATTCGAATCCCGCTTGGGGGGTTTACAATATTTACCTCTCCGAATATTTAAAAAAAAACCTATTTTTGGTTAAATATTGTAAAATTTGAAAATTCTAAACCGATGAAAGTATTTCAATTATAATGTACTTTAATCCAAATTAATTTCAACATCTCCCATACCACCTTAATCCATTTTCAATTTTTTTTTGTTTTACAAAATCGACTAAAATTGGTGCACCCAAATGTTAATGAAACTACAGTATAATTATAATTTTTGTAATTTGATCAGTATAAAAAGTATCAGAAATGAATTGTTCTTTTAAATTTTGCTTTTCTATTTTATTTTATTGTTTTTCTTTTTGTCTGTTTCGTTAACTTATAATCTGGTAATACTGTTATAACATGTAAACCTCTTTCAATAAAGAAATTGAAAATAGATTTAGTAAAGTTACTTTGGCCATTGTTCCTCGTTTAAGCTACATGTATATGGCCCGCGGGCCTCTTGTGAAGATTTACGACACGGTTAAATTGTAATACGTGGTAATTTTGTGCGAATAAAAGGAAAACCCATTTAAAGTGTTTCCTTTTTTAATTCGATAGGTTCTAATGTTCTTTTTTTTCTTCGTAATCTAATTCATTTATTTCCTTAACCCAGTCTTTTTGCAGTCGACTCGGAGCAAAGCTAGCAGAAATTGAATCAGCAGACGAAAACAACTTCTTACGGCTGCATGCTTTTGAAATAAATCCAGAAGGTAGTATACGACATGTATCTTTTCAACCTTTTAATTGTCACATGGAATATTTCAACCTGAAGTTAAAAATGTTAAAAATAGCACACACACAAAAAAAAAAACAAAAACAATCAAACAACAAACAAAAGCATCCAAGTCAAGATCAAATCCAAAAACAAACGAACAAAATATACTGTGCCAGCAAAAAGTAATTAGACTGAATATTTTCCCTGCACCATATTTAACATCATTCTCATTATTGATCCATTATGTATATACGATATCATTTAAATATCAGGCCACTTCTGGGTCGGTGGTACTGATGTACTGGTGGATGGTCAGTGGATATGGATAAGCAGCCAAGAGAAGGTCCAGTACACAGACTGGGTACCAGGCGAACCGAACGGGGGCACACGGGAAGGCTGTCTCATGTTGAATGGCGGGAAATTTCATTTTCACTGGAACGACGCCAACTGTCATTCGCTTCAGTTTTTCATTTGTGAAAAACTGTAAGTTACAGTAAAAAGGGGGTTATTTTGACGGATAAAAACTTCGACGATTTTATGAGATTACGTTATACGAACTGTTTTGACGTTCTTAACATTGGCGATTTCAAATTATCAAATTGAATATCAATGTTCATGTACCTCAAAACACAAGTTTAATCTTTTGCGAGTTTTATTCACTGACTACAGGCAAAAAAAGTAATATCCAAACAATTACCCGTCACACAAAAAAGTAATACCTTTTTTTATATGTTAAGACTATAGATTAGTACAACATGTACATACACAGTTATACATGTACTTTTTTTACGAGGCGCTAAAAAAGATGTATTAAGATTGAAGAGAGAGAGCAAACAGTTATATGTCTTGCTTTTTCAAATGATAAAATTAAAGCATATGACTTCATTTATTAAAGCAGTCTGATTTTGGGAACTATTTATTTCAAATAGCGTTATTTATATATATTTACATTTTCCAGTGTCTTTGCCTGTGATAACACTACGTATTGATTTTGTACAGTAACTATATAACCCATAACTTCAAATGACGTATAATTGAGGCGCCAGCGGGGTTTGCTTATTAATATTTAAATATTTAATCGTACAATGGCTTAAACGTATATAAATATAAGTAATAAGGAATCATTCTTTAAATATTATGAGGTGATAATTTCGGTCGGGGCGTGATCAAATCCAATAAAGCCCGAAGGGCTTTATGATAGATTTGATCATTTCATTTGATGATAATTTCGGTCGGGGCGTGATTTAATCTATCATAAAGCCCTTCGGGCTTTATTGGATTTGATCACGCCCCGACCGAAATTATCACCTCATAATACTCAAAGAATGATTCCTTATTCCTTACATAAAACAAACATTTTAGAGAAATTATAAAATATTTCCAATTTATACCAAAACAATCCTTGTTTTTGTTTTGTTTTGTTTTGTGTTTTTTAGAGGGGGGTGTTGTTGTTGTTGTTGTTGTTTGGTTTTTATGGGGGGGGGGGTATTAGACAAAACAGTTCCGAAAGCTTTACTTGATATTTGGAGGTAATCAATTTTTTTTAGGATATACTGCCTCAGTTTTGGGACGGACATTTTATAGGGGCGAAATCATCGGCTGACCTTTTTTATGCTTATTAATTACTCTTTTGGGATATTTTGCAGCCACAATATTAATTTGTAATTTTAAAATCATTACCAATTGTAAATTTTTATAAGTTCATATTGATATTTGATACTGCCTAAAGATCGGGAATATCCTGAATAGTTTATGAATGAAAATACATATCTACACAAAATAAAACCATTATTTTTTATCATTTAAAGATGTTGCGTTAATTGTGTCAATCAGCTAAATCATAGCCATCAACATTTATTTGTATACTTTATACTGTTGTAGGTTGGACTTTGGTGGCAGCCCTTCTGTTATTGGCTAAAACGCTCTCCAACACCACGACAATCAATATTATAAAAAAGAAACGAAAAATGTATATTTATAAAGAGTAATTGTGATTTTTAACATTTGTTTAGATTGGGAATAATAGTTGCCTAATCATAGTTGCCTTTATTGATTTGATTCTTTGTCGTACATACTAATTAAAAAGTTTTCTAGACATTATTGCTACCGTTTCTCAAAGAAGATAACGAAAGCAATTGCAGGTTAATGGAACTGAAAAAAACCATTCTCGTGAACTTATTGGCGCACATTCATGTCCATCTTTACAGCAACTTATAGTTACCAATACAAACACATGCAAATCTATTTATCCATATAAAGTAACTACCTACAGAATGAAAACTGACTTGTAGCATTTCTATCCAAGTTTGAGCCTAACTACTAGACAAGCCTTTCCAGCATTTTTATCGCGACGTTCGCAAGCGGGTGTTATCTAATAGCGGTCACAACCCTCCTTTGGTTTTGCAGTTCTCATCAAATTGAATAGCTGATGATCTGCAGCTCACTGGTCTGAAACAATTGGATAGACAACCAGAGAGCTACAGTTCCACCCATTGATAAAATTATGTATTTATTGTGCACTAAAACGTGCGCTATCTCTACGTATATCTAACCTGCGATATCAAAATATCTCTAACCGATTTATTCTTTTACTACTTGCAGAACAAAACATTCCCTTAACCTATCTTTATAATAGCCTTCATGGGCCTAAAATTGAAAACATTACAAATTTCACTTATTTACACCGCCATTTTTGGTGGCAATACCTACGATTCGGTCCAACTTGTTTCGTGCATGACTTGTACATGCATTTTGTTTTGGAAGTAGTTGTGGAAGTAGTAAAACCAAAAAGTTAGAAAGACACGGTTAGTAATATTTTAAAATTTACAGAGAAATAAACAAAGAAACAACTCACGTTTTATTGCGCAATACTGAGGAATCATTAGATTTCGTGGAATACCTCTCATCTACGAAATAATAAATTAGGGTTATAAAATCATATTTTCTTTTGTAGGTATAAGATAACACACGAAATTACGTCCCCACGAACCTGTAAAGTTTAAGCAATCCACGAAAATTGGCCCCCATGAATTTTAATGATTCCACAGTAAACACATTTGTTTCAACGGATGGCACCTAGTCGATACCAGTGAGCTACAGATCTAAGGACCAACACAATGCATGTATCATGAAATACTATACCACAATAACGCGTAAGTACTGTACCACAAAACACGTATTACTAAGAACTATACCACAATAAAACGTCAGTTCTATACCACAACAAAACGTAAGAATGTACCACACCAACAGGTAAAGACTGTATTACAATACAACACAAGGACTATACTACAATCACTCCTAAGGAATATACCACAACAATACGTTAGTAATGTACCACAATGACAATTAAGGACTATACCAAAATAACATGTAAAGACTTTAACACAATAACACGATAAAAATATATCACAATATAGGATTATATTAAGAATTGTATCCTAACAACACGCGAAAGGACTATTAATACCACAATTCACCGAAATACTATACCACAATAACATGTAAAGACTATATTACAATAACATGTAAATACTATATTACTAACAATGAAACGTAAGGACTTAAGCACAGTATCACGTAAAGACTACACTGTATACCACAAAACATTTAAGAACTGCATGCCAATAACAGGTTAGGACTATACACAATAAGAAGCAAAGACTACAAGTACACCACGATTACACGTAAGGTCTAGTATTTGGCCACAATAACGCGTACATTATAAGTGTATACTGGCAATCAAAGGCTTCTTATCCTCTTAATCAGTGTTTAAAAACCAACATAGAGGTGCAAGCAGATTTTTTAAACAATGATTTAGATGGGTAAGTCAATGCACGCAGTTAGAACCGACCAGAATGTCCATTTAATACATACACATTTATCGTGATACATATATATATATATATATATATATATATATATATATATATATATATATATATATATATATGAAGACCGTGCATAAATCTTATCTCCTATCGGGCTGTTTGGATCTCGTTAGGGACAACGATTACGATTGTAACATGCTTCGTCTATTGGCATTCTGTGGTAAGTAAACATATCGTTTTATTTTTTAAATGTACATCATACTTACATGTAACGAGTTCACGACTACTTACTGTTTGTCACGATATTAGTTTTCAATTTGAATCATTTTTAAAATATATTATTGTTATATAATAGTCAAACATAGAACCAACACGCTATGTATTAATCAAAGTGAAAAGAATGAAATGAATGTTTCACAATCATTAAATATTAAAATTCGTGATATGATTTTTTTTAAAATATACTTTTTATTGTGGAATACTGTAACAAGTGTTTCCATGTTATTCCTATCTTTTAATCATTATAGAAATTTTAAAGAACCCTATTTTTTAAATTAATGTTGGTCCTATGACGAAGCAATTAAAAAAATTAGTACAAACAATTAAATATTGTTACATTGCAGGCGTTATCGTTACTGGATTGGGCGGTACCTGTAACACTCCCTGGGTGAACCATGCTGATTCGTGTTACCTCTTTGTCACCCACCTCAAAGAAAACTGGAGTGAGGCAGTCGTAAGGATTTCATAGCTTGATTTAATTTGCTAAAAGTACTTGTTTTTAGAATACTATCATAATAACGTTGATAGTCACAAGTATCGATCAATTCAAACATCGTCGAACTTTCTCGAGTTCTGGAATACATTACATGTAACTAACCACAGATTACGATCTATTTGACATTTTTTCAGTCTTATGAATGTCAATAATTTTCAACCAATAAAAAAAGACATTTTTAAAATAACTTTTGAAAGCATTATTGACATTAAAAATATGCTTGAGTGTCTGATAGACAACATGTACAGTGGCGTAGCTTAGGTTTGTTTAATGTGGAAGCAAATTAAGGCAGGGGGTTTGGGCCTCCTCGAGGCCCCCGATGGGTCCAGGGCGAAGCCCTGGTGGGAGCCCAGAGGGGCGCGGGAAGCCCCCAGAAGCTGCCGAGTTTTCAGCATTTCAGACACTTAATTTTGAGTATCCAGAAAAAGGAGTTTTATCAAAATAACCCCAGTTTTTATTGTTTAAAAATCATCAAAAAATTAACGATAGAGAAGAAAAAGTAGTGCCTGATTTATGATGAGATTAATTTATAATTTTTATCTTATAAGTCTTATGCTTTCTCTCCTACTCGTCAATAACATTATTGTCTACAAAAATACTCTTATAATACAAAAAAATATTTAAATATTTAAACTTTAAGATTTTGTTAATTCTCGATAATCTATTCATAATCTTTGTCAACCTGTCACTCAGGTTATGGAATTGAATTCAAATAATAATATACAAATATCAGATATTTTATAAAAAAAAATGTTAGTCTAGGAAAAACAAAAGCGTCAAGCGAAACAATAAAATCAAACTTTGTAATTGAACAAGCGTAAGACCTGGCCATCGCCCTGTTGTTCGAGATCTTCAAAAGAACGTTGTAGGCGGTTAAAAAGGTACTCAAAGGTACTCTTATTTATATTAATCTATTTGTGTTCAATATTTATAATATTTTAAGTAGGCCTACTTATTTTTTTATTTGCCAGTAATTTTTTTTTACAAAACAATGTGGAAGCACGTGCTTCCGTGCTTCAATGAAAGCTACGCCACTGATGTATGTAGTTTTTGGAAATCAAGTCTTCCAACAATCTATTGGAATTCCCATGGGTACCAATTGTGCCCCATTGTTAGCAGACCTATTTTTGTATTCTTATGAAGCAGAATGTTCATGAATTTTTCTCCGGTTTTGTTTTGTAACAAAACTTTCAATAAAAGTCTGTAAGAATGACAGCAGTTTTTCGAAACCATCTTGAGGTACAAGATTGAACATGATGAATTAAAATGCTATTTCTAAAGCGAAAGTTGCTTACAAATGCGTTTTGATTCATTGTTGATCTGTTTTACTTGAAGTCGATGTGTACTGAGTTAGGCGGTTATCTGGTAGAGATCGAGTCTGCACAAGAACAACAGTTCCTGATGAACTATGCCATACATCAACTTCATAGTGAGTACAATGCCTTGTGTAGGACCAAAATATTTTCAATTCATTTGCTTATGACATGAAGAATTCCACATATATAAAATCAGCAAAAAGTAAAGAACAATTTAAACAGCAACATATATATGCAGTAGCTTTAAAGTGAGAGCTGATGAATAAACTTGCAGTTTTTAGCTTTTCTAATCATATTGTCCTTTACAAAAATTTTGATTATCGGGAATCAAAATTTGTACATGACAATTAATTGTCATGTACAAATTTTGATTCCCGATAATCAAAATTTTTGTAAAGGACAATATCTTGACTGTCGTCCGTCTGTCTGTCGGTAAACTTTTCACATTTTCAACATCTTCTCCAGAACCACTAGGCCAATTTCAACAAAGCTTGGTACAAAGCATTCTTAGGCAAAGGGGTTTCAAATTTATGAAAATTAAGGACCACGCCCCGCATGAATCATCAAAGAAAGCATTTTATTGTTTTATATTTACATCTTCCTTTTAACAAATTAATAAATTGATTGTAAAAAGTATTACTAAGTAATGTTCACTACATAACTGTTAACGTACATGTACATAAGTACGTTAGCTAAAAGAAACAGCCAAATCATCTCCTATGGGAATTTGAGTCTGACATCATCATGATTATTTCGTGCAGTCCGTGATTTTTCTTAGGTCGCTGTTGGTTTCGACCAATCGAGAAACGGGACGTGTAGATTTTAGTACTCTCAGTTTCTACAGCTTTCTATAGAGCTATGAATGAAATATAGGTTTCCCTAAGAAGTGTTCGGTAGAAGTTAATATACTACATTGTCCATATATTTTGTATTATGACTCCATTATGCTGATTTTTTCATGCATAATGTTACTTAGGTGAGCGATGTGGCTCACTAGCCTCTTGTTATTAATGAATTATTAATAATTCAATCAATGATATAATATAATCCAAATTCCTGACACTACATATGTATAACAGTTCAACAAGGTGGTACATTTGGTAACGGAAGCTTTTGGATTGGTGGAACGGACATGTTAGTAGAAGGCAACTGGTTCTGGCTGTCAACTAAACAGAACTTCCTCTACACAGACTGGTACGCCGACACCAATGAACCAAATGGCGGAATCAACGAAAACTGCGCCCACCTCGGATCTCACGTACAATTCCATTGGAATGACGCAGAATGCCACCTGCTTTATAACTTCATCTGCGAATCAGAGTAATATATATCTATCGATCCATCCATCTTTCTATCCATCCATCCATCCATCCATTCATTCAATTATTTCTTTTTTATCCAGATCAATCGGTGGCGCACCTGACGTTGTTGGATGATTTTAATGCAGTTATTTTGAATAGATTCTCCTGCTAATGATATATACTCATGTCTGTACACGCGTGAAAAATTAAACAGACAAATAACAAATTAATATTATTCAAAATATTAATTTTTTTTTCAAAGAGATATAGAAAGGGCAAAGTAAAGAACTGAATATGGTGGTGTATTATTACCCCACCAAAAGTAGTGCGCAAGTACGTGATATTCCTCCTAACTACGCATATGTATGTGTGTAAACAAGTTGTTGTCCTTTAAAAAAGACTGCATTACATGGATCATACATGTATGCATGTGTTTCTCACGGAAATGTGAAAGCCTTATGTTTATACGAGATTCCATCGACTCTAGCCCAATGCTTTTATATCATAACATATGCAAAAGTGTTATAATGAATATAGAAGCAAGTCTGGATATTTCCTATAACCTCTTAATTTGTACGTTGTATCATGTATAGTTCTGACCCTTTCACCTCAGAGTTCAAAGAATTCATACTTCAAACATAATTGTGATTTATGTTAGTGAAGATTGCATGTATAGACTATTAGGCACTCGGCACTAAGACTTTTCATTTGAGATTTAAGTTTTTATACAGTCACATAACTATTCAATCATGTATACATTTACATAATTATTTGGTCATATTTTGCCTTAAATGCGTATTCGGAAAAACAGTAGCCTCGCCTGCTAAGAGTATAGTTAAATCGCAACTTCTCGGGCCTTTCCGGCAGAGCTCGGAATAACACCTCGAATGTTTTAACATCACTGGATGTTAGAGTTTTATACAAAATGAAGTCACTTTACATTAAAATAAGTATCGGCTTGACAGCCTGTATGTCGCTTCTGTAGTATATTTTAGGGTATATCATTTGCTTTAATGAAGTCTAACTCACATCTCAACAGATCGTAAAATGTGTTGAATTTATACCAAGTTTTATTAAAAAGGGGGGTTGTCATGGACGCCTAGGTAATACATTCGAGGTGTTTTTCCGAGCTCTGCCGGAAAGGCCCAGAAGTAGTTAAGCTATTTCGGAAACAACAAAACATCGCAATTTATGCTTTTTGAGCATTTTGTAGTTTTGGCATAACATAAATTTAATTTAATTAAATCTATGATGTTGACAGTTGTTTTGATCACATGCCGATCATTTCTTTAAATGGAATACTTTGTTTCTGTACTTTACAATTTCAGAGCCTTTGAACTCATGTGCTCATGGCATGTAATCCCGATCCCGATTCAGATAAATGTGCGATAGCCTAGTTCACTTGCCTACTCATAATCCCGTGCAGGAACAAGGCTAGTGCTAGTTCATGCGCAAGCTGAATTTTCACCATTGAATCCAGTTTTATCTCGCTTATAAATTTTCTGTGTGGACCGAAGGGTTCTCGCAATAACTGTGTTGGTTCCCATGCACGGATACAGAACTTGTTTTTTTTTTCAGAGGAGGTGATGTGAGGGAATCCGGGGGATAATTTTGATTTTATTTCTATTCTGTGGTTTTATTTTTTTAGGGGGGGGGGGGTGTCAGAGGCCTATAGACAGTAATTGTATTTTGTAATACGTGCTTCAAATTCATTGGCTACATTTTGCGATTGATATTCGTATTTAGTAACAGTCTCAAATGTAAAACATTTTAATTTGGAATTGTTTTTACGACATATGATGTACTCAGCTGTTCATTTCGTCATCGTTTGTGTTATAAACAAATGGCCATCTGTATAAAAGGTTATTTTATGACAAAATCATCTTCTACTTGTGACACGTCATTTCCATAGGCAACTCCCAAAAAAAAAGAAAGATCTTCACAATTTCAATCAAACCGAATGTGATATCCAATTAAAGTTCATATCTATTTGCGCAGTTGATCGAACTACATCTTTTTTAAACTCTTGAGAGAGACGTGGAAATTGGAGATCTCAGTTGCAAGACAAACGAATGATTTTTATGGCCATAGGTTTAGTTTGTCTTACTAATTTTCTAGTGCTTTTTTATTTTTAAGGTGTATCAAATGTCAGGAGGTGTTTGCATTTAGATTAGAGGTATTTGGCCATTAAGTCAAATCTTTGCGTATCAATCGTTTATATCATATAATCAAAACTTATTGTATGAACTTTGGTTTAGTGTATATCTCGTAAACTCGAACTGCACAGATGTACAAAGTAAGTAGATGTACTAAGTAAGTATTTAGTGTTAAATGTTTAAAAATAGAAATAGTTGATTGCATTATCTATAAACAGAAGACCAAAAAACATTTCATTTTATGGACTGTTAATTCTACCCTAGAATTTTAAATGAAGTTTGACTACACTATTAATAATTTTAAAGGGGCATGGTCACGATTTTGGTCAAAAATTATTTTTCCGATTTTAATGTTGTAGCTTCAGTAAGGCATTTTTAATACGCAACGAATATCTGAGTGTCATTTGTTGAGTCATAAGCGAGTTACAGAGCTTACAATTCGTTGCTATGTCAACAAAGCTTTTGTTTACATTTTAAATGTTAAAATGACTTAAAAAGAATGTGCTAAACGTTATGAACTGTTTATTTAGACTTAAAATGAATAAGAACATAGTCAAATCAGCTTGAAAAATATTTTTACTGGTATATTGAACCTATGTAAACAAAAACCGGGCACGAGTCTTGTTTACATGACAAAGAATAGTGAGCGCTGTATCTTGCTTATAACTCAACGGCTGACTCTCAAATTTCATTTGATCATTAGAAATACATTCCTAAAGCATTGTAAATTATAAAAACAGAAAAATGCAATTCGACCAAAATAGTGACCATGCCCCTTTAAGATAAAAAAAAAACCCATTACATCTAATATAATTAAGGGTCGTCTCAATAGTTAGCATTTTTTTTAATTATTGTTCCTCGATCGTTAAGGACCTTTGTTTTTAGATGTATCTTATTTAGTTAATATATCATATTGAAATAATAGTTTAAAAAAAAAATAAACCCTTATGTGGTGTCTGACTTAATCGCGTCCATAGGAGAGGCAGATTATATATGCATTCTTGTAAAGTGCATATATGTACATTTTTTGCAAAATTATATTTACATGTACATGCGCGGCATGATTACTACATATTTCAATTAATACTCTTGCAATAAACAGTTCGTTATTTACAATGTACATGTGAAACAAATTGAACGCACCCATTAAAATAAAATGACCTGACAGCCCTTAGAATGAACTGCCCCAAGGGAATATGAGTCAGTGCTGCAAGCTACTAAGAGAGACACTGCTCTGTCTAAAGATATTTTTGCAGCACATATTCTTAAATTATTCGATATTTATAAATACTTCAGGGTTCAAACGATGTTCATTCAATAGTATGAGTAAGATTTCTTTAAAACGCCCCCTCTGCTTGTCAGGTTTGAATACCCGGTTAAATAATCTACGAGGATTTTGCATTGCAACATACGTTCAAGTACCCGAATGACAACGTTGAAAATTGTGCAAGGTATTCCGAGCGATTTTCGAATAAAGAAAAGATGTGAACATTTCCAAATATAAATCTCCGTAAGAAATCAGTTTTCGTTCCTGTGAATTGTTTTGAGTGAACAAAGATAATGTGTCAATGAAGATATCTTGGGTATTTTCCCTTTCATTATTTACAATGGTCAATCGTCCAAATGTGCTGAATATATAACCTGGCACAGACGCTCTCAGCGTGTAGTAGAGAATTATCGTAAAAGTACAGTGTAACAGTCAGGAAAGTTGAGGCCAAAGTAGGAATTAGAAATGTTTTCCCCAGCAGTATTGGTATCTGCGAATCAATTTGAATTCAGCAGGGGGTAGTAAATCTGCACAAGACTGAGGCACCTGTTTCCAACATTGATAGAATCCAAGAATCGGAAATTGTACCCAGTCATAAAGTATACCTGGTAAAGAACCTGGTACCATTACATAAGCGATTCATTAAAACGAAGGAAGAACAGAGGACAAGGTCGTAACTAGACCTACATGTATATCTTTAGTGAGGCGAGGGGTCTGGGGACCGCCTAGGTCCCCAGCGGGTTTAGGGCAGCGCCCTGGTAGGGGGACCAAGGGGGCGAAGCCCCCCGGAAGCTCCTGGGTTTTCGCAAAAATAAAGATTACACTTTAATGTTTTTCTCTGTTTATTTTTTTAAATTGTATCGTTTTTTACGTGATGTTCGATAACCAGTTACTAGTATAAAAATTTTACATGATGTATAATTTTTATTACTGGTTATCGAGCTGTAGCTGACCAATTTTTCTATGTCCAGTTTCATCAAACCTCTTGAGAATATTTTCCCTGTTAATAGACTTATCTCTATGAACATGTAAAAGCGCCAGGCCACACAATCTGTCCCCTCCCATCGTTGCTCTCTCCCAGGTTTTCAGTCTTCGTAAAGACGAAAATGATCTTTCGCAGCAAACACTCGTAACGTAGTCAAGGTGTTCTGTGCCTCATCAAATGCAATGACCATATCACAATCTGTCTTCTGAAGAGAGAGAGTGTCAAAGGTTTAAGATACGACAAAACGTACTGCGCAACTGTTATCCCCATAATAAATTCAGGATCTTCTAGCAATCGTCCATGACCACCAGCTTTAACCTTTGACTCCCCGCTACTGTTTTCCTCGATTGTTATTAACGCGTTATGGAGATTTGAATAATTAGATATAATCGCAAATAATGAGTCAACTGGGGCTGTCCATCGTGTCTCACTAAGAGGTTGGAGAGACTGCTTATTTCCGGCATTTTGTAGTAGTTTCCCACTAAAATCATACTCTTCACTCAGTCGCCTCTATTATTTGGTGTAGTAAGTCCGAGTCATTCGCCATTGCTTCCTTTAATATATTGCGATTGGCTGAGGCGCAGACAAACCAAGTCAATTGCACATTATCATCTATGATGTTCCGAATGGGATGCACTGTCTTACAACTGTGAGTCACAACTAAATTTAAATTATGCGATCGACAGTGAACATAACTTGCTTTTGGGGACACCTCCCCTATCCTTGACTGCACTCCTGAGACATGTCCACTCATCACACTGGCTCCATCATAGTCTTGTCCTCTTAGCTTTGTGAAATCCAGTCCCCACTGTTCCATGCAGGACAGTATGCTCTGTAAAAAGGTTTCTGCATCTGTCTTAATTAGTTCAACAAATCCAATGAATTCCTCTCTGATATACGAATCTTCAACAACAAGTTCTTTGGTACTAACGTCAGTGGTTTCATCACAGCAAATGTCAAAAAAGCCAGAGTTGTTTCAGTCATTAACAATCTTCTCTCTTATTTCTGTTTCACAACAACGGATAATTTCATTCTGAACTTTTAGTGATAAATAACGGGGACCTGTAGATTTTAGATGATCCCGGAGAACATGGTCAAATTGAGACCTCCAGTCCACAAAAAAATTTGAAGTTCCCATCTTCCCTCTTAGATGCTTTATCCCAGTTTCCTCGTAATGCAATGTTTCTCTGTCCAAGACACACAATTACATCAATTATTGGCAGCAGTATTTGGCGATTACGATTGACTCTATCTTCATATGCTTTACTTATACTTGTGTGTATAACTGATTTTCTTTTTAGAGAAATAGAAGTAAGATTTTCGGTTCTCTCTTTTGCCAGAGAATGGATTTTGCTTTTTTTCATGAATTTTAAGAGTACCCCTCTTCTCGCCGACTGCATTTTTCCAGTCATTAAAACCGACAGTCCTAAATAGTCCCTCAGCTTCTCCAAAAATTAAGCAATTTTGTGAAATGTTATAAGTACATATGATTTGAAATGCAATGTATCGGAACGCAGACAGTACCCCCCCCCCCCTCTCACAACGAGTAACAAAGTGTATTATACTTATAAGGAAATACCCTTCTTTCGTAAAAAACTTCTAAAAGTCACACAATATTTTTAAATAAAAATACGATCAGTATTTTACACCTGGAGAAAACTAAACCCCTAGGCTAAAGGCCAAGTTCAATTACGCAATATGTTAGACCTAATGGACACAATGACATATGTATTAAGTATAACATGTTGATCTATCTAGGTTTCCGTTGACTCATTGGTATCATAAATATCAACACCAACCTTTTTCTGGAACAGAATCACTTGACTTTCTACAAGATCCTATTTTCAACCACAGATCCATATTTTCATTACGTCATTATACACTATGCATAAATGACGAAATGATCAAACACACCTACAGTGGAGTGTTCGATTTCCGGAAATGGGAACTAATGCTTGAAATAATTCATTAAAGTACAAATTAAAAAAAAATGAAACTTCAAAGGCCTTTTAACATAAAATAAATCTCAAAATTTTCAATGCCTCAATGGTAGTTACGGCCTTGGAGGAAGATTTACCAAATTAACCAAGATACTCAGCGTATGAAAATTCTATCAAGAAAACTTTTAATTATTTAATGTGCAGAGAAACACGTTATAATACATGTACATATAAGAGATACTTTTGTCGTTATTCCGATATTATCATGCCGTAATAATAGATATATTGATATTATACGAGTAAATTAAGGGGACAGGATGGCGCCAACAAATTAACTATTAAATCTACCTTCAAATTTTAAACATTATTTTTTGACATAAATTGTTATATAGTAAAGTAAAATTCCTAATACATCAGCTGTAAAATTTGGATATTTTCAAATAACTCTTTTTAAATTAAAAAGAGAATGATATAGTCTAAATATAGTCACGACCATCTGCGGTCAGTATATTTCGTTATCATAGTAAACACATTGAGGTATGGTCAATATATAAGTAGATGGACATGCAAGACGAAACCCCTTACATAACACCATGGTCTTCAGGTATTTATCGTCGTATAGATACATTATTCTCGTCGACTGAAATGATTGGGGTATTAATACTGTTGAGTAAGTTGTCATACAGTGTTTCTTTGATTTAATCATAGTTATATTATGTAGTTTAATATTATGTACATATTTCTGAAGAACTAAACTCGTAAATTAAGATTGATACTTACTCCGACTTTTAATCGATAAACATGATGTCGGGAGGAAAACTTGATGTTACGTATTAATGGTGAAACAAAAGCTACTGATGCGAACAACACATCACACCAAGCGCATGTTGACAGGGGTTTATCGAGTTTATTTTTATTAACTCTTGGATAAGGTGCTCCAACATCGTGGTTGGTGGACACAGTTTAAACTAGACTAACTTGTTAATAAAGCACGACTTTACAATCTCAAAGAATATCATTCACGCAGAGATAAAACAATTTTGCAATATTTAACAAAACACTTTTTTCCACAACAAACCACATTGTTTCACTTTACGGGGCTAGTAAGGGTGTTCAAAAGATATCCAGAGGCAAGTAAAGTACAAACATCCATAGAAATACGTCTCGGGAAATTTGTGTATAAGAATCTTTTACAGAATATATTCCTAAATAATTTTAATAAACCCAAACCGTGCGGAAAACTTTGTACTCAGTATATAAACAGCTAGGTTGAAATAATTTCTTTTACTTAGTAACTTGACTGTCTTAGGCATTGTTGAAAACGTTTTCACATTTTTACATTCTTCAATAGAACAACTCGGCCAATTTTAACTAAACTTAGCAGAAAGCATCCTTTGACTGCGAATAGCCTTTCATATTTGTATAATGAATGACCTTTTTTTTTTTTTTTTTAGAAAAGATAGGATTGGGTGCTTTGAATTAAATTTGTATCATGATAAAAATATCCTTTTTCATTTTAAATCTTTCTACAAAAACAATAACGCCTGCGATTGCTCATTGATTTTTCCAATTTTAGATCAAAATCACATGATTTATTGATTTATTGATTACGACGTAGATAACGGCATCTTACTTTGCAATTGCAAATTCAATTTGTATCTAATCCATTGAAGACAGTACAAGAATTAATGTATTTGGTTAACGTTGTTGTTATTTGTTTGCAAATGGATTTAATTTTACGGCCAGTTTTCCTTGTTATCTTGTTTTAAGTCATGTATCAAACATCTCTAACCATCTCTAACCATCATGCTTCTTTGTAACAATGATATAGGGTAACGGTTATTGAATGATTGGTTCCCTTTTACACGACTAAATCATTGAAATGTTGATATGTGTATGATATATAGTACATTATTGATGCATGTATCGTAAATTAATTTTTTAGACGATGTGTAATCGATTAGGTGGGAGCTCCTTAGTTGAACTAGAGTCCGCGGAGGAAAACAACTTCCTCAAGAGTCATATACGTAACAACCTATATAGTGAGTAGTCCGTCTACACATAATACGCATCGACTTCTGTTTTTTGGATAATTTATTTAGTTAATCTCTGCTTGGTTGTACTTACTATTTCTAAGCATCAAATTCTATCCTAATACATGTATATTAGTGCTTTGAAATTTATTATGTCGTTGTAAATGCTTATTTTTGTATTTACAACGAAGACCCACTGTGATTGATTTGTCTCAGGATTTTAAAATATTCATCTTCATGTAGTTATGATAAATGTTTATGAAAGTATGTTAATAACTTGATATATTAATAACAGTACAAATCGACGACCGTCAGATCCAATCCAGCTTCTGGATTGGAGGCACAGACTTTATTGTGGAGGGACAGTGGGTCTGGATTTCAACTCAGAAAAACCTGACTTACACTGATTGGGGTCACGATGAACCCAACGGGAAAATGTCAGAAAACTGTGCGCAACTAGGAGCGCATGAAAATCTGCAATGGAATGATGCCGACTGTCACCTACTGTATAATTATATCTGCGAAACAGAGTAAAAGTTGTATTTTATTTTTAAAAAATAATAATAATAACATACTCTTGAAGCTAAAATGTAATTTATGCACTGATACATCAATTCACGCGGTGCTTACTAATTTTGCTAATCGCTGCTAAAACTTCTGCAATAGAGAAGATCACTGTGATGCTAAATTCCCTGGGTTACAGTTTCTTGTATTTTCTAAATAGGTACTTATTTTGTTGTTGTTGTTTTTTTGTTGTTTTTTTTTTTTGCTTTTGAAACTACCGGTACCACTGATGTATTTTTTTTCTTCATTTTATAGAGCACTACTTGGCGGATCTGATCTTGTTGGATAATCTGAAATATGAGGAATATAAAGTAAAATGTATTGTAGTCATTAAACATGTATGTATTTATAAGTATGCTCCGTATGTCCGTCTTTCAAATTATACAAAATCTGCTTCATTGTATCATTACGGCGGCGTGGAAGGGCCAGGTGAAAAAAAAACTTTTTGTTCGGACGAATAAGTTATTTGTTCGGACGAATTACGATTTGTTCGGACGAACTAGGATTTGTTCGGACGAATAAGTTATTTGTTCGGACGAATTAGCTATTTGTTCGGACGAATTAGGATTTGGTCGGACAAATAAGTTATTTGTTCGGACGAATTACGATTTGTTCGGACGAACTAGGATTTGTTCGGACGAATTAGCTTTTTGTTCGGACGAATTAGGATTTGTTAGGACGAATTAGGATTTGTTCGGACGAATAAGTTATTTGTTTGGACGAATTAGGATTTGTTCGGACGAATTAGGATTTGTTCGGACGAATAAGTTATTTGTTTGGACGAACTAGGATTTGTTTGGACGAATAAGGATTTGTTCAGACAAATTAGCTATTTGTTCGGACGAATTAGTTTTTTGTTCGGACGAATTAGGATTTGTTCGGACGAACTAGGATTTGTTCGGACGAATAAGTTATTTGTTCGGACGAATTAGCTATTTGTTCGGACGAATTAGGATTTGGTCGGACAAATAAGTTATTTGTTCGGACGAATTACGATTTGTTCGGACGAACTAGGATTTGTTCGGACGAATTAGCTAATTGTTTGGACGAATTAGGATTTGTTCGGACGAATTAGGATTTGTTCGGACGAATAAGTTATTTGTTTGGACGAATTAGGATTTGTTCGGACGAATTAGGATTTGTTCGGACGAATAAGTTATTTGTTTGGACGAACTAGGATTTGTTTGGACGAATTAGGATTTGTTCGGACGAATATGCTATTTGTTCGGACGAATAAGTTATATTTTTATAAACATCATTTTTGATGAGCAATTTATAAGACTATCTGATCTGGCAATGATATAGATGATGAAGGGGGAGAGGGTCTGTGATCAAGCCACCCCTTTCCTAGAATGTCGTTTTTCCTTCAAATGATAACACCTCAATGTTATACATGTACTAGTCATTGATATTTCAAGGGTGTTAGAACAGGGGCGGCAGAGGCGGTCGCCGCCCCAATAATTTTGCCAGAAAATGAATTCTGAAAAAAATAAGACTGAATTGAAATTTAATAACGGTGATCAGTATTAATTGGAGCGGCGATGATAACGGCGATTTATGTTCAATGGAGCGTCCAAGGGTAACTTCATTGTTTACATAGTCAAAAGTTGGATATATGTACTGTAATGATTTTACTTCCGGATTGAAATGTATCATGTGTTTAACCAATCATATGTCTCTATTTTTGACCAATCAGTGATAATCAATATACTCAATAAAAATGATGCATGATTAGACCAATCAGTGAGAACTTGCAGGGTATATATACAGCCACCCTATCATTCTTAGTCAGTCTTCTGCCTGTGAACGACTCGAACGGTCTTCTGGTGAAACTCTTCGGTTGGAGTTCTACAGAACAGGGATTTGAGCTGTGTCGGAAAGCAACAGAATTGTTAGCTAGACCACTCAGTTCTTAACCCTGCCTCTGTAGCTTGTGTCTTGGTGACTTGATAGTGTCTTTGTGACTTCGATTGTGTCTTGGTGACTTTCGACTGACCGTGTATTGGCGAATCGATAGTGGTTGTGTAGCACAGTGGTAGCAAACAGAATTGTTTGTTTAAATCCACAGTCTACGGTTAGTTGATTAGAGGTTGATTTTGTATTTTGATTCTTTGTTAGTTGTTCTACAATCAAAATGCCAAGGTAGGCCCTAGGAAAATCTTATAATAACAGCGTGTTATATTGGCAGTTAAAGGCTTCGTTGCATTTGTTGATTATTACTTGATTCTTAGGAAGGAAACATAAGCGAACTCACGAATTATTAACTGATTATTTTATTTTGGCGGTGCAATTATGGTAAATAAGGAAACATCAAAGACACTGATAGAGTGGTATCCCGTGAATGATAGGATTCTGTATGCCAGGTTTGACTCCAAACACATCAAACTCAGTGTGGTTCAGTGTTACTCCCCAACCAACGACGCAAATGATGAAGAGAAGGAGACCTTCTACAATCAACTCCAGAGTGTAATACATCGAACTCCAAAACATGATATGGTCATAGTCATGGGAGACCTGAACGCGAAAGTTGGGAGTGATAACACCGGCAAAGAGACATGCATGGGAACGCATGGTATAGGACAGATGAATGAGAATGGAGAACGCCTCCTGGATTTCTGTGAAATGAATAGTTTAGTTGTTTGCAACACAATCTTTGCACACAAGGACATTCATAAGTATACGTGGGTCTCTCCAGATAAAAGAACCAAGAATCAGATCGACTACATCATGATCAACAAGAGGTGGAGGAGATCAGTCATAGATGCCCGGACGTACAGGGGCGCAGATGTTAACAGTGACCACATACTTCTGCGTGCCAAAATACAACTCAAGTTAAGAGCAGTGAAGAAAGTACAAGGACGGAAGAAGTTTGCTGTAAACAAACTTAAGCAACCCGAGACAAAGAAAGAGTTTAAGTTGGAGCTGAGAAACAGATTTGCTGCATTAGAGACCATGGTTGAAGAAAACAACATCGATGAAAAGTGGGATATCATCAAGAACTGCCTTTCCTCAGCAGCAACCAAGACACTAGGATATCGGAAAAGTATTAAAGAAGAATGGCTAACACAGGACACATGGGCTCTTATATCAGAGAGAAAGAAGATCAAGACAAAGATCCTAGACTGCAGAGACATCCCAGAGTTGGAATCACTATCCAAGTCCTACAAGGATAAGGATAGAGAGGTCAAGAGGAGTGCGAGACGAGACAAGATAAAACGCATGGAAGATAATGCGAGCAGAGCCGAAGAAGCAGCAAGGACCGGAAATATACATGAACTCTACAAGATCACCAAACTAATGTCGGGAAAATTTACCAACAATTCTTCCGTTGTGAAAGACCAGCAGGGCAACATCCTTTCAAAGAACAGCGACATCATGGAAAGATGGGCAGAACATTTTAAAGCCGTTCTTAACAGAGGGAACCCATCTCAACCACCAGATATCGATACTGATAACAACAATATAGAAGAACTTAACATCAGTGTACAGGAAATAACTTTATATGAAATTCAGAATGCTATCAGAAAGATGAAAGACAACAAAGCTGCAGGAATAGATGACATTCCAGCTGAGTTACTCAAAGCAGACATTGAAGCAACATCCTTAATCATCCACAACTTATTTCAAGACATTTGGAGAAACAACACAGTACCAACAGAGTGGAAAAACGGACTTATTATTAAACTGCCAAAAAAGGGAGATAAATCTGAATGCAACAACTGGAGAGGAATACACTATTACCTACAATAAGTAAAGTGTTTACCAGAGTGCTTTTAGAAAGAGTAAAACAACAGATCGATGCACAACTGAGAAAGGAACAAGCAGGGTTCAGGCCAGGAAGATCATGCTGCGATCAAATTTTTGCTTTACGGAACATCATAGAGCAGTCAATAGAATGGCAATCTTCTCTATACCTAAACTTTGTAGATTTTGAGAAGGCCTTCGACAGTGTGCATCGGGAAAGCCTTTGGAAGCTTTTAAGAGTGTATGGTCTTCCAACAAAGATTATTGATATCATCAGGGTACTGCATGAAGGATTTCAGTGTAGTGTGATGGTTGACACCTCCCAAACAGAGTGGTTCCCAGTAACATCAGGACTAAAACAAGGCTATATGCTATCTCCCCTGCTCTTTCTAGTGGCCATAGACTGGGTCATGAGGGAATCAACCAGCGATAAGAAGAATGGCATCAGATGGAGAATGGAAAACAAACTGGATGACCTGGACTATTCCGATGACCTATGTCTCATCTCATCCACCTATCAGCATATCCAGGAGAAAACAACCAAACTCCACGAAACATCTAGAAGCTTAGGCCTCAACATCAACCTTAAAAAGACCAAAATAATGAGAATCAATGCACAGAACAACAACTCTGTACAAGTAAATGGAGAACAACTGGAAGATGTAGAGAAATCCATATACCTCGGCAGCATAGTAACAACAACAGGAGGTACAGACGAGGACATAACATCCCGAATCAACAAAGCTCGTCATGTGTTTGCCATCTTGAAACCAGTATGGACCTCCTCCTGCATGACAACAAGGACAAAGCTGAGGATCTTTAATAGTAACGTAAAATCTGTATTACTATATGGATCCGAAAGCCGGAAGCTCCGGAAAGACCTGATAAGAAAACTGAGAGTGTTTGTTAACCAATGCCTGAGGACCATATACAAGATCAGATGGCCAAGAATAGTGTCTAACAGCGATCTTAAAGAGCTGACCGGACAAGAAGACATCATGGTAGAAATAGCGAGAAGGAAGTGGAGATGGGTTGGCCATGTGCTTAGGAAAGATCAGAGCGACATTACCAGGGAGAGCGTTTTCTGGACAGCCGACGGGAAAAGGAAGAGAGGCAGGCCAAAAACAACATGGCGAAGAACAGCCGAAAGCGAGTTGAAACAACTTGGGTGGTCCTGGAAGAAGATAGAGAAGAAAGCGAAAGATAGGACTGGGTGGAGAGACTGTGTGGCTGCCTTATGTGCCGCATGGCACGAGGAGACCTAAGTAAAGTAAGTAATTTTATTTGTAACTTGAAAAACCGTTACAATACCAGTTTCTGACGTGATTTGACAATCAACATTAAGTGAATTAATTAGATAGGTTTGCCATTAAAGAAATATCGTTCTTCAGCTTTGATGATCAATTACAAGTTGTAAGTTAGAAACAACTGATATTATATTATGGGCTATAAAAATATATAATATGTCACCACATGATTCACGGAAATCCATTTAAGGATTTTTAAACGTCTATGAAGTGTAACAGAGACTGATAAGTTATATCAAATTTACGCGGACATAATTGGTGCTGATAAATGTGCGGATCCAGAAAATTTTGTGGGCGGGAGGGGGTTTCCAAGGCATATCTATGTTTATCGAGGGGGGGAGGGCTAACCCTTTTTTTTTGGTAACTTTACTATGTAAAGTTAGGAAATTTGAATTTTCCAAGCTCTAGATCCGCGCATGATGCACATAAACCCCTTTAATATAATTGTGAGTTGCGTTATCTTGATACACATTCTATGTCATCAAAGGTAAGAAACAAAGATTAAGTGTAACTTTGCTTGGTTTCTTTTATAGTGCCATAAAAAAGCGACAATATAATTGATCAAATTCAAGAATAATTTGACACATGGTGGAATAACAACTTACATGTAAATCTGCCCCCCCCCCCAACTTATCGATAAAATTCGCCGCCCCATAGCGCGAGCGCGAAATTATTTTTAGTTACAAAAGAAAACTTGCGTTGCCTAAAATTGGCATCTAGATGGGAGGCGGGGGCGGCAAACAAAATTATATTTCAGACTCCTCACCCCCCTCCCCAACCGGAAAAATTTCGTGGATCTACGCATGAGCTTGTAAACTGATTTAGACTTTTCACATCTGTGTAACCATGATTATGAAAACTCTCTCTCTCTCTCTCTCTCTTCTAATAATTAACTTATGCAGACCAAATATCTTATTCGTCTGAACAAATCGCTAATTCGTACGAACAAATAACTTATTTGTCCGAACAAATAGCTAATTCGTCCGAACAAATCCTAATTCGTCCGAACAAATAACTTATTCGTCCGAACAATTCCTAATTCGTCCGAACAAATAACTTATTCGCCCGAACAAATAACTTATTCGTCCGAACAAATCCTAATTCGTCCGAACAAATAACTTATTTGTCCGAAGAAATTCTAATTCGTCCGAACAAATAACTAATTCGTCTGAACAAATAGCTAATTCGTCCGAACAAATAATTATTCGTCCGAACAAATCCTAATTCGTCCGAACAAATCCTAATTCGTCCGAACAAATAAGAATTACTTATTTTTTCATCTGGCCCTTCCACGCCGCCGTAGTATCATGAAGTCTTTTACAGCAAAATAATTTTGTCAAATATCTGGATATAATGATTTTTAATAATATAGGATGTCTGTTGCATATTATTGCCGATAAGTTCAAATTAAACCGCGTCAAGTCGTTTCAAGATTGTCAGATTAACAATCTAATGATCATGCATGCATTTAAAAAAGGGTGAAATAAAGCACTGTTCTACCAGTCGTCATATTCAACAGCTTAAAATTTACCGTCTGTATTTAAACAATAAAATGCTTTCTTTGGTGATTCATGCGGGATATGAAGGTGGCGACATTGCAGAAAAAATACATAACCCGCGTTAGCCGGTTATGTAAATTTTTTCTGCAATGATCGCTACCTTCATAACCCGCATGAATCATCAAAGAAAGCATTATAAAAAGTATGTGAAATTCACTAAATTATTGTTAACGTACTTATGTACGTTAACAATAATTTAGTGAATTTCACATACTTTTTATAATCAATTTTTTAATTAGTTAAAAGAAAGATGTAAATATAAATAATAAAATGCTTTCTTTGATGATTCATGCGGGTTATGAAGGTAGCGATCATTGCAGAAAAAATTTACATAACCGGCTAACGCGGGTTATGTATTTTTTCTGCAATGTCGCCACCTTCATATCCCGCATGAATCACCAAAGAAAGCATTTTATTGTTTAAATACAGACGGTAAATTTTAACGTACATAAGTACATTAGCTAAAAGAAACAGCCAAATCGTCTCCTGTGAGACTTTGAGTCTGACATCATCATGATTATTTCGTGCAGTCCGTGATTTGTCTTAGGTCGCTGTATGTTTCGAATAATCGATAAACAGGGCGTGTCGATATCAGTCTTGTCAGTTTCAGCCGCTGTAGATTTCAACCAATTGATAAACGGGGCGTGTATATTTCAGTCTGGCTGTTTCTATAGAGCTATGAACTAACTATAAGTTTCCGTAAGAAATAGAGGGAATCATACTCGGTAGATGTAAATATATATTTAATAAATTACACATAAATGCTTAATCTAATTTGAACAAAATTGCTATGCACTTGTATCACCCCGTACACTGTAAGAATTAAATGAGGTACACCGTTGAGGATCATCTATAGACTAGTTAAGTTATCATGTACATTTAATTCCTTACTTGTTATACAGTTAAGACATTACAAGTTTCATTTCCGTTCTCGGCGTGTCTGTCAGTCGGTTCGGCTGTACGGTTTCTTGTAAATGAGAAACGGTGAATGAGGTTTTTTGCTTCCGTGTATGTTTCTCGTTTAGTACTTTAGAGTTTTAAAAGAAATAGTCAAAACTGTCTATCAATTATGTCTTTCGGGTACATTTTTATATAAACTAAAAAATCTAACTTTGAATTTATAAATCGTGCAAATCACTAGTAATAATGCATTGCATGTGTAATTTTTTCTACCAAAAAAAAAAAAAGAAGAAAAAAAAAAGAAAAAAATGAAACCAATAAAAAATATATATTTCAAGTTTGATTTTGTTTCAGCGGTTGCATATGTATGTCAATTACCTTGTATGATATTAATTTGTAAACAATACAAAATCATTGCCCGATATAAGCTTGGTGGCTTCCTGATACCGACAGCTGTGTGATTACACAGATAGAATAGAATGATAAGACACGTTGACGGAGACCCCATGGTGATGTTCCGAATCGGATTAGTAGGTAAATCGTTCATTACATTTTTCGTTTTCTTTTATATCTTATAAATGATTAATAATTATTTTTCTTAAGAAAATCCTTTATCACTTAAATATTTTATAATATTTTTCCCCTAAAAGAACCACTCATCATTACACATACTTGCATAGAATTCTAATAACGAATAATATTTTTAAGAAATACCCTGATTCACAGTGAGTAGTTCACAGTTCAGTTTAACTTTGACTTCATGAATATACATGTAGGTACATTGTAGCAACAGTTATCTTTTCAATTTTGTGTACATGTGTGTACTAAGAAGGTTATGAATCAGAGAGAGAGAGAGAGAGAGAGAGAGAGAGAGAGAGAGAGATGAATGGATGCCGGTGTTGTATAGAGCCCTTTCCCCTTAGCCATCTTTCTCCCCGAAATTGACTATAGACATGTACATGATGCAGTCCCCTCTTAGAAAACTGAATATATAGTAGATTTCCCCTCACGGAAGGCTGGCTATGTAGTGGCATTTCCCCCTTTTAAAGTCAGATTACCCCCACGGAAAGCCTACTTTAATGTATAGTAAAGTTTCCCCCTTCTGTTCCGGTCATGTTTATGGCAGACCATTTATCATAATGGCAGTATTTAGCAATATTGTTTCAGATGGTATTGATTACCCAAAGTTACAGGTACTAAATAAAGCTCCTCTCAAAATCTACTTGGCAAATAATCATGCCTAAATTTGATGTGTATCTTTTGAAGAAAAATTAGTAAAGGATTACCAAATATATAACCCCTTTCACCCCCTCCAAATGCCGTCCATTTGATGCAAAAACTGCCCCCAAAAAATGGTTTTTCAATAAATTCCACCCTAATTCTGAATACCTAGCGAATGGGTGCAATGATAAGACGAGAAACTGTAGAATGTTTGGCTTCGTTAGGTGGGATTCAAAATTACGAAATAAAAACGCAATTTAAAGTAATTTTTGTAATGTTTGCATATTCATATATAACATCAAGATGCTTAATTTATTTTTCAAGCAAATCATATACTAGTATATTCACTATAGCGAGAAAAGCAGGGTTATACAATGTAAAAAATTTACAAGCAAAAGAAATGATATTTTTCCACCAGGATTAAGTTGGTTTCTTTGCTGAAATACGCGTGGTTAGTCATAGTCAGGAGTAGTAAGTTATTAAAATGTAAATTGGCGCCTTATCCAACCTTATGTTTGTCATCAGTAGCTGCATGCTAGTTTGAGCTTTATTCTGCTTAATTTGCAACGTGATTTGAAAATACAGTATTTTGAAAATTATACCTTAGCAAACAGAAAATACATTCTCATCAAGTAAAAAATGAGCATTTTAGAACTATTTTTTGTTGAAGATTATAGAAATACTTTTATGTTCTTGCGATGCATAGTCATAATGACGTATGTCTTTGAAACAGTGAAAACAAAAGAATTTAAAACATCATTATTTATCTTGTATTTTTTTTGGTAATTATTTGAATCAAGCTGCGCTGACTGAATAACTTTATAAAAATATTAACCTGTGTCTTTATAAAATTGGCAAGTTATAGGGCATTTTAAAAAACAAATCGTTAGTCTCTTAAGTTAGGTTGAAGTTTATTGATTTAATAAATGTACATAATGTCTTGTATTAATAATATAGATTTCATTATAATTAAATAAAAAAAGCACAATTTTATTAGAGATGAAAGGGTGATAAATGTATTTCCACATTTTCCTATTTCAAGTGCGCTTTTTTCTGATTTTTGTCTGCAAGTCTTTCAATTTTTTATTAAATAAAAAAGTCTCTTGTTGTACGCTACTTGTTTGGCAACATGAAATTTTGATTTATTAGGACGCCCCCCCCCCCTTGTGCGCCTGTTTGCATTTGCAAATTTCAATTATTTTCTTTAAATAAAAGACTAAGTTTATCATAGTTTTCTACTGACGAAAATATAAAGATTTTTTTCTTTTTAAAAAAGACGCAAACCTGCGTTCTTTTCTGACAGGCAGCGTGCACCTATACATAACTGTACCTGTAAAATGTAAATTGTATGACAATTATACCGAGCACAAACTCATGAAACTTAATTTCATTGAAAAGCAGAATGTGCTGCTTGATTATTGTAAAAACATCAGAGAAAAAACAAATCAAGGCGCGAGCGATCTTTGTTATTAAATGAATACTTTCAATGATTCTCCAGAGCAGAAAAATCATACGGCCTGAAGAAGATTGTACGGTCTGACGGACGGATAAACGGACGAGATGATTTGTTGATGTTTAAAAATTTTAGTTAAAATTTTACAGACATTTTTAATTTACAAACTCAGAAAATATCTTAGCGTGTAAATTATGCATAACATGCAGCACCTTATACATTTATCACAAAATTAAGTCAGGTCAGTGTATAGTTCTCTGTTTTCCAAATGATCCAAATTTTAAAATATAAATAAGTCGACAAATGTATGCAGGTTTCTGCAACCTTTCGATGTACACAACGTTGATATATATTTTAATCCCGATTGGCTTTCCATAAATATATTTCTAAAAAGTGGGGGGAGGGGGGGGGGGAGAAACCTACTACAGGGAAAGTCTACTATATAGCAGTTTTCCGGGAGGAAAAACTATTATGGGGGAACTGGTGCTATACACAACATGGATACATTTAAACATTAAGCATTCGTTTTTATGGCAACGTGGCTTCAGTTGTTACAATTTGTCACAGATTTTCAGCCGGTATCTATCATAGTCAAGAAATCTATAATTTAAAAAGAAAATAGATCCCAAAAATCACAACTTTTTAACAAACACATTCTACATTTATCACCTCATTTGTGTGGTATTTTGCTTTTGTTTACAGTAGTGTTTTTGTGTGTAAATGCCGAGGCACAGACACACTGCGCTGGTAATTGGGTTTCACATGGAAACTCGTGCTATGCCTTCATCACAACCATAAAGTCCTCGTGGATTGACGCCGGGGTAAGGTTAACATAAAGTCCTCGTGGATTGACGCCGGGGTAAGGTTAACATAAGGTCCTCGTTGATTGACGCCGGGGTAAGGTAAACACAAAGTCATCCTGGATTGACGCCGGGGTAAGGTTAACGTAAGGTCCTCGTTGATTGACGCCGGGTTAAGGTAAACACAAAGTCCTTCTCGATTGACGCATGGGTAAGGTTAACAAATAGTCCTCGTGGATTGACGCCGGGGTAAGGTTGACATAACGTCCTCGTGGATTGACGCCGGGGTAAGGTTAACATATAGTCCTCGTGGATTGACGCCGGGGTAAGGTTAACATAAAGTCCTCCTGGATTGACGCCGAAGTAAGGTTAACATAAAGTCTTCGTGGATTGACGCCGGGGTAATGTTGACATAAAGTCCTCGTGGATTGACGCCGGGGTAAGGTAAACATAAAGTCTTCGTGGATTGACGCCGGAGTAAGGTTGACATATAGTCCTCCTGGATTGACGCAGGGGTAAGATTAACACAAAGTCCTCCGGGATTGACGCCGGGGTAAGGTTGACATAAAGTCCATGTGGATTGACGCCGGGGTAAGGTTGACCTAAGGTCTTCGTGGATTGACGCCGGGGTAAGGTTGACATTTAGTCCTCCTGGATTGACGCCGGAGTAAGGTAAACATAAAGTCTTCGTGGATTGACGCCGGAGTAAGGTTAACATATAGTCCTCTTGGATTGACGCCAGGGAAGGTTGACATAAAGTTCTCCTGGATTGATGCCGGGGTAAGGTTAACATATTGCCCTCTTGGATTGACGCCGGGGTAAAGTTGACAAAGTCCTCGTGGATTGACGTCCGGGTAAGATTAACATAAAGTCTTCGTGGATTTACGTCGTGGTAAGGTTGACATAAAGTCCTTGTGGATTCACGCAGGGGTAAGATTAACATAAAGTCCTCGTGGATTGACGTCGGGGTAAGGTTGACATAAAGTCCTCCTGGATTGATGCCGGGGTAAGGTTAGCATATTGTCCTCTTGAATTGACGCCGGGGTAAGGTTAACACAAAGTCCTCGTGGATTGACGCCGGAGTAAGGTTAATTAATAGTCCTCGTGGATTGACGCCGGGGTAAGGTTAACATATAGTCCTCGTAGATTGACGCCTGGGTAATGTTAACATATAGTCCCGGTCGATTGACGCCGGGGTAAGGTTAACACAAAGTCCTCCGGGATTGACGCCGGGGTAAGGTTAATTAATAGTCCTCGTGGATTGACGCCGGGGGTAAGGTTGACTTAAGTCCTCCTGGATTGACCCCGAGGTAAGGTAAACATAAAGTCTTCGTGGATTGACGCCGGGGTAAGGTTGACATTAAGTCCTCCTGGATTGACCCCGGGGTAAGGTAAACATAAAGTCTTCGTGGATTGACGCCGGGGTAAGGTTGGCATAATGTCCTCGTGGATTGACGCCGGGGTAAGGTTGAGATAAGCCACAAGGGGAAGAACACATGGAATTTTTATTAATGCTATTTTTCCGTACCAAAATGTCATATGTGCGATGTTCGAACTAGACTAGATGTATGAAGTTATTAATTGGGAGGGGGGCACCCTTTCCAGTTGTTTTTTTTTTTCAAATCAGTTTTTTTATCTGAAATTCTCATTTAGGACAGTGATAAAAATTGTAGATAAATTTGACCTTAAGATTTACAATTTAGAGATATGACGTCCTAAATACCCACTCACTGGTTAAAAAAAATCATTGTTATTATTTTCCACCCAACTGCAACAAAAAGAATTAAGGCCATGTACATGTACATGTATATATCATCCAATACAGCTTAGATTTTTCATCCTTCAGCTAAATATCAAGCTGTGCAGTTTTTTTCAATTTCAAAGAATAGGTTTAGAAAACAATTAAGAAAAAAAATCGGACACAGTATATTCGAAAATGAAAAAAAAAATGGTTCATTTAAGCATTCTATCATCAATGTGTAAAGTGTTAATTCAGGCCCGCGCTTGCGCGGGATATCATCTAGTATTTAAAAGATATATAGGAAAGTCAAGAATGCTTTATTCGGTGGTTTATATGGATTGTTTACTTATTCTTAAAATAAATAAGAAGAAAGACAATCAGCTTGAAGAGATTTTTTACTGGTATATTGAACCAATGTAAACAAAAACCGGGCACGAGCCTTGTTTACATGACAAAGAAGTGTGAGCTCTGTATCTTGCTTATAAGTCTAGAAGTGATTCTCAAATTTCATTTGATCACTAGAAATGCTTTGTTAAAACATTGTAAATAATAAAAACAGGCAAATAAAATTTGATCCAAATCGTGACCATGCCCCTTTAAATTACATTTTGTACACTGATTATACGTATACTCGTACAATACCATTGAATGTCATATTAATCAGATACCATACACTTTATACCTACAGATACCATACACTTTATACCTACAGATACCATACACTTTATACCTACAGAGGGAACTTGTTTACATTCATTGTTACTAGTATAAGATTGTGTTTTCTATTGTAGGCATTTTGTCGAAATGCAAATGCAAAGCTTGTGGAAATTGAAAGTGCCGATGAAGACAATTTTTTGAAATCCCATTTGTTAGCAAGCCACCTATCAGGTTTGGTCAATAATGCGTAATTATATTATTTTATAAATAGGTCTATAGTGTTGTCTAAACAAACAATGATGATGCACCAAATACATGTATATACGTTCTCGGACTGGTAATTCTATTTTTAACACTGTACCAGATAATTACGCCAGTGCCAATGTGTCATTTTTCGTTTAAGATGCAGTTTCAGAAAAATCCAAATAATAGACCAATGTCTAGAGAGTATATAACCACTTTTGTTTTTAGTGTGTTTCACCTGACAGGTGAGATAATTACTTTTAAAAATTAATATCCCATAGGAAAATGATAATTCCAATAGGAGAAACGCTTCTCCTAAAGGAAATATTGACAATCCTATAGGATTTTCTAAAAATCCTATAGGAATTATATTTCCTACAGGAGAAAGCTATTTCCTGTAGGAATTTGACTCAGACAGGTAGTTTTCCTATAGGAAATTAAAATTTCCTATCGGATTTTATCAAATCCTATCGGAATTGAAATTCCTATAGGAAGTTCTTGTATTCCGATAGGACATTTCTTTTTTTTTTTTTTCTTTTTTTCTTTTTTTTTTTTTTTGTCATTTTCAATTCACAATTGCATATAAACATGTCATTGGTATAATAGCATATCATATAAATACATATCTTTATACTTCATTGAGATAAGTGAAAGTATAGTTTCAAAATATATTTTCTCTTTAGCTATAGTGTCTTATATATAAATATATATACATATATGTGTATATATACAATTAGTGAAAGTTATAGGGGAGAGAGTAAAGAAAGAAAGATTGATAGCATTATGTACAGAAAAATTGTATTGGAGCACTTAGACAAGTAGAGTTGTAAATCAATTGACATACATGAGTTTATCAAAGTAAATTTTTCATTGAAAATTTCATCAGTCAAAGTAGATCACAAATTTTTTTCAAGTGTTTTCCATACTGAGTGAAATTACAATTTTTTAAAAGTAAATATTTTTCAATAAGTAATCTATCGGTTATTAAGGTAAACAATGCACTCATATCCAATTTGGGTACAGTTTTATATTTACAGGCAAAAATAAACTGTTTCACAACAAGTGTCAATAAGTTATGAACTTTGTAAACATTATTGTTGTTAAATTTACCGAATAATACACCTATTTTATCAAAAGCTATTGGAAAATTAAACCTTAATAGAAACATTTCTTCAACTGCACACCATATCTCTTTAACCTTAGAACAATCATAAAAAAGATGCTCAATGGTTTCAACTTCTACCTTACAAAATGTACAAAGCTGATTGTCCTTTAGTTTTAATTTCGTTAAAAAGTAGTTTGTTGCAATTATTCTGTGTAATATTTGAAATTGTAACCAGTGATATTTAGATTCCTTTATAGTTTTAAATGGGAGCTCAAAAATTTTACCCCAATCTGATTCACTAAATCTATAACCTTCTTCATGCCATTTATAAACTGCTTTGATTGTGTCTTTCTTTTTACTTATTAAAATATTATACATATCTCTACAACCTTTGTTTGCTTTCTTGAAAATTGCAATTGTATTTGGTATATGTGCTTGTATTTTTAATTCTTGCCTCTTTAATATTATAAGGACCAATCCTAGCTAACACAGCCTTTTTAAGTCCAGCATATTCTACAAAGTTTGTATTTACATGTAAATTATTAAGGGATTCAAGACTAATGAAATTGCCTTCTGCATCAAAAAGATCAATTATAAATATAAAGCCTGCATTAAAATATTTTTTTAAGAAAACTGAATTATTTTCAACTCTAATATGTGGGTTATACCATATGTGTTCACTATGAATGTTTTCATTTTTAAGGGCTAAAATGTCTATTATCTTCTGCCAGCTATAAAATACTTCTTTCCAAAAACAATTGTGCATTATATTACCAAGTCTGGATAGGAAATCTGATCTCTTAGCCATAAATTGTTCACTGTTATATTTAAACTTGTCTCTAACAAATTAACCCATATAGATTTTGAATGAGTTAGTCTCCTTATCCAGCTTTGACTTCAAGGCCAGAATAAAGTCATTATAATCTACCATTTTAAGACCGCCGGATCTATAGTCTTGTATAATAGTTTGTTTATTTACTTTATGTATTTTGCTTCCCCAAAGATAAACATATAATTCTCTCTCAAAGTTTTCTAAGAAGTCTTTACTTGGATTTGGTAATGTAAGTACCGAATGATTCATTTTTGGAATTATAAGTGATTTAATGACAGTTAATCTTCCTAATATTGTTAATTTACGTAGTTTCCACTGCTTTATTAGTTTTTTTATATCGTCTAGTTTTACATTGTAATTTAAGTTTATCATATCATCTAAGTTTACCGAAAATTTTATTCCTAGCAGGTCAAAGTTTGTATTGTTCCAATCAAGTTTCCATCTCGAGTGATGAAAAGTTTCTTTTGAGAATTTTTTACTTCCTATCCACACCATCTTTGTCTTAGAAAAGTTTATATTTAGTCCTGATATATCAGCAAAAAAATCTAGTTCTCTAAGAATACCGTCTAATGTTTCTGGTGATCCATTTGTAAATAAAGATGTGTCATCTGCATATTGTGAAATTTTGTATTCAGTATCTCCTATTTTTATGCCTTTAATATCTTTATTATTTCTAAGTATTGTTCCTAATATTTCTGCACAAAGCAAGAATAAGTAGGGTGATATTGGGTCACCCTGTCTGCACCCTCTCTGTGGGTAAAAATAGTCCGATATTATACCATTTTGAATAATACATGTTTTTATACCATTATAAAAGGTCTGTATCCAATCTTGTATTGAATTTCCAAAATTAAATAAGTCAAGTGTATGAAAAACAAATTCCCATGATATAGAATCAAAGGCCTTTTCAAAGTCAATTAACATAAGTAAACCTGGAATATTGTTTCTTTCGTTATAGTTCATTAGATCATATACTAATCTGATATTTTCACCTATAAATATGCCTTTAAGGAATCCAGTTTGATCTCTGCTAATTAATTTATCCATGTATAACTTTAACCTATTAGCAATACAGCCTGAAGCAATTTTATAAATAACATTCAAAAGGCATATTGGTCTCCAATTTTTTAGATACTGTTTAGCTTTTCCACTTTTCGGAATGCATGTTATTATACCTAATTTGTTGGTTTTGAAAAATGCTTAACTTGTTTTGCAAAGTTAATGGCTCGTGTAATAAATGAACCCAGGTCATGCCAAAAAAATTTGAAGAATTCACAAGTAAAACCATCAGGACCTGGGCTTTTTTCATTTTTCATATTTTTCAGAAAGGATAAAACTTCATATTTTGTTATGGGCCCTTCAAGACTATTTGACTCATTTTCGCTTAATTTGTATTCCGATAGGACATTTCTAATTTTCTAAAGAAATACTGTTTTTCCAAAGGGAAAAATAATTTTCCAGTAGGAATTGAGTTATGAAAGGTAAATATCTTACCTGACAGAGAGATACAATGATCACAAAAGTGGTTGTAGACTCTTTTAGCAATGGTCTATCATATGGCATATTTAGATTTTTCGATATATGCAGCTTAGACGGGTGCAAAAATGACACATTATCCGGCACAGTGTTTTTTGTGCATTTATTTTACTAGCATTTTCCATTTAAATTAATTTTGTTAAAGAACATTTTTGGATCGGAGGAACGGATGCAATTAAAGAGGGTAACTGGGTTTGGATGTCAACACAGGACCCGTTAGATTACAATGGGTGGAATCCCGGGGAACCCAACAACGGAGTCGGGGCTGCATGCATGGCGATGGCATACCACGAGAATTATCGGTGGAACGACGATTACTGCACCAAGAGTTATGACTTTATTTGCGAGAAAGAGTAAGTGCATCCTAGAGAGAGAGAGAGAGAGAGAGAGAGAGAGAGAGAGAGAGAGAGAGAGATGGGAAATTTAATACTTTATATTCATCTATATTATTTCATATTTACTTCCGTTTCAGACATGAGTCAATCATTTTAGGAAGGTCTAATTCAGAACTGACAAACAAATAAATGTTTATTAAAGTAATACTAGTTTTGTTCTACTTGTAGATTAGTTTGCTATTGCATTCACAAGATGTCCGTTGTCTGTTGACATTTGATTATAGAGGGAGAAAAAGATATTATAAAGTTTAAGACCAATAAACAATCACACTATTTTAGTTTATTTCAAAGAAGGGCCTATACTTGTCTTCCAAGGCAAATCAATACCATGGTGTGTTATTCTATGAGACAAAATGACCGTTTTCTAAAATCGTTCAAAAAATAGTGCTTGATAATTTTGCAAGTGCTGTTGTGGCATTAAGCATTGAATTTCGTCTAAGGTGTAGTTAATCAAATAAATGTATGGCATATAATGAATTTTTATGATGTAGTCCACATGTCATATGAAGTATTTACCTTACAGCGGACTTGAATGGTGTTTTATAAAAGAATTAAAACATGTTGTTAAGGAAAACTGCAACCTGAAGTGAAAGCAAATATCGAAGTCCAATTTTAAATGAAAAAATTTGGTTGTAAATTATGGTGGCATATCTCTGCCCCTTGTGTGCAAGTTATTTTTCTATCGAATATGTCAACATACAAGATAAATATGTTGACATGCAAGATAATTATGTCAACATGCAACACAACTATGTTGACATGCAAGAAAACAGAAATCAAATAAGAATTATAAAAAATCTCAAAAAAATCTCAAATATCGCCCACATGTTACATCCAAGATGCTAGATGCTACCTATTTATGTCGACATGCAACTTATATATGTTAACATGCAAGATAAATATGCTGACATGCAACTTAATAATGTCAACATGCAACTTCTTTATGTCGACATGCAGCTTATTTATGTCAACAAGCAACTTACTTATGTTGACATGCAATATAATTATGTTGACATGCGATTTAGTTATGTTTATATGCGAGATAAAAATGTTAACTAAGTTACATGTCGACATAAATATGTTGCATGTGAACATATTTATCTTGCATGTGAACATAACTAATCTAAGAAGTGGAAATTGACATGCTTTTAGAAATACAATTGAATAAATACGCTAGTATAAACAATATTTGTATTCGGTTAAAAACGGTTCATGAACGGTTCGTCAGTTGGTCGTTATATACTTGGAAAACTTATTCCCACATAACTAATTTTCAAATTATTGATATACCGGTTTAATTACTTTTTAAGGTGGAATGTCCCTCTGATAAGAAAGTTATCTCTATAGAAAATAATCTCAAATTTGTCTCTGTTAGCTCTCAATTATTAAGGCATGTAGCAACAAACAAGGCGGGGGGGGGGGGGTGCTGTGTCCCAATTTATGTTGGAAGGCGACATTAATTTCAATTCACATATAGATAAATGAAATTTAAACGGAACAAACTGAGCCCCTACTTTTGGCAGGGGGCGAAACGTATAGAATTTTTTTTTTAAATTACAAGACACTAATGATATTGTTCACTTTTTAATAAATCCTCCCCGGATTATTTTTTTTTCAAATATTGCTCTATTGTATGTACTTTTGAATATTTTAAAACAGAAACTCTCTACTGAATATTTAGAAACTATGGCACTTTATTATGTACTGGACAACCTTCAATATTTTATGATAAAGTTAGATAACTCTTGCTGATTGAAGCAGGTTTTATTACAAACAAATACAACAAAGTGCTATTCTGAACTTAAACACACTCCTTCAATATGTTTTTATGGATGGACAATGTATATAACCATGAATTATTTTCACATATATTTAATATTTTTAATTCTCTGCTGCGATGGTAAAAGTTTGCTTTTTTCTATTCACTATGTCTAATTTTCTTCATATTACGATTGGACACATTATTAAGTTTTTAAAAATTTAGCAGCGCTTAATCACTTCAACTTTATTTCATTGATATTGGCTGTGATGCAATTAATAAAAAGAATTCTTAATAATATTATTGTTAAGTAAACATCAGAAGGACATTACGCCTTAAGCAATGAAAACAAAATTATATTAAAAAACAACCATTCCGGAATTCAAACTTAAACGAAATGGTCAGCCATGGTCAGTATTCGGCCAACCTAAGCAACCACTCGACTAAACTAGATACGATTAGAAGTGAGGAAATTTAACCCACCGTTCTAAAAATTTCGAAGGTTTTCATATTTTTCATATAAAAAGATAGATTTTAAAAAACATGCCTCTTGAAAACAAAACTCGGAAATGACAGTTTTTAAGAAACGTCTGTCTCTTTATGTTAACGTCAAATTAGTTTTGTTTCAAGGAGACCGTTTTAACTACAATTAATGGGACTCCCCTTTTAAAAAGCATGAACATGCCACATTTTTCTGTGTTACCATTTATAAATTCATTTCATGATCTAATAAAAGTTAGGATGAAGTTTCCTAATTTATTTCTACATTGAAAAAATGACAATAACAAACCGTCAACCATCTCAAAAAACCATAAAACGTAATACAAATTCGGAGCAGAGCAACACGGACCTCCAAGATAGAGGTAGGATCAGGTGCCTAGGAGGAGTGAGCATGCTCTGCTGACCGGTCACACCCGCCGTGTGCTCTTTGTCGTAATCGGGAAAATAAAAACCGCAAAAGTCCGTAGACAATTAGGTAATTAATTATGGTCTAACAATTAGTATGAAAAACGCCAGTCAGCATGCGACTCAGTGGAAGATTGTATTTGCTGACAAGGTCGTCGTATCAACCATAGAACTTACGAAAAGATTGCATTTTGTACGTTTAATGATGCATGTAAAAAGATTAACATTGAATAATGCAACTTTAATTTTTCAATTTTATCTGCAACATCTTTAGATAAAGTAGCATAGGAACTGCAACACCGTTTTTTGCGACGTTCTCGAGACCCTTGTCATCGCGAATACTAGTACTTTCCGCCGCGAATCAGTTCTAAACTGTCTCTGGTATACTATTTTCAGGACAATCTACATCTTTATCGCGAAAATTAGTCGCCGCAAACCAGTTTCTCTCCTGCAAATCGCGAAATAAAAGTTTGTTTACAATATCTCTATTAATTATAATTGTGACGGTGTTAAAAATAATGCTGTAAAAATGCTGTAAAAATTTTAAAAAAGAAAAGGAGAATGGTAAATCTAACCAATAATCCTCATTAATGATGATCATTTTATTGAAAAATTTTTGAAGGATTGTCACCTACATATACGACGTTTCGAACAACGTGATAATAAACTCATGAACTCAATAACAGATCGAGGCAGAAATGAAAACGAGCCCCTTAACAGGAGCTTTTTTAAAATTAAAAGAGCTGTAATAGCAACCTTTTCATAATGTTTACATAACTTACATTTGATCTAAAATTTTAAAAACATTTTTAAAGTTATAAAAAGTTATAAAAAGAAGTGCAAAGTTCTTTTATATAGTACCGGTAACTCTGTGGTCATAATTAGTCACTTTAATAAGGCGAGTAGGAAGGTGAAGGAAACTAGCTAACACAAAATGATCATCAACAATTCAATCCATTGGAAGGTGATAGAGATAAATAAAAGTTGAAACTCGAGAACTATATTTGCGATGTACAGATGCCAATTTAGAATTTCGTCCATTGGGTATAATATGGTACAAATTATCTTTCTTTATACCTTTCAATAATTTCGTTGATATTTATTTGCCTCTATTTGCATGATCTCTATATCTCGCTGAATAAAGACGATCATTGTTTCTCAGGTGAGCGACCTAACCAACAAATAAGTATAGTTGTTTACGATAGATATACTGTAAAATAATTTTCATTTGTAAAGTAGATATTTTAAATCGAGATTAAAATCTTGTACAGACCAGTCGGACGTGTGTATTGTTTTCGTGTTCGTCATTCTGGACTATATATGGTATCTTAAGCGATATCAGACCTATCAGGCATTCATATTCACATAAACTATGATTGGAAGCAGCTGTCTGGGTTTTGTAGTTTGTGGTAAGCATTTGTGTTTTTAAACAATTTTGATTACATTTTTATTTTTTTTTATCAATGAATATACAATATACGTTATTCGAAGAAAAATATAAATGATTTTATCTCGAAATATTAAAAGTTTTATTTTTTAAAGTTTGAATGTCCGGATTTGTTTTTTATTTTGAATAATTTATCTTTTGAATGTCAATATTACAAGCTAAATAAAGGGTTAGAATTATTTGTTAATATGTAAACAAAGCTCATTCCATGTTTACAAACAATGTACATTAAAGAAATTAACTTCTCTGTAGTAAAATGACTTAAATTGTCATCGAACAAATGAATTCTAATTCATAGTTTCATACTATTTCAGTCCTTTGTATTGGGGTTATCCAAACACAAGTTGAACAGGCGGGTATCTGTCCGTCTCATTGGAAACACCATGGTTCGAACTGCTATTTGATTGTTACTGGATTGATGTTGAACTGGAGAGACTCAGTTGTATGTATCCAACTAACAGACAAGACACTTGACTTTTTAATGGTTTTTGTTATGATTAATTTAATTCAATATAATGCAAATCACGTGTGACGCTCATTAATGTGTAACAGTTATTATAACAACTTCATGTTTGTTTTAGAACTATTGTCAAAGTGTCAGTGCTGAAATTATTGAGATTGAGACGGCAGAAGAAAACACATACTTGAAAAATAGTCTTCTTCATAATCATACAAATGGTTTGAAAAATAACAGTAACAATGCTTACAATAAAAATACACAATAAAAACAATTATAATAACATTTTACAAATTTAAAAAAATGAATTATATAAAGTGTTTGATAATCTTAAAGAATGTATCGGTTCTCTTTGTATAATCCAGTACAACTCTTGCAGTCGACATCTGGGTCGGGGCCACTGATGCCCGTCAAGAAGGCCATTGGCTCTGGACAAACAGTCAACAACCTGTAAAGTTTACTGACTGGGCACCAAACGAACCGTACCAAGGAATTGGCTTTGAATGTATGACCTTGACCGCTCGTCAAGGTTTTCGTTGGAATGACGAAGATTGTAACCATAAGTGGGGATTTATTTGTAAGAAAGAGTGAGTAGTATAGTAGTATCTTATTGTGGGTCTTCTTATCAAAATATATATCAAGGTCATAAAATACAAAAAAGTCTACAGAAAAAGGCATGTCCTAGAAAACATAACACGAGAGGTATTAATAATTCGGATAATTTGGTGTGAAAATTCATGGGCTATAAGAACATAACTTACTTTCCTCTTTTCCTGTTATGTAGCTACAAACATTTTGAAACAGATTTCCATATAACAAACCTTGATTTCTGTTACAGGGCTCTAAATGAAGGAACCATAATCATTGGATAAATCTGCTAGATTTTCGTCTTCAAACAAAACTTTTCTCAATCAATTGTGGTGAATAAAGAATTACAATATTTTTCAAGTGGGCTTTGTCTTGTGTATAAATTTGAACATATTGCTGCAAGGACAAACTCTATCTATTCATAGCCCAAGTCCTTCTAACCAAAAAAATGTTTTCTTTTAGAAAGCATTTGTATGATGAACTTTGGCATCCTATTGCGATCCCTTTTAAAACTCCTCCCAATTCAAACGCCGTCATTGCTTTAACTTATATATCAGAAAGCTTATGTAAAAACAAACCTTGACCACACTCTTCAAGGTTTCCGTTGGAATGACGAAGATTGTAACAACAAGTGGGGATTTATTTGTAAGAAAGAGTGAGTAATGTAGTAGTGTATTATTGTGGGTCTTCTTATCAAAATATGTATCAAGGTCATAAAATACAAAAAAGTCTACAGAAAAAGGCATGTCCTAGAAAACATAACACGAGAGGTATTGATAATTCGGATAATTTGGTGTGAAAATTCATGGGCTATAAGAACATAACTTACTTTCCTCTTTACCTGTTATGTAGCCACTTAGCATTTTGAAACAGATGTCCATATAACAAACCTTGATTTCTGTTACAGGGCTCTAAATGAAGGAACCATAATCATTGGATAAATCTGCTAGATTTTCGTCTTCAAACAAAACTTTTCTCAATCAATTGTGGTGAATAAAGAATTACTATATTTTTCAAGTGGGCTTTGTCTTGTGTATAAATTTGAACATATTGCTGCAAGGACAAACTCTATCTATTCATATCCCAAGTCCTTCCAACCAAAAAAAAAAGGTTTTCTTTTACAAAGCATTTGTATGATGAACTTTGGCATCCTATTGCGATCCCTTTTAAAACTCCTCCCATTTCAAACGCCCTCATTGCTTTAACTTAATCAGAAAGCTTGTAAAACATAAATTTGATATTACTCACTTTCTATTACTGGAGAACGAAATGCTTTAAATACATTACCACGTTTTTATAATTTCCAAATCCCTTCATGTTTTGGTAACTTATCTTTAGCAGACTTGAAATTAGTAATTAAAGCAGAACGAGTGGTATGAAGATAAGATAAAATGTTGCCAACAGAGGCAGGAAAAGAAGATGGGAGGGGGGATAAGATAGCGCAAATGCCCATTCGGTTTAGTCGTGAAATACATTTTTTTTTTTTCAATTAAATCTATTCAAATATATGATAATACAAGTTTGCAAAAACACAATTTCTAACTATATACAGTTTATAATATATTTAAGAAACGATTAGAAGAAAAAGTTATTGTCTTAAATTTTGGTGGTATCGAACCCACAACATAAAAACCCTAGTTATATAAGGTTAGCCATTTCAGACAACAAAATAGGCTGTTTAAATACTATGTGTGACTTTGGCCACAAATTTACGGACTTGTATTATTTTTTCAGAACGTTCAATTGTTGGGATACAAAATAATATTTTTAATGTACAGTGGGTCATCTCTCCACGTTTTTGTTGATTGAAATCGGTTTGTTTTCCATTAGACCTTATTTAGACTATGATCAAAATATGGAGCACAGACCCACTCTATAAAAGAAAAGGCCTTGAAGTTCTAAACAATGACATATTTGGAAGTTTTGATACGTGTTTGAGTCAACATATTAAAGTATTGAACATATTTAAAGGTTAAAAATCGATGATATGTTAAATATATATTGTTTTGAATATTTAAAAAAAAAAATATCAGATTTATTGATATCTTAATTTTTCAGTATTTTATCCTTCCGTGTATAGGCATTTTACACGCCTTATCCACCCATCTTCTTTTGATGAAACAAAAACAAAAAAACACATTTGTATGTGACATATAAAATTATGAACTGTGTCCCTTTTATACAGGTTTAAAACTAAATGACCCCTCTATCAATATTTCAGGGGTCATTTTCTATTAAATATGAAAATGTGACAGTGTGACAATTGATCATAATTCCATTAGAAGAATGCAGCAATGAAGATATCTGGGTGCGATTAAATGATCCTTTCCCCGGGCGAGAAATGGAAAGAGGGAGAAAAGCTATAGCTAAATTGGGTAGTGATTTTGCTTAAACAATGAGTAGGTCAGATAGTTAAACATAATTAAAATACATTTTTAAACATATTAAATCGCTGACAAACTGACAATACTATTTTTCTGAATTATTCAACAATGTATCATAAAGTGTATGTTATATGTAGTGCACAGGAAAACCCATGACTATTGTTTAAATGTTATTTTCCATTCCCCATCAGTTTAAAACTTAAAATAATTTGTTGAAACACTGTGTATTACATGTATATTATAAGTTAGGGATATAAGAAATAATTCACTTATTCCGTACAGTTTGACCTTTTTTGCGATTTGGGTCATCAGTAAGGATATTATTTCTTTTCTGTAACAAGTAAAGTTTTCTTTAATCTGAAGCGATTTTATGATAATGATACAGTCAAAAACTGATAATGTTCTAAATATGTCTGTTACCTTAGAGACATTGACCAGGAAGATTCATATCTTGTTTACATTCATGTCATTCTACAAGGACTATTGATATATATTAGGCTGATCAGGTATCATCTCCACTTAAAGGATGAGCAAAAGCAGTTGTAAGGGTTTTGTAGTTTGTGGTAAGCATTTGATCAATTTATGTTAAAAGTTTCCTTTTTTTTCTTATATCATGTGTTTTCTATAAAAACATTTGTTAATTTGCCGCATGATAGATGTCAGACTTTGTCATCATATTACCTTAAGTTCTGCAGTAACGCTTTGCATAAACTGGTTCTATATACTGTAAATTCCTTATTTTATGCAAAACTCATACTTTATCTATAATCTTATATAGTTTTCAGCTGTCATAAAAATAGTAACGATATTTTAAAATCCGCTTGGGACACTTTGATTCATTGCGTTTGATTAAGAATATATAATTTTCATAGTTTAATATTTTTCACGTAATTACTTGACTCGTTTGACAAAATAAACAGGGGGTGGTAGATTTTAACACTTTCAATTACCAAACACGACCTTATCTCTGAATATTATTCAACTCTTAATCTTATCTTTGTACTGAATGTCTGAACGATATTTACTCCGAGAGAAAACTAATCCCACGTACAGTCCAATCAAGATACTGTGGAACAGACATTTTAAAAAATAAAAGTTTTGAAATATCATAGATAATTTGATAATGATTAATAAATTTTAATTAATAGAAACAATTTAGCATACAATTTTGAAGCTTTAGTTATTTTTGAAAAATTGATTTTGGAATATATAGCAGTGTTATAAATAATCATTTGCAAATACTTCTGCATAATTCTTTTTTATTAATTTATTATTATTTTTTTGCGTTGTTTATTCTCAAAAACATATTACTTTAAATTATTTGTAAATTATTTTATGCTGTTGTTTCCTTTTATAAAAGAACTGAACAGCGACCAGATTCAAAAATAAGAAAAAGATTTGATGTTTACTGAACGAAGCAATGTCGTAAAATCAAATGAATTTTGTTATCAAGCTTTAATACTCGGATTTTGCGCGTCGCTAGGACTGTCCGTGATAGTCATGTAACGCCACTCACAGGTCAAATAGAGATGTCATCATGTTATGAATATGGTAGATTAGGGTATTTGTGAATGAATCTTACAAAAAACATAAAATCAATCACTTTGTCGTTGAAGTTCTCCTCATTGGGCTAATACATGTACAAGCACAAGCAGAACCTTCGAATGCTTGTCCTCCATATTGGGTTCATCATGGTCTGAGCTGCTACTCATTCATTACCGGACTGTTGTCGGACTGGATGGAAGCAGTGGTATGCTATTTATATACACTCAAGAATTGTTATAAGGCGAGAGAAATTTAATTTTTAGTTTTACGGATTTTTTGGTAAAATATTTGGGTAGAAGGAGGGAAAAAAAGCGAACAAATTTTTATTGATCAAAATTACATATTATTCGCTTGTACTTATAATATAAGTTTAATTTGTCCTTTAAACTTGTTCAGGATAACATTTTCTTTGCTATTCATAAAAACTTTTAAGCCAAACCATGCATGGCTGACCTCCATCTTAAATACGCCATGTTATAGAGATGCTTACACTTGATTTTAAAAGCTTACTTTGTCAAATGTTTTGCAGATTTTAAATAAAATAAAGTAATTTTAAAACCAAGAACGGTCAAACTTGAAAATTCCGGAATTTTTTTTTCATTTTTTTTTTTACAAAATCGGAATAAATTGGGTCGGAGGATCCGTAAAACTAAAAATTAAATTTCTCTCGCCTAATGAAGATCTGGCATAATTTTGTATTAAATGTATGCACAAAGCATTTTATTCCTATCTGTTTCAGACCTTTTGTCGCGACGTTAATGCAGAAATTGTTGAGATTCAGACGAACGAAGAAAACAATTTCTTGAAAAACTATCTTCTTCATAATCATAAAAATGGTTTGTAACAAACTTTATTTAATGATTTTTTTTTAAATAAAAGATGAAAGGGATAAACGATACATTTTATACAATATACATGTGTATCTGTAATTTTCTTTAATCTGTATTTTTTTTTACTGACCTGTTTTTAAACATCTTTCATTATTTTTTACACGGTAAATGATCGTCAGGTACATTGACTGACATTGCAGATAAAAAAAACTTCTGTAAAAATAATATGGACATCGTCAAAAAATGACATTGATTGTCAAAGGCTGTATATACATCCTCATCACCTTCACTGGAGTCGCAGCATGCTTTGTTGTCAACGTTACCAATTCTCCGGTATTGTGTCAAACATATGGCACAAAAACACATGTATCATCTCCCTGATTCCATGTTTGCATGTGAAAAAGTAAAATGCGTTAAAATACTAGTATCTTCTCTGGCTCTAGTTCAACATTTACAAAAAATACCAGGCTTCCAGATAGAGATCTAACTGTTTTAATTGATTTTCATGATGTATTGTACAAGAAAACAATTGACGCCAGGTCAAAAGAACGGCCGCAAACCAGTTGTTTTTCTGAACCAACATATTTGAAATTTAAAAAAGATCAAAATTTCCAGTACCAAAAAAATCTATTTACATACATATGGAAAAAGTCTTAATGTTTTTGAAAATGATTAAAATACAAAGAAACGCAATACCATTTATATCACAATATATTCTACTTTTTTATTATTAACAAAACTTTTTCATAATTGTTAAACTAGAGCTCTATAAACGTCCATAATAGCTCTGCAGTAATGCAAATCTACTTTTTACTTTTATATATATCATGTAATCGACCGCCTTCTGGCGACCGGTAATCATAACCTAGAAACAGGCAGTAACATTTATATAAGTTTATAGAAACAAGCTGTGCTAGATTCTGTATTAAAGGATACAAGATAATTATTATTTAAATTGCATAAGTTGGGCTTAGGAGGAAAACCTGGGAATTTATTGATTACTTTCATCATGATACCAAAAGTGTTGTTGTTAATCAAAGTTTTCCGCCCAACAAGGTGTCAGGCAATGTGGTGTTTTTTCAACTTTAGAGTATCTTTAAATGCTAAATTCCAACCAAACGAAACTCTTTAGCGCATGTGCTAAGTATCATCTTCTGTTTGTGATGTCTTTACACACAGAGGTGTCTCTTGTCCGGCACGACGATAGAGTAAACACTTGGTGAAGCTCACTATCTTGCTCCTTCCGCGTTCACCTTGTAGCAAAACTTTTCAAGGGTTGTTAACCAATAATAACCCATCCGATCTACCTTTTGTGATTGAAAATGATGATTTGTATTTGCTATTAACTATGATTTAATGAAGACAAAATTCAACTTTTTTAATATTTTTATTAAAAATATTTGAACTTTAAAATTTAAATGCTTTAGAGGCCCTTTTTTCAAGGGATTTTATATAGTCTAAAAGTAGTCAGCTCTTTTAACAGTCTTCCGAAACAAAGCCTCTTCCTTATATGTGTACTTCTTGAAGCCCCAACATTTACAGTTCTGTCTAAAACAGAACAGTTGACTTTAGAAAAATAACACCCAAAATGCAGTGATTCCCTGTACGTAAATGGATTGCACAACCCTTTACTACCTTTTACTGACATCAATCCCTTACATTTTGTATTCTACAGACAAATGTATGTTTATGTTAAATTTGATTGTTCGTGTCGTTGGTCATTTCTGTTGCAAACTGCATATATGAATGTTAGTTCGTGAATGCCGATAAAGAATTTTCAAGTTGACATAATTTGATAATATATATTTTTCTTTGCAGCTGATTTTTGGGTTGGGGCAACTGACGCTTTCGAAGAAGGACATTGGCTTTGGATAAGTAGTCAACAACCTGTAAAGTTTACTGACTGGGCACCAAACGAACCGTACCAGGGAGTTGGCTATGAATGTATGACCTTGACCGCTCGTCAAGGTTTCCGTTGGAATGACGAAAACTGTAACCATAAGTGGGGATTTATTTGTAAGAAAGAGTGAGTAGTATAGTATTATCTTATTGTGGGTCTTCTTATCAAAATATATATTAAGGTCATAAAATACAAAAAAGTCTACAAAAAGAGGCATGTCCTACAAAACATAACACAAGAGGTATTAATAATTCGGATAATTTGGTGTAAAAATTCAAGGGCTATAAGAACATAACATACTTTCCTCTTTACTTCTTATGCAGCCACAAAGCATTTTGAAACAGATGTTTATATAACATATCATTTCTTTTCCAACAGGATCAAAAATTAATTTCAAACCTTGATTTTCGTTACAGGGCTCTAAATGAAGGAACCATAATCATTGGATGAATCTGCTAGATTTTCGTCTTCAAACAAAACTTTTCTCAATTAATAGTGGTGAATAAAGAATTACAATATTTTTTCAAACGCGCTTTGTCTTGTGTATAAATTGGAACATAGTGCTGTAAGGACAAACTCTATCAATTCATATCACAAGTCCTTTTCATCAAAAAAGGTTTTTCTTTTTAATACAAAGTATTTGCATACTTAAGCATTATATTGCGATCCCATTTAAAAACTCCTCCCAATTCAGACGCTATCATTGCTTAAACTTATATAACAGAAAGCTTATGTAAAAATAAACCTTGACCACTCCTTAAGGTTTCCGTTGGAATGACGAAGATTATTTGTAAGAAAGACTGAGTAATAAAGTCGTATCTTATCGTGGGTCTTATCAAAATATATATCAAGGTCATAAAATCCAAAAATGTCTACAAAAAAGGCAAGTCCTACAAAAAAATAACACAAAATACTGTAGCAAGACACTTTGGAGTTCATCGGAACACCATCCAGTCATTATGGAGACGTTTTCAACAATCTGGCAACACCCAGGATCGACCGCGCACTGGGCGACCTCGTGTGACGTCACGTCAACAGGACAACAGCATTAGACTTGTGCATCTGAAAAATCGTTTCCAGACAGCAAGTTTGACTGCCCGTAGCATTCCATGGCTTCGACCAATTAGTCCAAGAATTGTGCGTAATCTTCTGCGCGAGCAAAACATCAGACGTCGAGCGGTGCGCCCAGTACTGCTTCAACGTCATCGTATCGCCAGACTAGCGTGGTGCACACGACATCTGCGATTCAGAATACAGGACTGGGCCAATATTCTGTTCACTGATGAATCCAGATTTCATTTGGATAGCAGTGACGGCCGTTGTAGGGTGTATCGTCGCGTTGGTGAGCGTTACCAGGACGCTTGTGTTGTGCAACGTCGACAATTTGATGGAGGTAGCGTTATGGTGTGGGGTGGAATATCAGCAAGTGGGAGGACCCCTCTACAAATTGTCAATGGAAATCTCACCGGCGTACGCTATCGAGATGAAATTATTCAGCGTCATGTGATACCCTTCATACAGAGACATCAAAATCACATCACTCTGCAGCAAGACAACGCAAGGCCACACGTTGCACGTGTAGTCAGTGACTTGTTTGTTCAACAGAATGTCGATGTCTTGCCTTGGCCAGCTGTTTTCCCCGATTTGTCGCCGATCGAGCACGTCTGGGATGAAATGGAAAGACGTTTACGCCGTTTACCAAATCAGCCAGTGACATGGGCTGATTTAGGCCAGGCTTTAACCAACATCTGGAACAACATCCCTCAAGCATTTCTGAACACTTTAGTGGCATCAATGAGGCGTCGCTGTCAAGCATGCGTGAACGCAAATGGTGGTCACACTCGTTATTAATTTTGTTAATTCAATTTCAAATAACAGTGACTTTCGAGTGTGCTGAAATTGACGTTATTCGACTTTGACATTAATGTGTTATGAGATGTTGTTACGAATACATGTGTTAACAGTATTACAAAAAATAAAATTTGTTCATTGTAATTTTTAAATGTTTTTTTCATATATTAAATAATGCACAGTTTCTTTTTTCCGCTAGTATATATTCACTATGTTAAACTTCAAGTAGTACACAATATGGCAATGCCAAGATTTTGTTTTTATATTTTATTTTCTGTCTTAAAGTTACACTGTTCTGAGATATATTAATTCTGATCAAAACTTACATAAGTAGTGGACAACAAAATAGCAGAGCAAAGATTTTGTTTAATGTGATATATCCTAAGTAAATGGCTCAGTTGACCTGAGTTAGATGATTAACCAATTAACACAATGTATCATGATAACTAGCGCAAAGTAATTGTAGAAATATATACAGATAAAATCACGAAGAGTTTAATTTCTCATGTGAACCTTTTATTAAGGATGTTGCGCGTTTCCCTCGCCATTCGATTTGGCTTCGCTCGGCACCAAATTTCGAGGTACTCGAAAAAATACTTACCTATTTAAAATTTCAAGATTATATTTTTCTTAAATTAGCACATTAGAGAATATTACAACCCTTCAAAAACCTACCACGACGCTGTGAGGAAATGATCGGCATAAGCTTTTGCACACAAAAAAAATGTACAGCAGATATTATGAATTTTAATTTACGGTAGGTAGTCTTGCATGACTATTAAGTCCCCAGTAAATAGACCATCTTGGCCAATTCTCCTGAATGCTATTTCTAGATGAAAAGAGTAACCTGGTGATGAAATTTTATTTGCTATATTTTCGGAATGACATTGCTTGAAACAAAGGTTATCAAAGTATCAAACATTATTTCATGTCATAAGATATATGATATCGAAAGAACTTTTAGAGGTACATGAAAATGTGTGTATTTCACGAACTGGCAGTTCTGTGCGCTGCTGCAACACTTTGCAGTCTTCAAATGCATTATGTATATTGTATGTGATGTTCAGAAACCAAACTTCCTAAAGAGAACTTTTTATATTCTGAAAATAGTTCACCGAAAGTGTCTATAAACTCACAATAGCATTTTAAAGAAAGTTATCTCTGTATGAACCTTAAGAAAACGTGCAAAATGTTATTCCATATTCATGTACAAACAGTTATCGTTCTTGTCACACCGCTAAAAATAGTCTTTCGTATGATAAGATAGCAGTTTGATGAACAAATAAATTTTTAGGAATCAAATGCGATTCCAATGATGGCGTCTTTCTATATGATAAAGTTTTAGAGTTTTAGTGGAACATAAATACAGGTATACACATTTACATATGTGTAGATTTGCAGTATTTCCTTGGGAAATAGTACTGAGATATCGATAGGTATTGACTGAGTGAACATGCTCTGTACATTTAAAAAGTGCATCATCATGATATGTTTGATCGATACTCCGTATTGAATATGTCAATATACGTGTACATATCAATACGACCAACACAACACAACAAGGTTTCTTCTTATATAATCATGGACCTCACGTCCTTTAAGAATAAAATACACGTAAGCTTTGTTTTGGTACAGTTTCATAGCAACCCCACATATAAAAGATATTTATTGCAACCGTCAAGTTTCCGGGTATTGAAATATATTTATAATATAAATAACATTTAAAACTCATTGTTTATAAATAATTAAAACAATAATCTAAAAAAAAATTTAAAAACATTTACTGCATTTTTTTTTCAAATATAGCATAATATTACTTCCTTAATAAACAAAACTAATTGTAACTTTCGACTGCGATGTGTTTTCGAAAAATAATTACTGGTAGCTTTTTAACGTTAAACTACAGTACCGATCACAGCCCTTTCTAAATGATGTATAAGAGAAAATGTCGCAACGCAATCTATAAATAATGCTGAACTCTGAATGAAATAAAATAAATGTGCGTAAAGGAATATGTAAATACAAGTAAGATGATTTATAATGAATCCAAATTAAATCATCTGATACAAATAAACACTATATCAGAAGACAGAGAAAATAGACAAAGTGGGTACCTGTAAATTGTGTCGACTGTGCATGAAGCAAAGTCATATAAAATAAAAGATTCCATTTCAGTGCTCTCATATGAAATCAAGCGTGCATATAGACTTTCATAGTCTGATGGAGTAGGTTCATAAATTTTACATGACTCGATGTCACGTCATGCACCAGTCGTTCTTTCTACGTACAATTTCTAATTCATGTTTCCTATACGTCACACGACAACATTTTACCACTTCAGATAGGTTAACAGCGTGACCGCTTAGTATGTATAAGTATGTGCAAACATTTGTAGTGTATGTGCAGTGGTTTTAAATGTGAGAACTTAAGTGCTAAACATGACTTGGAGAAAGTGAGACACTCTCCGCAACTGTCATTCATTATAGACAGTTTAGATTGTGTTTCGATTGACATTGGAACTCTTCTGTCTCGTGAGATCACAAAATGCTGTCGATAATGTGACTTCTGATTATTCCGAGAAGCAAGTGTCAGTGGTTATCGACTTCTGAAATCGGGAGCGCTTGATGTCTTACTTGTCGAATATCGTCTTTACGGACATAGCAGCTTTAGCACGGGGCAAGAAAAACAAACGAATCTTCCCGGAGTTGTTTTATTTTATTGCACTACACTTCTTTATACATAAAGAGAGGAAAAGTGAATGATTCGATAGTTAGCGGACAAAATGTGAGATAAATTGGACGTTTATTGATAATAAATCAACTTTTTCGGTATTAAACTGACAGATTGAGAGATATATTAAAAATTCTACTCGGCATTATGTCATGCTTGATAAAAATGGAGATTTTTCGGTGTTCTCTGGTTTTGCTCGTCATGTCAGCGTTCGCTGAAAAACGAAGAATTGCGCGGTCGGACCCAGAGGGGGATCTAGTGATAGGGGCGTTATTTCCGGTGCACAAAGGTCCGAAAGACTTGACCGGATATACCCGTACTTGTGGCGAGGTTTGGGAACAATACGGAATACATCGTGTAGAAATTTTTCTCCGCACACTAGAAGAAATTAATAATGATAGTTCTCTTTTACCCAACATTACTCTAGGGTATGACATTCGAGACTCTTGCTGGTATTCTCCAATCTGTTTGGAACAAAGCATAGATTTCATTAAAGATTCTATTGCAAGTCTGGATGAATCGGAATCTAAGAATACAACCGACGGATGTAAAACAGAGAATCGTAAGCCGATAGTTGGTCTGATCGGACCGGGAACAAGTCAAAACACCATCCAGGTCCAGAACCTATTGCAGATCTTCAAGCTACCCCAGATAGGTTACTCTGCTACCAGCATGGAGCTAAGTGATAAAAACTTGTACAAGTATTTTATGAGAGTGGTTCCTTCAGACATGTTTCAGGCGCAAGCCTTGTTAGACATAGTGCTCCAATTCAACTGGACGTATATCTCCACAGTACACACAGATGGTATGTACTTTCTCTCTCTCTCTCTCTCTCTCTCTCTCTCTCTCTCTCTCTCTCTCTCTCTCTCTACCTCTCTCTCTCTCTCTGTTTTTTTATGACAGTTTTTGATAATTTTAAAAAGCGGCTGTATATCTCTTTTTTACCTCTTATCTTTTTGCATGTTACTTCCGTGAATTTTACAATTTAAATAGAGTTGGCACTTGAATACAAAATGCAAACAAAAGGGAATACCGTAGTATCTAAAACTGAGGAGGCGTTTTGGGAGGGCTAGCTTGATTTATAAGACGTGCTCTGTGGTTTCGCGGAACTTCTCGATCGATATTTGTTAAATGTTAAACAGATCTTTATCAGATATGAGATTGAGTCAGCAAAAAACTTTACATTTATTCTTGAAAAAAAAAAATGAACATGATTCTTATATTGTGATATATGATGCAATACTGGAGATACTTTTATTGGAAGAACAAGCCTCACTTTTCAAGCAGATTTGTCAATTATTGATTTTCTCAACAACCCCCCCCCCCAAAAAAAACAAAAAAAACAAAACAAAACTCGGGAATGTTAAGACAAATTTTGTACAAAATATCATAGTTTGTTAATTCATGAAACAACATATCAATACTGTAGATGATATTATCATGTCCTTGTCACGATAAACGGCATTTTGCCCCTATTACTTAAATGGCACATGTGTATGTGCTCATTTCTGATATCTTGACTGAGATTCGATGTTATTGTTTGTCAACTTTTCCGTCAGTAGGAGTTAAATCAGGAGTGCCTACAAAACCGCAAAACACGAAGAGAACTAAATCATTGCACTTTTTTTAAATGCAGGTCATGTATTATATTTACATTTCAATAAATATTATTAAGTAATTTCATGTATTATATTTATATTTCAATAAATATTATTAAGTAATTTCATCATGTTACAATCTATTATATATGTTTTGTCTCTTGGAATCCCCCCCCCAAAAAAATGAAGATATTTTAAATGCATTTAAAAACGTAAAATAAAGATCTGCTGTTACTAGACACAGAAGCTAGAGTTCTCCAGTCCTTTTATATACGACGTACAAATGCGGTCAACTTTCTATTGACATTAATATCTGCATTTATACTATGTAAAATCCATACTTTTATTCATCTTTATTTACATTTTTGCAATGTTATTGAAATATCCTTCATTTTGACAAAAAATTGAATTGTAATTCTTATCAGTATTCTTTTCTTTTTTCTTTTTATAAATGAAAAAATGTAATTCTTCGTTTTCTTATCACTCAAATCGCTCACTAGAATGTTTTCCTTTTATACAGTTGTATATATATATTGTCAAACTGGCTTAAAAAGTTTAAATACAAGATTCAATTGTTGTACTTAACTATGATTAATGACGACCTGTAATGTCAAACTGTTTTGAAACACACGTCATATTGTAAATTTACATCAACTATCTGGTTGTGACAGTATGGCACACAGTAAAACTCCGTCAATGATACAGTACTAGTGAAGCACAGGCTGGTATCGCGGCCAGCGACTGCAGCTCCCCGTTGGCGGTTCCCTCCGATGTGCAGGGGTTTGGACCTGAGTTGGCGATTCAAACTCCTCTGTCGATGATAACACAAAATCCACGCAATAAGACACGATAGAGATACCCTAGGATCAAAATTTATTAAAATGCCAATTAAGGATCATTGATGACGAAATGAGTTTGAAGGAAAAGTATCTAACTATTCCAGTCGTAATGTCGTATATATCAAAACCAATCATTTTTCATGAAATTACGGCGTCAAATAGATTCATATCGGTGTTGAAATATATATATATATATGTATGTATTACCCTCTATCACAATGACATCTAAATCGCCAGAGAGATAGATTTTATTTTCATTCGTTATTGATTATTATAATTTCGGGCATGAACTATTTCCATTTGCAATTAAACCTTGATTAATGTGGGTCAGAACAAGCAGTAAGTGATGAATGGCGCGAGCTATCAGTCCAGAACACAGCTCGGCGCTCTGTGCTTATAAATGACCGGCACCGTACATGTCGATTGTGAGAGCAATTTAAATAGAAATCAATATTTTCCGCTAAAACTGATTAAATATTAAATTAATTAGGAGAATTCGGGCTTTCTATATTGATTTCTTTGTTTATTTTCATCAGCTGTCATTACATAGATAAAAATAATGTGTCCATCGATCTATGTTAACACAGAAGGCTGTAGTTCCCCGGTTTATTATTATTAAACCGTTAAAACTGATTTCCCAGAAGAAATAAATTGTTGTAATTAATCAAGGGTCCAATAGTTAAAGCGTAGAGAGTTAAATAAATAAATTTCTGGTCATAAAACTACAAGAAAGTACTAGACAATGGTAAACCCAGCTTTACTTTGGACTACACACCACAGAGGGGTGTTATAATTAGGCGATAAATACGGTACATGTAGGGATGTTTGGTTTGGATCTATAGCCAGGCATATAGAAACTTCATCATAACATTTTTAAATAAGTTTCGCTTTGAATTCATAACTCTGCACTGCATCAGAATCAGATGAAGTCTGGGTTTTTTTTTTTTACTAACATTAGATAGTATCCCGCGCAAGCGCGGGCATTATTGCTGCTTTATACATAAATATGAAACAATGATTCATGTACATGTACATGGCCTTTATTCTTTTTGGTGCAGCTTACTGGAAAATATTACAAACTTTCATAAACTTTTCCCCGTTTTAGGCATACATCATCTATTCATACAGATGTAATCTGGGTATTTTTAATGCCTCATCAAAATTTGAAGATCCAATATCGAGTTACAAGCAAAATACAGAGTTTGAAATTCTTTGTTTTGTAAACAAATTTAAACATGAGTCCTTGTTATATTTTACATATGTATTGTAATGGTATAAGTTTCAATCAAATGTTGCTTTCTTTTGTTGATTATTTATGAACGTATTGAATCAGTTCATCTTGTATGACATGGGTCATATTGTCAAAAATATGGCAATTTGTTTATTTTGCATTATTTGTAAATAATAATAAGACTGGAGCTTTGTTTACATATAACAATGATTTCTTACCTCTGTTTCTCGCTTGTATCTGTACTTCAACATTCAAACTCTTGTCAATCATTCAAAATGCACAAGTAAACTATTTCAATAATAAAAAATAAAAAATAGAATTTTTATCTCAAATCGTGTCTAGGTCTCATTAAGGAATTCATAGGGAAAAAGTACATTTAGACTGATTCAAATGTTGGTCAATTTGACCTTTATCCTACATGTAGACTATATTTGAAGCTAGTTAAACTGCAAATCGAAGTAACTTCAACTGTGATGGCAATTTTTGATATTTTTAACATTTAATATAACAGACATTTAATGAAAAATTATATAACTTTTAAATATTTTATCAACTCGGAAACCTGATCAATATCTAGCTACAGTACTTGTTTGTAGTGATTTAAAACGGTGCACACCAATCTCTTTGTAAAAAAAAAATGGCACTCGGTGCAATGTTTTGTAGTGAAAGGGTCGTATTCTTTTGGTTCACATGCAAATTAGAAATATTTTTACGTCATATGCATAGAAATTAAGATTTTTTCTGTACATTCACAAAGATATACATAATGTAGTAAACTGAATCAAACAGTGGGAAGAGTGTGAGAGATATTAAATGGACCGGTATCGAGAGTTTTAAGATTGTAATACATAACAGTTATATTTTTATTATTCAAGATATAACGGAACTTCTTTAGAAATGAAGATACTGTATTTAAAAAGTAATAATGGTATACATAAAACAAAAATGATCGAAAACTTTGTTTTCCTCCATTTTGTACATGTAAAACAATGTCCAAATGACATTCTCTGAATGTTGCAGAAATCTCTCTCTCTCTCTCTCTCTCTCTCTCTCTCTCTCTCTCTCTCTCTCCTAACTAACTAAATAACATAGAACCGTTTTAACAAGAGCTTGGACTTTCGGTGGGATGTTACTATCTAGTTTGCTCATCAAAACAAGCTTTCAAATATTGACCTCCTTTCTTCTAATTCGCTAAGAGAAGCTCATTAATATTCATAGACTGTCAAAACCGGAAAGTTGTTTGCCAAGATCTGCTCTGCTGTGTGAAATTGACGCTGTTTCAGCGAAATATACATCCCTGGATGAAGTCGGACGAGTGTCATTGCGTTCAATGTATTCATATCTATTAGCCAATGACTGGACAGTTAACCATGAGTAGACCCCGCCTTCATCAAATCGGAGTTTGTCACGTACTACCCAAAGTCAAAGCTCTTGTTAAAACGGTTCTAATTATATGCACTGACAGCACCTGCGGACGAGCAATAATCGGCACTTTAATGACTTTTATTCCCACAGTAATGATATTTCCACGGAACTTGATTTGTCTGGAGACAAGACGCTGCTGCAGAATAAAAAGGCAATTTGGCCTAACACGAAAACTATGGAGAAAACATTTTCTATCAGGGGAAGTTAAAAATAAGCTATAAACACATATTTCACAAGTTTAGAAAATCCGTCAGGAATTGAGGAGATAATTTTTCACCGTTTTTCTTCGCCAAAGCATGGGCATAATAGTAGTCTTAAGCATACCTAAGTAAGGTTTCATGCCGTTATATTTACATTGTCGGTGATTACACCACGAATCAAATAGTTAGCGTTTTGTCCAATATATTTCACCAATGACGCAAATGACGAATTGTAGGGCGCAAGCTGGGTTTGCATAACTATAGGAAATAAAGACAACGTAAACATAATAATAATTATTTGAATAATTGAACAATTGGTGAAAATATATAAATGTAAGTAATAAGGAATTCTTTTGTGGGTATTATGAGTTGATCAAATACGGTCGGGTGTGATCAAATCTATCATAAAGCCCTCCGGGCTTTATCGGATTTGATTACCCCCAACCGTATTTGATCACCCATTTGACTCAAAGAATGTTTCCTTTCTCCTAGTAAAAGGCTATTTTTGTGATGTCGGAAACAAAATTAAAGATTTGTCATTATGATAAGCTTTATAGAACTAAGAAAACTTTTGGACAAATGCTACGAATTATTATTCGGTATTAACGAAACGGCGATTTATTAATGCATGTAAAACAATCGATATTGAGGTTGACACAAACAATACGCTTTCGCGTTGATATCTTGTTTACTTTCTAGAACAAGCATGCATATTACATGTTGATACAAAAAGGCCTGTCTGACATGTAGAATAAATACACTGAAAAATTGTCTTCATTGCTCTTTGATGGAGTTCAATTGTACACTTTGCAGAAAGTTTATAACTTAGATATCTTATGGGGAAAAACATCCAAATAGAATATCAATTCTTTTGCGCACAAATATTTTTAATGTCAATGATAACTGCGATGTTGTGTTCAAGGCATTCTTTTGTTATGTTAATATTGTAAGTCTAACTGAATCAGTCGGCCCGCCGTGGTCATTCAAAATTTGTCTGATTAATTGACTATACGTTAGAAATTAAATAGAAATTATTCACATACATGCATTCCGTTAAATCAGACACTCATAAGCCCCTGTGAATTGTAATGTAATACCGGTATATTACATTTCGAAATGTGTGAAATAAAATAGGAACTGTTGTGAAGATTATGTAAGACTGTAATTTGATGATATGCAAACATTGATTATTGATCTGAGTATGTTCATGTACTGCATTAGAATACCTGCGCACAATTCAAATGTAGTAGATGGTTGGGACAACATCCCATGTAACGCTGGTTGGTTGGCCCTGGGGCGTGCCTCTATCTTGTTCCTCCTTGGCTTAGCCCATTCGTTTTGGGGACCGCGAAATCACAACTGATTGATTTGGACAATTCCTTGTTCTCACGGCAAGGGTGTTTTATGATGAAGCAGAAAACTAATTTCCTCTCTTCTGTGCACGCAGAGATTTACAGCCTTCGCATTGTTCGAAATTGAAACGAATATAAGATAATTACCATATGTCAGTTTTTGTGTTTTGAGTCGACCTAGGAGATATTCGTATGTCTTTGCTAGAACAGGATGTAAATAGAGAAACAGCCAATGGCTGGTCTAGTTTTACTTTCTATAAACTGCTTAGATTTATATGTATGTACAGGTTCGCCTTCAAGAAAAAGTCGTATCAGGTTTCTGACTCGCAAAATATTAAAAATAATTTCGCTAACATATCTAATAGGAAGCTTTAGTTAATCATTGTTTTATAGCAGATACACGAGGACACCAAGCACCAGTGAACAGCTAAAACTAATAACAAATGTATTCTCTTGTGAGCACACTGACTTTCTACTGTCTTTATTAGATCTTGTCGGCATAATCAACCAATACTCGCACAATCCTCTTTCTGACACTCACATTTCCGGCAGGAGTCTTTTTAGAAATGGGTTCTGTAAATACCTTACCGGTGTCGGCCGCCGCAGATGTTACAATGTACAGAAAAAGGGTTTTATTATTATCTGACTATCTGTTACTTGTACTTATCACTTGTCTACAGTGGTAGATACTGAAGGATGCCGGGATCTGAAATTGTATCTTAGTCATGATCAATATATTTCGTAACCAATATTGTTTGGTTTAATTTTGGTTTCATAATTTTCTTAAAATATTTAACAGCATATTTGATGTGCTCTCGATAAATAAAATTCAGCCCGTAAATAATATTTAGAAACAGCCAAAAAAACTTCCAATCTTTTCAGGGTCCAATCCTTCCCGGGCCCATTATAATCAACCATTTGAAATTAATCGAAACAAAGGTCGTGTGTTTTCACCATTAAAAAGAGCGATGATATATTTTCTTTTCAAAAAACAAGCATTGATTTCAATGATGTCGCATGAATAGTTGCGACGGTAGAGTCCACTTGTCTTAGCTGTTTTGTATTGTATATATGAATGACAACTAATATTACATTCGGCAACCAACCTTTTCTTATAAATAATCTTTGCATGTTTACTGCATGACTTTTCCATCCTTGGACAATATATTGATAGACATCCATTAGTTAGATAAATAAAGGACTCAGTTTCTTAGACAAGTAAACTCCCTTGCTGATCATATCAATTCAGGACTATTTGATGGCCATTTGATAAATACAAACTTGTTCAAACCTGACAGTGGACGTCTTTTTAATAATGTTGTTTCTAAATGCTGACAAGAGGATCAACCTGATAAAAGATGGCGCAAATATCCATTTGTTTATAATCGTAAATTACAATTTCAAATATAAAAAAATCGATTTAAATTGGTATGTTATTATAAAATATTTACATTCAGTTTATATTTCCCATTATGTTTGCATTGAAAATATGCGACGTTCAATTTCCTGTGAATACACTTAGCTAAACCATACGCCAACAGTTCAAATATAAACGTCATCACGCGTTTTGAGTATATTTTTTAATGTAAGATTAACTGAAACGTTTAAACTTACATAACCAATCTGATATGTACTAATGGAAAATAATAGTTAGATCATATCTATTCGTCAATAAGAAAGAATTTTTTGACAAAGTTTCTGGCACAATGTATCTATAGTTGCGAAAGCGATCTAAAGCTATCTACATGTAAATAGCTATTCTCTTTTGAGAAGTGGACAGGCATAGCCTACATCCACTTCTCTTCGCAAGCCCTCATATTTTGATTCTGTAAATGTCGGAACCGAAGACGGTTTACGCTTCGACCCATGTTTCGATTCCAGTTTCTCTGAATTTTCGTAACAGACCTATAATTTCCTCATTTTAAACATAAATGCACACATTTATCACAGAAATTTAACACTAACCCGCTCTCAAATCATTTTCTTAACTTCTACAACCCGGGTTTGAATTATGTGATCGCTAGCTATTAGTGGTTTAAAAAGTAAAAAAATAAAAGCCGGAAAAATTGGAAAATATATTGTTTTGCGTGTATGATTGTAGACTTTAGATGAAACGTATTCCTCTCATAATTTAAAGAGATATAAAGAATTGTTTAACTATTTAAAGAAGAATTAGCTAAAATAATTGTGTCACGAACACAAAAAACTTGATTTTAATATTTCCTGCAATATTAATCAGTTTGTTTTAATGTTTAAGAACAGATCCAGAGCAAATTTTGGGTATGTCACCAAACGAGATGGTTAAAAAGGAAAGAAATACCACTGTGTAATTTTGTGACTCACTGTTTTTTATACATTGTAAGATTTAATTAATTCAGTGACGTTTTCGGCATTATTTTCTTTAATATATTTTCAATTTTATCCGAAACACAAACATTTAAGCTGCACTGACCTAAATAAACGATGCGATACACAAAATTTAAACCCGGGATGTAGAAGTTGAGAAAATTATTAGACAGCGGGTTAGTGTTGAATTTTTTGTGATAAATGTGTGCATTTATGTTTAAAATAAGTAAATTAGAGGTCTGTTAGGAAAATTCAGAGAAACTGGAATCGAAACATGGGTCGAAGCGTAAACCGTCTTCGGTTCCGACATTTACAGAATCAAAATATGAGGGCTTGCGAAGAGAAGTGGATGTAGGCTATGCCTGTCCACTTCTCAAAAGAGAATAGTAAATAGCATGTTAAGATAGCTGTTCCATGTATGTTTTATATCCCTGACTAATGGCTTTATAGCGACGATATACAATATTTCATACAAATAGACATCAGTATGAAAATATAAATATAAGCATCCAATGCTTGTTTTTGGATGTCGTCGGTCCTATAACACACCAAGCGGTGCAGACAAATTATCATCCCGCACTAACGCGCGGTATTCAATTTGTCTGCACCGCCTTGGTGTGTTATAGGACATCCAAAAATAAGCATTCAATGCTTAAATAATATCTTGCAAAAGCAATTTTTTTAATTATAGCCAGTTTGAATATTTTAACAAACACCAAGAAATTTCTTTTAAAAATACCTTAAGTTCTTGTAATATCGAAACTTCATCCTAAGAAGCTCTGTTTTATAATGTTATCAATGCAAAGTTATATTTCTAATGAACAGTGGGTCGTTATTTAAAGATTTTGTTGATTGAAATTGGTGAGTTTTTCATTAGACCTTAATTATATTAGTATGATAAAAAATAGAGTACACACTATAAAATAGAAAGGATTAAAGTTTTAAAAATTGGCATCATTTAAAGATTTTGTACGCATTCCACGGTTCGAATCAATATATTACAAAGTATTGAACCCATTTAAGAGTTACAAATCGATGTTTTGTTAAATATAAATCGTTTGGAACGAATTTATAATTTACCCATTTGCCTTGAAAATAAAACATTTATAAAGTTACATAATAATTCAAATGACGTTTTTCTTCACATATGCGGAAGAATATTTATAGGAAGTGTAATTTGCCTACTAAAAGTAAAGCTTATTCATGCCTTGCTAATTCTGAATTCAACTAACAGTGCTATATATAGTTTATTGCATGTACATGTACATGTCGTATTACATTAACAGAGCTGACCAATGATATTGCATGCCGATCATTCCTTTGAAAGGATTACTTGTCTTTACATGCATACTATTTTTCGTTCGGAAGTACACTTCTATGATGTCCGGATAGGGCCATTTGCGTTAGCGCGACATCGCGTTCAGATAAACGAGACATCGCGCTAACACACAACACGCCGTCGCGCTAACACACAAGTTGCGTTAGCGCGACGGCGTGCATGTTGTGTGATAGCGCGATGTCTTGTTTATCTGAACGCGATGTCGCGCTAACGCAAATGGCCCTATCCGGACACCATACCATATACTTCGCCTACTAAACGTAAAGTTAATTCGTTCCTTGCTATTTCGGTAAGCAACACAACAGCGTGATTTATCTTATTTAATGCATGTTATGCTTTTGGCATAACATAAACACATTTCGTGCGTATAACTGATATCATATGCCGATCATTCCTGTAAAAGAAATACTAATCGTGTTAAGTATTTTTTCTATCCTTATATAGCCTTATTCCTCCATCTTCTTTCATGTTTATTGATAAGAAAGAAACCCGAAAACCATAAAATCCCAAAAACATCAGCGTTGATGATTTAGTCTTGTAAAAAAGTTACCAATATTGAACTACATGTGCTTATATTCTATTGATTAAGTATGTTAACTGCATGTTTCACAATTATACAATGTACCATACTACAAGAAGGACCATATATAGAGCGACTCTCTACTGACTCAACTACAACTAAACATGTAACTACTCATTTAGGTTTAAATATTCCTGTTTTTTCTTAGGAGCCCTGATTCAAACTATTCATGCTCACACGACCATCAGTACAACTATTTTATTATACTTTTAAACAACTTCCAAATAAGCAAAGTATTATTTTGGCAATAATTTAACAAACGTGTTCCTATTAAGTTATCATGGACGAAAAAGGAATTTATCTAGAGATGAATAAAACTGAATGTAACTGGAGTTGATTCATTATCCCCTCTAGAGGGACTAGAGCATCAGAAACATGTATGGCGGGTAAAATACAGCATCCTGGGATAGGAACAAAAGCTAGCTGATGTTGTCAGTCTGGGAAATATACTTTTTCAGTCAGACAATCATGAACACTCCTCTTTACCTATAATCTACAATGTGTTGTCTTTTCAGAAATAAATAACACCACTACTTGGTCAAAATACACAATCAAGATTATTCAGAGGAAAACTATCAAATGAATCATTTTGAAAAAAAAAATAACATTCTTGAGTTAAAAATTGAGAAAAAAGTTGACTTTTTGTTGGAAAACTTATCGTATGAAGATGATAACTTACTAAGTAATCACAGAAATGTACACACGCCAGTATATCTTCACGAGTTTGTTTTCTTGTTTTTATTCATTGAAGAATCAGGCGACCTTACAAATAAATCAATGTGTACTTGATGTCTTTATTCCATGGATAACTCAGAAATCTTTGATTGAACAAATATAATTCAAAGCACAATAGCCAAGATGGCTAAAAATATAATAACCTCATTCACCATTCAGGTGTTACTGTTAATAGATAATCTGATGTCTGTTGAACAATTACCTGTACAAACTGAAGCCTATTACAAGTCGATACTAATCCCGATGTAGAACGATCAATAGAGTGGAGTGTTTGATTTGGATCGCTACTCACTCCCAAGGGGGACAACTTTATCGGTGTAAGATAATTATATCCTAACCTACTCTACGTTCCTAAAACATAAACACGTATAATACCTTAGATAATAGAAACTAGATAACCCCTCTTTAGTTTACATAAAGCTACCCATAAACTTATAGTATTTCGAACAGCGTCGTTGATTAGCAGCGGTCGGACTCGATCATTAGGACTGGTCTGAGGCTTTGCTAGTCCCTGCTGTAGTTACGTGATGTACTTGTAGGTGAAATATCACCGATGTTGACTGGGATAACTTGAAACAATATGTAATCGGACAATTAATCAGAACCAATTCTATTCTAATCCAATTCATTCACACGTAAACTTAAAACTCTCTCTCTCTCTCTCTCTCTCTCTCTCTCTCTCTCTCTCTCTCTCTCTCTCTCACACACACACACACACACACACACTCTTGGAAATGGTCACACTTTGCCCCCAAAAATTGTAAATCTGGAAAACTGGATGTCGAAAGATGTACTACATTTAATGATTTAATGTAGGTGCATGCATTTCTTATATTATAATCAATACACATATACTGTCTTTATACTGAATAAATCCTAATTTAACATGTCCAAGTTTCCACCGTGCCAACCTGGCACAGTGCTAAATGCTCTCTGTCCTTCGTAGTTTTATCTTCTACTTAATTTTCAAAACATTTAGAAAATTATCAAAAAAGAATGTCATTGCATGTTTATGAAAGATCATTGCAGTTTTTATGAACAACAAGATTTGTTTCGATTGATCCTTAATGTTCGATAATAATGGGCCAGGAAGGGATATGATGATTGTTTTAAGCCGTTTTAAAAATATCATTCAAGGGCTGATTGATCGAAAGCACACTAAATATGATGTTAATTACATGCAAATATTTTCAAGAATATCATCAAATCAAACAATATTTATTTTATTCTGGAGATCTTGAGATACATTGACTCAGATGCAAATTCCCGACATTCATTAGTGTCCATTTAGTGATAAATAATAGATATATAGTCAAATAATGATAAATAATAGATATATAGTCAGATAATGATAAATAATAGATATATAGTCAGATAATGATAAATTAAAGATATATAGTCAGATAATGATAAATAATAGATATATAGTCAGATCAAAATAAAACCCTTTTCCTGTACATGTAACATCTGCGGCGGCCGACACCGGTAAGGTATTTACAGAACCCATTTCTAAAAAGTCACTGGCCGGAAATGTGAGTGTCAGAAAGAGGATTGTGTGAGTATTGGTTGATTATGCCGACAAGAAAGTCAGTGTGCTCACAAGAGAATACATTTGTTTTTTAAAAGAGTCTTAAAAAAAGAAATACTGTTTCATCAAGATAATAGTTGGATTCATCAGTGTGTCAGTTTGTATTGTATATTTCTGGTTTTAGATTGTATGATACCTATATAAGTCAATTTCACAAGTTTTCTATAATTTGATTGCAAGACGAAGACTAGACTGGTTACTGTGTTTTTACTGTATTATTCACACAAAACTGTAGTAATAAACATTATTAGAATGAATGTTTTGTAATTTGCCTTGTATATGTTAAGCCATAATGCAGAAAAACTGTAGCTAAAGTTTCCGGGAATCATTGATTTATTTTACGAGGCCGTGTTTTCTATACATAGTTGACAGGGAAGGACTTGGTAGACAAATCTGTCTCGGCAAAGAACTGGCAGCGTCCGTCATCCCAGTACGTCTTAATGGCCGGTCAGGCTCTGAATCTCTTTTATTTATATGCAATTTCGGAACCAAAAATAATTGAAAATTGAACATGTTGAAGTCACATATTTCTAATGCTTACATAAGGGGAAATATAAACCGAATGTAAATATTAAAAACTGAATGCATCTCCTAACAATTATTTCATGGTTTGTCCCTAAATTGCTCGTCATGTTTGGTCCACGGTACCCAACTCAGAGAAACTATAGATGGTTTTGTATTCCTGTAATACTTGAGTTTTCGATTACCAAAGTTTGATATATCACTAATGATTGATATTATTCTAGTAATATGAAGTTGTTATAGATGTATATTGATTCGATCGCCCAATTATTCAGTAACTTTAACAAGGCAAAGCGCAGTCTACGTAATTACTTTTACATTTTTAATAACTTGACAACCGACTATTATGCGTCATTTAGATGTAGGATACTTGCCTATATATAGGTGTCCCTGTGAAGTGTGCTATACAGCATTCGGTGGTTGAACACTCTGCTTAATCTACTTTAATAGCCTGACTAGGACCCTGTTTGGTGTTGCTGAAGATATATCAATTCGTTATCCATTAGCACCCGCTAATGGATAGACATGTCATTATTGTAATAAAGCGGTGGTTACTCTTCGGTCTATCATTCATTCTGAAATTTTCTACAGTCATTGAATTGTGTGTGGGGGGGGGGGTCTAAATTATCATTTATATTATAGATGTATTTAAATTTGCATACATTAATTGTCTAAATGCGTAATGCATGTCACTGGATAAAGGGAATTTTTTCCTAAATAATGCATTTTCCCGCACAATATTGGACTGGTGTTACATGTACATGTAGACTAAACCAAAGTAACTTGTTAGTCTTTAATCGTTTATAAATCATCACACAACCACACATTCAGAACGAATGGGTTGTTAGATTACTTTGTTGATGGATGCTGAAATATTTTCATAAACAAATAGACACATCATAAGTTTCGATCGATTTTTAGGTCACCTTAGTCACTCAGGTGACATTATATAAATAGTGCCTGTTTGGGAGGGTACCAATTTCAACTGGTACCCTCCCAAACAGGCACTATTTATTTTATTATACTGAATGTCTTAATTTTTATAGCAAATTTTACTGCTTTTATATAGAAAAGATGTGAATTCTACGGCGAACCGTACGCGCATAATTAACGCGCATGTAACAATTCGTTCTATCGGCCCGTTGCTAAGCGTGCGAGGGAGAGAGAACGGATTGTCAACTGCGTCTAAACCAATCAGATTGCAGTATTTAACATGAAAGTATAATAAATTGCAATTGGTCTTCGTCCGTCGTCGTGCGTCGTCCATCGTGCGTCGGGCGTTAACAAAAATTATTTTACATTTTTAACTTCTTCTTAAAAACTACAAGGCCAATTGTTACCATACTTGATGTGAAGTATATCTATGGTAAGAGGAATCTTAATTGTGTAAGTCATGGCTGTACTATTCCCAAGGCTTAATAGGCGAAGCCAAATGGGAAAAAAACACCCAAATTTTAAAGATGTGAATATATTATAATAAAAGATCAAACCATTAAAGGCCTGCAGGTCTCTTAATACCAAAAGTTTACAAATTTTGGCCACTGGAGCTAAGGTATAGATAATCCGAGATTCCTCCGACTCTTGAACCCCCACCAATTTTCATAAATGAATGTTTTTGAAACATTAAATAATAAAAGCAGGGTAAATGTCAGAGAAGTCTCAAATTAGAGTTGATACTTCAAAATGAAGCTTAAAATGCATACATTAGACTCTCTGACATGTCAGTAAAGTGACTATGGTACTCGGGTGACCGTCAAGGCATGTGGGCCTCTTGTTACTCGTGCGAGCTGTACATTTGTATGTATACCCAACATTGCAATCACTTGTATAAAGCAAATGTAAAAAAAAATAAAATCTTCATTAACAGGAAATTATGGGCAAAGAGGCATCGAATCATTTATAAAGCTTGCTGATGATGCAGGGGTGTGCATTGCAAAATCTGCGAAAATCGCAAGAGGAGCCACGGATGAAGAACATACAGAAATAATCAAAATACTGATGAAAAAACAACGAGCCAGGGTGGTCATCTGCTTCTGTGATGGCGAGACTGTGCGCTCTCTGTACAACGCCACCACAATGGTTCCGGGCGCCAAAAATCATTTCCTGGTTGTTGGAAGGTACTCTAGTAGTACGAGGGTTAATCAAAAAATACGAAGACAATGGGGCTGTCTACCAGCTATTTTTATTAAAGTCAAAACTAACAGATTAATTTATGCAACAATACTTATTTTATTGATATACGAAGTTTCATTCCATTTGTTGTAAAGGTATTTTTGTTACCCGATTTTAAAATCAACGTTTTGTCACCACGGCGCAGGGTAACGTTGAAAACATAACGTCAAGATAACGCAAGCACAGTTAATAGAAATATCCTATCTTTATATCACCCTGAGTCTTTTGTGCTTTTCACCATACTATTTAAATCAGCACTATATCACTTGACATCTAATTTGTTTACAATTGTTCGAAAATCATGTTTGTTCCTAGAAGTTTTCTTATTTTTTACCGCATGTATTTTCGTTTGCAGTAAGACAATCCCTGATTGTCAGATGACGTTGTTTATATTTTGATCAAATATTTACAGATATTCTATTCTCTTTCGTACTGATTGATGTTCAAAATACATTTACCACAACCCCCACAAAATGTGTTAGAGTTAAACACAAATGTGAAAATAATTTTTGACTTATTTTTTCCACCACTTAGCATTTTCACAGTTTTTATCGGCTTTTTCCCGAGTTAGATCCATACTGTTTATACTTTTCGTTGCGCCGTGACGTCCGACGACGTCAATGTTTTTAGTCAATTTTAAAGAGGACTATATGTCTTTAGTTAATGATATCTGTTCAACAATTCTATATATCCCGTCATTATTTGGTACATAGAATACCATATCAATTTTTAATTTTAGGTTTCAATTTTAGTTGGTTTTAAGCCCAATTTATGGAGATATTACTTTCAACATAATATGCATGGTTTATTGTTTACGGAATACAAATACATATCTGTTCAACAAATCTATATATCCCGTCATTATTTGGTACATAGAATACCATATTAATTTTTAATTTTAGGTTTCAATTTTAGTTGGTTTTAAGCCCAATTTATGGAGATATTACTTTTAACATAATATGGTTTATTGTTTACGGAATACAAAGTTTGACCTTGCGCCGTGACCTCATTTTTGCAGGATAAGATTATAAATAATTCTTAGAAATGAAGGAATGTATGAACTTTTTTTTATTTCAAATTGTTTGAAACAGTTACTAAATCATGTCTACTAAATTTAGTTATAATATGACCTAAAATAACATAGCTATGGCAAAAGTCTTCGTATTTTTTGAATGACCCTCGTAGTTACTGTATTCTATTAGCCATGGTGTTTACATAATACAGCCTTCCTACGTCCCCCCCCCCCCCTTTCTTGGGGGTGAATGATGGGGACAGTGGAATTGTTGCATTATTTTCACTACATTTTTTTTTTCTTTCATGAAATACACTTTCCTATTAGTCTTTCAAAACTTTTGTCGTTCATCGGGATAGTGTCGCATCTTTGACCGCAATTCAATCAATGAATCATCTGCAATTGTTTCTGACCTAAACTGTGTTAATGTCCCTTATAATAAGAAAAGCAGCTTCAGTGTACATACATGTATAGTTACATGTTTTCATGGTTTCATGACTAATTCCGTAACTATTTGGACCGTGTGTTAATTAAATGTCATTTTATCATAATTTGTGTTGTTTATAATAGTCTAAAATGATTTTCATACAAACAGTTCTCTAATTATTTCTCCAAATTACTTCGGCCGATCACAACTGTGTCCGTATGAGGCATCCGGTAAATTTTAATACTTAGTATTTGCACACGCATTGCGACTCGCACAACTTTGTTTACTATGCAGTGACCATAGCTTCATGTAAATCTTAAATTACATGTAGATTACTAAAATTCATTATTCTTATGCGTTTGCCTTGAGTGTAAAACATATCTGCAGTTACAAAGAGATTCAAATCACGCTTTATTTTACATGCGTAAGAATTTTAACTAGAAGTACACTTCGCCAACTAAAAGTAAAGTTTATTCATTCCTTGGTATTTCGGAAATAAACAAATATTTTTTTTAATTCGCCAAACCCGGTTTTGTATCAAAAAGAGTGATCTACCCTTCTTTCAGTTTCTGTACGCTACCGATTTATCGATAATTTTACATAAATCAGCACTAATGTCATCTCCTGTGATGTTTTTAAACGTGTCCTCAAAGTCTTCGCCCGTCGATGAGTCCCCTTCAAGCTGATTGTACAGAAGAAACGAGTCAACAATGCCATGTGTTCGCCATGCTTGTTTTGATCACGTGACAGACTATTTTTCCGGCGTTGACAGAGGTGTAAGCGAAGCTTGTGTAGCACGACCTCTGGTGAGAGAATGTTATATCACCTTCCTAGATAATTCCAAGAAGCTCATAAAAAACAGGTTATCTTTTCAGACTATGTCTAAAAGACAAGAAGCGATTGATACAATGCAGTGCCACACTGATATAAATCTTTATTTTTCCCTTTTTGGACAGAAAAGCCCGATTGTTAAAAACAAAGAAACGACATTCAAGCGGGAAAATTTTATATCGACGCAATAACAAAAATACTATTAATTTCTCATTGGTCAATTTTGCTTGAGTCTATCATACGGAAAAATCCGAGGAAAGAAACAACTTTCACGCGGGAAAATTTCAGCAAAATTTGTATATATCAAAATGGCTACAGCGCTAGCTAACCTATCTTTTTTAAAAGATAAGCTTGTGATATTACTACATTTAAATTCCTCGTAGTGCATGTAAGTATTGTACCCCATTTAATCGTTGTAGTGATGGTTGGAACGACAGACCCGACGTCGTCAGAGGAAACGAGGACAACGTAGCTGGAGGGATGTCAATAAAGCTAACGTCACCAAAAATTGCGGACTTTGACGAATATTTCAACAATTTAAACCCGTACACAAACAGCCGGAATCCCTGGTTCAAAGAATTTTGGGCAAAGACGTACGACTGTACATTTAATGATAATTTGGTAAAGGAAAAAGGCTTCAAGAGGTGTACAGGTTAACATCTTTGTTATAATATTGAGTATCTTTATTTTTCTTTATCAAAGAACTTTATGGTGGTATGGGACATCTGTCGATATTAGTCTGGATTAAAGTACATTATACTCAAAATTCTTTCACTGGTTTAGAATTTTCAAATTTTACAATATTTACAAAATTTAAATACGTTTTAAATTTTTTTTTTTGAAAGGTAAAATTTTTAAAATCCCCAGCGGGAATCGAACTCTTGATCCGTATTGAACCCTCTAAATCACTGCGCTACGCTGTTAAGTGACAATTTTGGAAAAGAAACTTTTTATAAAATTATACTTGATTTTCTTGTTTATTTCGATAAATATTACGTCACAACATGGAGGTGTCTCATATTACCTTAAAATTTTTTATTTCGACAGGGCTTAAAATTTCTATACTTATATAAATGTTTTTGTCATGAAATACGTTGTTGTTTCTTATAGTATGCATTTAGTTTTTTATTCGTAACATTTCTCTTTTTTTTTATTTTAATGTTTAATTTTGTTAAACAACAATTGAATCACATTATTTGTCTTTTAATGCAATACATTCACTGTGTCTAAAATATATTTAGACTTTTAGATCTAGTTATCATTACAGGAATTGACCTATTTTATCTATGGCCGTTGTCTATTTCATCAGGTAAAGAAACGCGTAGGGAAGGGGAGTACGTACAAGACTCCAAACTTGGTTTCGTTATAAACGCCGTATACACAATGGCGCATGCTTTGCACAATATGCAGGTGAATATCTGCGGCAGTAATAAAGGACTTTGCCCTGAGATGCTTCCAGTGAAAGGAGACCTTTACCTGGACTATCTGCTGAACGTTTCTTTAACCACCTATAGTAACTATGAACTACACTATGACGCCAATGGTGACCCACCAGCGAGGTAAGATTACAAGTCATTTTTTTCTGATGAAAACATAATAATATAAGCTATGCCAGGTTTTATGTTACGTGCTATGTTTACATTACTAGCAAGCACATTTTTGCCAGTAACAATATCATAATGCTAGCCGAGCAAGGGTTTCCGTATTGGAATCGTGAATCTGAAATAGACCCTAACAAAATGAAAATTTTCAAAAGTGAGTTGTAAAATACTGGAATTGTTTTAGTTAAAGGCAAGAAGATTCATTGATTTCTTCCACCTTTAGAACTTTGGTCTTTCGGTAGAATTGTATTGTTTTCTTGCATCAAAACGCTGGTTTCAAATGAAACATGCACATATATATTGCGTGGTATTATTTCTGTTGTAAAATGATTCTTATTTGTTTTGCTCACTTCTGGCAAACGTTTAAAACCAACTTTTTTTTTTCAAACGTGACATGGCCATCATACCTGGTCAGTTCTAGGGCATAGGATATGAATTTAACTTACTATTAATCAATTCAAATTGACATCAATTTGATTGAAATTTTAATGATGATTTTTGCCAGCATAAGAAACAAGAAAAATTGTTAGGTAAAAAAAAAAATATTTTAAAAATCTTTTCATGATTTATTCTCGGCATTAGAGGGTATCATTAGGGTGCTCAAAGATACATATGTATGCATAGATACATGTACATGGAAGCTTCACGTATTTTAGTCAAAGTTTTCACAATGAAGAATTCATTCATCGTCATAGTTAAACGATACTGATGAATGGGACTGCTTATGAATAATTAATATACTGCAAAGGATATAATGATCTGTAAGAAACACATGTATGTATTCAAGAATTAACCCTGAACTTAATTTTTATTTTTCAGGTATGATATCATGAATTTTCAAAAAATCAAGGACGAGACGGGAAATGTGACATACAAATACGTCAGAGTGGGGAGTTGGGAGACTGGTCAGCTCTCTATTAATGAATCCATCATCTACTGGCCGTCCAGTGGATTTGGCAGTGAAGTGGAGTCTGTGTGTAGCGATCCGTGCACAAAAGGCTCAGTAAAAGTACGTAAGTTACTCGCTGTGTGGTACATGTACTCGATGTACACACACCATAAGTACACTGTAGAGTAATCAGTAGGTGTTGTTCAATTGCATACATGGATATATCCTCCAAACACAGGTGCTTGTGGACAGGACCGTGCACCACCTCCTACCTCTTTCCATTTTTTTCTATATATTTTTTATTCATTTATTTTATTTCATTTATCTATTAATAAATAATATATAGAAAAAAATGGAAATGTGGTGGGGGGTAGTGTACGGTCCTGTCCACAAGCAACTGTAACTCCAAAGTATGAGAACTTAATTTGCAAACAAAATGCGTCTATAGAAAATACATTGTGTTCCTACAAGATTGCCAAATCTAGAAAAGCAATATCTAATATGAACCTAGCTATGTGAAATTCCTTGTTTCTTTATTGTATAAACTGTGTTAAATAAAATTTGAGTTTACTGTAGGTCAACTTGTTTTCTGATATAAGATAGATACAGTGTATTGGATTTGCCTGCTTTTCTCCTTTTCATAAGGCATTTGTTCGATCGCCGCCATGTCATGTGACTGTTTAGACCGATAACATGATGCATTTTAGAGAATTATTTAAATGGCGTATAATAATGTATACTTTATTTGCATACAGTATAGATAGACCGGGCATTTACATGAACATTGTAGATAAACTTTACAGCCTAAAGTAAACCATGCATAAGATTTCCAAATTATGAAAATGCACAATCAAAACCATGCCTTGATGCAAAGAATGTTTAAAAGAAAGCACTATTTGGTATATGTGGTGCAGATGTTTAGCGAATGCTGTACGGGTAAATACTGTTCGGTACATGTATACATATGTACCAGACGAGTGTAATAACTGTAGTATGGCCTGTATAGTCTGCATTATTTTGGTACTAATTTAGTTTACATTTTCAGTCATCGTTTGTATAATATATAGAGTATAACCAAAGTTTATCATTCACTTGACCTACAAAATGATGTCATATATCTTATGTTTAACTTTACAGTTAAAGCGAGTACGATATGTGTCAGTGATGGTGTTCTTTGATTAAAATATATAGTGATAGTTAACATCAAGGTACAGCTAGTACCGACATATGTTGGATAAAAAAATGATCAACTGCTGAATGCCGCGGGTTTTTCGCAATTTTGCAATGCCGACTCAAAAAAAACCCCATCAGATAATTCGATAACAAATTAATTTGAATTTTCCTTTTTTTAATCAAATAAATTTTGTACCATTTAGGGGTTTCAATTGCTTCAGTACGACTTCGTCATTTGGCTAATTGATTTATAATTCATTATTCCGTGGTAAAAATCGCATAAAATTATCAATTTAATTTACTTGTTATTAATACCTTAGTATTAACGGATTTATGTTCAGTCTTAAAAGGAATGTTACCCAGGGGATGTGTCTTTTTTAATAGTCAATGAATTACCCTTAATGTGTTAAAATATATTGGCATTATATTAAACTCTTGATGAAGACTTTCACATTCGTCGTTGAAACAAAATTTTAATTTGCTGTAAGTGGCAAATAGAAGATTTTTGTGTAATAAAATTACCAATATTGTCAACTGATACTAGTATCAAACTGTATATGCATGCAATTATATTAAGATCATTGCTTTTGAAATGAAATAGGAAATAGATAAAACGCATAAGACATATGACTGGCGTTTCCAGGTACATATCTTTTATGTACCAATTGAATATATACAGGGTTGGGTTTTTTTTATATCAGAACAGACGTTTTTGGTACATAGGTTTAATACAAATGCAAGTCCGAGATATACAAGTTGAGCATGCAACATCAGCTACTGTGTTAAAATGATTAAATAATAAAAATTTAATTAATATCCAGTTAGTGTTAAGTATCAATGTCCCATGTTTTCTCTCTTATCTAGAAGCTGGACGATCAGACAAAGTGTTGCTGGACGTGCATTCCTTGCAAAGAGAACGAGATCATGATGGATTCCAACACGTGTAAGGCGTGCCCTATTGGCTGGTGGCCAAATGAAGAGTTGACAGGTATCGTCTCTAGTCATAAGACCTACATTGCATGGAAAACTGACACTTTAATTATAATTAAAAATATAGGCTTTCTTTGATCTGTGTAATTATACAATATATACTTGAACACACCGAACATAGAGTGGTAGTGATTTTCTGTAAAGTTATATCCATGGATTGACCAAATGTAAGAGTTATTTTGTTATTTGGGGTAAACAAGAGGCATACATTAAGGTAGTATCTGGATGTTTTCAACTACACACACCTTAATAGTTTATTTTTATTTTTTATTATTATTTTTTAAGTACCTCGTGTCAAAATAGCAAAATACTGCCCAGAGCACGTGATCAAATTTGTTTACTTACACAAATAAATACTTATCTGATATACGTGTGTTTTAATGAACTCAAGTGTATGATTGTTACAATGCTACCTTAAGAAGGAACTGACATCATATCTCTGTTTGATTTAGGATTTTCTTTCAAATTGACCTTTACCGTTTACTATTTATTAACCGCCTTGTATTACTGAACATCTAACATGTGGCTTTGTCAGTTTTAGCTGTATGTCAGGATTTAAAATTTTTGGGTTAAATATTCTAAATATGAAAAGTCTAATAAGATGACTACATTCAAAATAGATTGTACTTTTGTTCATATAAATGATACGGCCAAAACTGATTTACGATTGAGCTCATATTCTGATTACTTTATTGCAATATGTTCAAGAAATATAATAACATAATTGCAAAATCTGAGTAATATGACAATATTTTGAGATTATAAATTGTTCAAAATGGTACATGTATTCACGCCTTTTCCTTGATAAGAATGAATGTTTAAGCGTCACTCCTCTTGTTAAGGACCGTGCACTGGCGGCAAACAGTGTCAATTTTATGTCCTCTGATGTCGCCATTTCGTGAATAATTGTTATAATCGGGCATACTGCGAATAGTCGATACGTTTATGAGACTCAAGAAACTGTATTTAAGATCTTAGCATGATGATACTACGTGTATCAATTCTTGGATCAAAGGAAATGCATACTCTTTGAGTCTCTAATTCGTTTTTTAGCTCACCTGAGCTGAAAGCTCAAGTGAGCTATTCTGATCACATTTTGTCCGTCGTCCGTCTGTCCGTCCGTCCGTCCGTCTGTCCGTCTGTAAACTTTTGTACATTTTGATCTTCTTCTCTAAAACCGCTTGGCCAATTTCAACCAAATTTGGCACCAAGCATTCTTATGGGAAGGTTAATATAAATTGCAAAAATAAAAGACCGATCTTTATTCAAAGCGGAGAAAACCTCGAAACTGTAGAAAAAGGGGGGTGCATTTTTAAAAATCTTCTTCTCAAGAACTACTGAGTCAAATTCAATGTAATTTAGCATAAATAATCCTTATGGAAAGGAAAATATAAATTGCAAAAATTATGGGCTAATTCTGTTTCAAATCTGAGTTATTACGAAAATAATAATAAAAGAAATGCGTGTTTCAATCAGTTTATAGCTTCGGGTTCGGTATTCCATGAGTCATGGTAAAATGGGTAGGCAAACCCGGGCCGGGGCAAAACAAAAGTTTGGCAGTTATTAATATGCCGATCTCATTAAAATTTTGAGGATATGTTACGGACCAGTATATTTGTATTCGCTGTAAATATCGCTGCAAAACAATGCGTATTTTGGAATTGACGATTGCCGATCTGCCCCGGCTTTTATTTTGCCCCGGCCCGGGTTTGCCAACCCATTTTACCAAGACTCGTATACGAGGTTCTTTGTTTAAGATAAACGGGTCGACAATGATGAATTAGTTTGTTGTGCAACAGTTCGCGTACGAAGGGGATCTTTGAAACATGCAGAATACATTGGTGCCGATTTTGTGAAGTAAATTGTGGTTAAATATTTCAATGCGTTGACAGTTTTCACATATGACGGTGGTGTTAGCTTGTTTTGATTTTCGTTTCGTTTTCATTATCTATGCTTTGTAACTATCGCCTGTATTTTGAAATTTTTACGTATCAAATCAAACGGAGACTTCGGTAAATCAGACAGTTAACTGTTAACCTGCGCAAATTAAGCAAAATCTGATGTATTAAAAGAGTACTAAAATACTATTCATTCTATCGGTAATTCGGTATGATCTTTTGCGTAATAGGCCTATTAGATTAATGCAATGTGTTTTGTTGAGATGCTTAGCATTTTCTCGAATTTATTCATAAGTTTAAATGGAGTTTAATATCGCTGACGGAAATATGTAGGTATATATTTTGAAAAATAAATTGTGCACTTTATTTGTTATAGTGCATATGTTTCTTGTGTTTAATTGTTTACAATTTCTATTTACTAACCATATTTGAGTGTTAAGCTTCGAATTATAAGCAAGATACAGAGATTTGCTCACAATTCTATGTACACAGATCTAAGGCCATTCTTTTTTTTTCCATTTTAAATGCTGAATAGGAAATACAAAGTTAAAATTCTTAAGCTGAATGTAATAAACTCATGTGAACAAAATATATGACTCAAACCTAGCAGAATTGTGAGCTCTGTATCTTGCTTATAATTCTACGATTGACGCTGAAATTTTGGTTGATCATTAGAAATGTCTCGCTAAATATTAAATACTTGTACAAAAAAATTAAAGGATGATATGCTGTATATAACTACTCTCAGGCCCCTCTTTATACAATGGATAATGTGAAATCTACATCAATTTTGATAGTTTTTCAGACACGAGTAAATAAAAACGACATTGTTAAACAATTTCCATAGTTCTGACACATTTCTGTTGCGGGGATAAAGGAATTATCGCTATTCCTAAGAAAATATTACAGCGGAAAATTATCCTGGTCTGTAGCCATTTTTTATTTTTGAATAAAGATGAAAATAATGTGTGGACCTTAGTAAAATGGAGTGATGTGCCAACATTGATTTTTATAGCTCTTTAACATGTCACGTGACAACAATTTTCATTCCAGTGTATTCATCAATCAAATGTGAGTAACGTTATAAAAGTCACACAAGTTTACGCCAGGTAAACAACAGTCATTTAATTATAATGGAGAAGACAAATTAAATTTTTGAATGTTTTTAATTTGAGGAATTGAGCGGATTGGGGTACAATTTTCTTCTTCACATCTATAGGATTTTTTTTTAATAAAATGCAATAACTATTATATGATATTTTTAAAAAAATACAATAACTAGTAAGTAGTTAAGGAAGAAAATGTACCTATATGCTCTTATATATTTTGATCGCTTTATAAAGTGGGGGGAGGGGAGGGGGGCAGAACGAAAATATAGGGAATTGGAGGGAGGTGTACCCCTACCAATTGTTTAGTTTTATATCTTGCGTAGGATTTTCTTATTCTGGGTAAAAATAGTATTCCATAAAGATACAATGTCAAAGATAACGTGTATGCAAAAATAAGTGTAAAATTCAAATACTTTACAATATTTATGTTTTGTTATTCTACTGAGGGGCCATATGGCACAATATCTTTTGAACGCCCATTGTTGCTCAGGTGAGCGATGTGGCCCCATGGGCCTCTTGTCTTAGTATCACTATCTTAAGTACTGATTCGAAACACATAAAATCTGAAAATAAATATATGCAACATTGAGGTTGATAGTACATGCAACAATTAGTCGGTACATTAGAATTTGTCCAACATTTTATAATAAACTATGCATTTCAATGTAGTATTTCGTTACATTTCACCATTTACTGAACGTCTTGTGTTCTCTTTACTACAGCTTGCAAGGAGATCGACATAGAGTACTTGAGTTGGTACGACAACGAGGCTGTGATTGTGGTGGCGGTCTCCTGTTGCGGTATTTTCGCCACCTTGTGGATTGGAGTCATATTTTTACGTCACCACGACACCCCTGTAGTTAAAGCATCAACAAGGGAGTTGATGTATATCATCATGTTCGGAATCATCATGGCATACTCATCCAACTTCGTTCTGTTGGCAAAGCCTACAATCGTGACTTGTTATTTTTCAAGGATCCTACCCGGTTTGTCCTTTTCCTTGATCTATGGGTCGTTAGTCACAAAAACAAACAGGATCGCCAGAATTTTAGAAGGAACCAAAAAGATAATCACTAAGAAGCCTCGATTTATGAGCGCGTCTGCCCAAGTTATCATTACTTGTATTGTCGTGGGAATAGAGTGTGCCATCATTACTGTGATGTTAATTATTGAGCCCGCTGATTCAATGCTGGACTATCCAACTATGAAACGCGTGAGGCTCATCTGCAACACTACAACGATGGGCATTGCGGTCCCATTTGGTTTCGATCTGATGCTAATATTTATGTGCACTCTTTACGCTATTAAGACCAGAAACTTGCCGGAAAATTTCAACGAGGCGAAATTTATAGGTTTTACCATGTACACAACCTGCGTTATTTGGTTAGGTTTCTTTGCCTATTATTTTGGCAGTGAGCCAATGATACTGACTATGTCCATTTGCATTTTTCTTAGTGCCACTGTAGCATTGGTGCTGTTATTTTTCCCCAAAGTATATGTTATCGTCTGCGCCCCAGAGAAGAACACGAGGAGTGCGTTTACCACGTCCAAAGATGTGCGCTGCCACATAGGATCCGTGTCCTATCATTCAGAGAGCGGAAACGATTTTGGAAAGTAAGTTGAAAGAAAAGAGTCCAAGCAAGAGCCTTGCAAAAAAAATCTCAGACAAAACAGCGAAATCAAGTTTTATTTTGCCAACAAATAATACTTTTTCATTAACTTCCATAAATAGATGTAAAGAACTCCTGTATCTAAATAGCAACCCATAAACAAGCGCGGAGTCAATATGATACGGCCCCACTGAGGAAATAAACGTGTCAAAAGATTTAGTGTTTATGGTCAGTATCTCCAGAAATCTATATGCTATGACGTTATCGCGTCTCTCTTTAAAGTTAGCTTATGGTAAGTGGTCGTTATTTTGATGTCAGAACATTAAGGTTGTCGACACCGATATCTTACACAGCTGATGAATGATACGATACTTTGACAACATGGTTTGCAGTAATCACCAATCAATGTCGTGAATATCGTGTAGAATAATTCAACTTATTTAAAGATGTTCCCTTACAGATATACAACATAAACATTCCACGTTTTTTAATCATTCGTCAAATATATAGAATTGTCTAGTTTTATTGAAACAATATTTCTATCAATTTACCTGATAACAACTGTGTTACATTTTATGAAAATTCATGATATATTTATGCATTCAGTTCTTCAATTTAAGTCTATTGATTATTATACTGCAAATACAAATTAGTCTTACGTTATCAATTTCTTATTTCAGAGACAAGATGCCATTCGAGAAAGGAATAGGTTTTCCACACCGAAAGAAGTTTTCTTTTGGTAAATTAAAACTTGGTCATAAACATACAATTAACAATCGAAAGGAAACCGCTTCACTGCCACCAAACATAAAGCTGAATCGGGAAAACTCGATGCACATTCAGGTCCCGACCAATCAGAAGTTCCCATGGAACAAGAAAGATCACTCCAACTCGGACTCCGGGGACGAGGACGATCGCTTGTCCACTATTAGCTCTAAAGAGGAGTCACGAAGTGGAAGTGAGAAGAGAAGGAGACAGCTTAAGCAGGACTGTGGCTGTCAGACGGACGCCGACCTGTCCGACAACCTCATCTACCGCTCGTCCATTCGACGGAGAAGGACCGGAAATGTTTGTCACGAGTCAAATGGGTCAATCAACAGTGATGAAATTTTCTTGTCCTTACCTGTATCGGATTCTACTGATCATAGGGGGGTGTATCGATTGTCTCCGAGGCATTCTGATCGAAGCCCTTTATTGGGAGGGTATGACTCGTCATTGGAGGGAGACCGCAAGGGGGAAGATTTCTATTTCCCGATGAATAACTTGTCAAATGTTCTTGTTCATGAGAATGTATTGGCTGAAGTCCCTTTTAAATCTGAGTCGTTGCACCCTTTGAACAAACGTGAGCCTCTTCCTATTAAACGAACAGATGATTCATATGCCGGCATATCTATTAAATATTCCAGTGAATCAATTGATTCAAAAGTGAAAAACAATAACGATGAATCCGAAAAACTTTTAGAAAATGGGCATCTCGTTCAAATTGACGAAATTCCTTTGAATAATAGTAACAGTTGTACCTTTCACAAGTCCCCACCTACCCTAAAGATAGGGTACAGCGATCTGTATAAAAGAAGACAGTTCCCTCATCCGGTAATTGTGGAGGAAAAGTCTCTAGACAAAAGTCGTTATCCATTCTCAAAAATGCAACAAAAGACGTTTGTTTCTCCTTTACCACAAACAGGTCACTGTATTAACTGTGTTATCACTGACGCCATTCCTGGGCAGGTATCAAGGCCAAAACTTAGTATGACGTCATATACGTCGTCAGCTGCCTCTTCTGCTTCAGCAGACGACGTGGCGTCGTATGGAATTCAGAAATTGGAGGAGGAGGAAGTGTCGATGCTTTCTTTTCGAGATTACATGAAAAACAGAGGGATTGACTTGGACATGTCCGATGTTCAATCGAGTGAGGTTTAACTGTGGTGTCAATTAAACAGTTTCTGCTTGCTAGTTTAGCCAAAAAATTTTAATAAGTTGCAAAGTTGCAATGTTAATATATATACGTTTTTTTATACTTCCAATTTGTCGTTCATTTGTTAAAACGCTACTTAAACTTTTTTAATGACTTCAAGGATTACTACGTTTTACTAGCCATGATTGCTTCTTGCTTTTTAAAAACTTTTTCATATAAAAATAATATCTTTTCTTACGTAATAAATAATTTAAATGTTTATATATTTACAAGTAAATTTTGTGATATTTCATTTATCTCGAAAAAGGCTGAAAGAGAAGTGTTTTGTTCTACATATGAAAATTGTTATTTTACATTTTTTTCTTCAAATTTTAATAAATGTTGTTAAATTTGCTTAACTAATACATATTAAGTAGAGTTCTAATTTTGTCAACATATGGTTTTTGTTGATACTATTATGTGTTTGATCTGCGTCTATTGGCACATTCATGCGTGTTCTTATGAATTGTTGATGAAACTATGCTGTTAACGATTTCAGTAGAGTGGTTAAAGTGGAACTCTGCTATCAGTCATGCAAAATGGATCGAAGGTGAAACAAATAAATGATGAGGTAAATTCTTTGTCTCAAAGAGTAGAACCAATGTTCAATTTACCTTGGCCATCACGCAAACACCGCTCAGTGAATAGTGGAGTTACTGTATCTACTTGAGTGAGGAATGCCCGTCTTCTGACGGTCGCAAGTATTTGCTGACATACATATATAACTATGCGCCTAGGCATTTTTTAGTTTCCATCTTTCAATTTGTAAAAAAATAGGTATAAAGGTATCAAAAGTATACTAGTAATTCTGGCCGTGTTTTATGGTAACCGTTCACTAGAAAACATCAATTTAACTCAAATCATCGATCTGCTTGATCAGTCCGAGTGTTAAAAAGATCCCCCGGAAATAGTACTGTAGATTAGAGAATAATCAAGATGGTTTTAATTTCACTATGTTCGCGATTTATCATTTTCCCACGAAATTAAACCCATCATGAATACATGTACTATCATTAGTTTTCAAAAACGTTTCAATGCTTATCCTTTGATCATTGCAGCGTGAAATTAAAACCATTGCGATTGGTACTATTTGAGAAATCGTGAAATTTAAACGAATTAACTTTCTTTCATTTTTATCTAGCTATCTATACTAAGGTTCTATCCATTCCCGGGAAGAACAATTGCAATAAACTGTTGTTTACTGTAAAATATTTTTATTTTTTCAACAAGAAAATTTCTGAAATCTCAGACATACTCTTATTTTCACTTATCTATAATAAACACTCATTATTAGAATCAATTCATTAGATCTAGAATCAATTAAGGCGGTATGAGACACCTGATAATAATAACTTGGATAAAAGTTCATTATATTCAAAATACTGTCGCCGATTTAGAATTTTCAAATTTTTGCAATATTTGACCAAAAAGTATGTTTTTAAATCTTTTGGAAAGGTAAAAAATATTAAAGCTCCAGCGGGATTCCAACTCATGACTTACAGATTCGTAGTTTACGCTCTAACCTATTGCTCTACGCTGTTATGTTAGAAAATTTGCACAGAAAACTCTTATATATAATCATACTTGATTTTATTGTTTATTTCGATAGGAAGTACGTCACAACATGGAGGTGTCCCATACCACCTTAAGTTTTGAATGGGTAGTTATGATCGATTTGGAAAGCTTATACGCGGGAGGGGGTACATGTGTATTTGCTTACCGATTATTTTTCCACATTTTGTACCGTATATTAATCATTTTTTTAAAACACATCCTTCATGCAGTTAGCGAAAATGAACTGGAAACTTTTATTAAACCAAACCTTATCCATTGATTTTTTTCTTCTTTTTTTTTTTTAAATGTTCAACTCCTTACCTTCGCTGAAATGGAAATGAAAATGGATAGGGTCATTTCTCGGCAACATTCGGTATTTTGTTAGGACTAAATAAAATTTTACATGAACGATTAAATTTACTCAATACAAACAACTGTATATCAGAATTTCAAAATATATAGACTGAAATTTCACCTTTCCAGTATATATATATCGAATTTATTTTATTTAAGGAATGAATTTAATAGCTACCCAATTTATACAAATATAAAATGCCATGGGTTTAGGCAGTTTACGCTGTACGGTTTATAAACCGCGAAGCTGCTTAAAAAAACGAAAACTGTTCCAACCCATTCTATATAAGTATAAATTGGGTAGCCATTGAATTAATTCCTTATAATTTAATTTTTGTTGCTATAGTTTTGTAGATAAAAACGGTCATTTGACCTTAAAATGACATTCAATTGTACAAAATTCAAACGTAACGCCAGGCAGATTGATACGTTTTTGACGCTAGTCTTGGGGTGCTTTCAATTTAACCGGCATCGCCGGATTTGCCGGTGTTGCCTTCGTCGCCGATTGCTGGAACGCGCGTCGCCGGCGAGCGATTGTGGCAACACTATGACGTAGGCAACATGAAATAATTTTCTTAGCAATCTGAATTAAGAGGCAGTGTCAACAAGCATTGAGCTTTGTATGGAAAGTAAAAAAAAAATGAAATTTGTAAACAGTGTTTATGGATTATTTTCTTTGCAAATTACTAGTACATACAAAAATTAAAATGTTTGATTTCAACCAAAATCAAAGGTGTCGTATTTAAGGAAAACTTCTTCTTAGTAACCAAACTAAAAATTAACAATGAATTTAAAAATTATTGGTGTTTAAGAACTATACAGATTTTATCAAATTTGTAATGATATCATTAATTTTTAATCTAAAAAGGCTGCAAAAATCATCGCAACAGCATACAGCGAGCTATTTCTGTACTCTGCGCAAGCGTAGCTATCAGTCGTGCAGTCCCAAACAGATCTACTACACAATTTTATAGAGGCATTTTTCAGCTGTCCGATAGTTACCACGGACACAAACTTGTATCTGGGAAACTTAAGCGCCTTCACTACGTCCCGCGCTTCTTCACTGAGCGTTTTGGATAAATGGCGGCAAAGATTCGGCTCATACTGCACGTGTTTTAGGGCAGTGCTGAGTATGTGGTGTAAATGAGTCTGTACGAGACTGGGGTTAAATTTCTTCAGAGGAATATTGATTGTAAAGTTCCCGGTTTCTTCTAGGTTCTGTAGCCTTGTTTTTTGGTTCGTCAGTAAAGTTTTGGCGATTTTGTTTACGGTAAATGCTTTGGTTATATCAACCATTGGCTCCAAGCTAGGCCGTCTTTCGGTACCAGGCGTTTGTAACAAATCCGAGGGAACATCTTCTGGATGAGAACGAGTAGTAACGGAACTGATGGGGGTCGCCTTCGTTAGTTGGAGAGCTTTGGACATTTTAACATCTTGTTGCCTGTCATCAGTTTCTTCTGGCTTTCCAATGTCTCTATTCGGCGTGCCCTCGGCCGTTTCGATTTGGATCTGCAATGCGGTTTGGAAGAAAGAATCATGGTCACCGTCAGTGTCTGTGCCAACCTCAGAAACGATCTGCCGTGAATTCGAAGTAGATCCCTAAAAAAGGAACCAACTACAGGGACTGAAATAAGATATCTCTGCATGGAACTCGGGGATAACATAGCTTGCTCCGTATATAAGAAGTTGATTCATGAGACTAATTGGAAGCACATTATTATCCATAGTATCGTAATAACGAACGTACATATTATGCATACGATGTAACAAGGTATATTTTTTGCGTTACTATTACAATAGATCACGTACACAGATTTTACATTTTTGATATGAATTCAAAACGATAGAAATATTCGGGTTTGTTATCTTGTGGAATACGACTCACCTGTGCCATTTCTTGAAACTGTTCTCTTGGATTGTAATAACATGACATACTAGGCATTCGTGTAGGACTACATCCTATCTCGGTCTCTCTATATGGTTACATGCACTTCTGTACAGGAAGAAAAAATGACAGGTGCTAGGACATACATGTATTAGTTATTCATGGGATCTTTAAATATTCATGAACGTCCACATTGAAAGAACTAAAAAATGAGCATAAATACTCGTCCTAATTCTATCAGGGCGTCAACTTGGAATAGTAAAGATAGGCGAATAATAGGTGTAACGGGTATTTGGCGTCAAATTGGTCCCAGATAGGTCACTGTTAGGTGCTAGGTTTCCCTGCAGTTGTGTTCAGGCATAGAAAGTATTAAATAATTCATATGCCGCGTGTGCATAAAGTCCAAATATACATGTACAAACGGACAGATTACATGTACATATGTTTGAAAACTTTTATAATTTCGTTATTTGAATATAATTATGTTCAATTATAGATCCAATTTTACATGTGCATATAATCAACAGAAGAAGGTGAAGGTCCGTGTATACATGTTACACTCCATGATTTAGAGAAATCGGCTTTGGCACTTTATTTAAATTTTCCTTTTTTCATATTTCTCAACTGAGATTCTCCCGTATATGTATATTTTAACACGTACGAAATAGCACACATTTTGAATTGTAACTATCTGGTGTGTTTTAAATAACTCGAGATTTGTGATATAATAAAAATAATTAAACATGTATGCCACAGATCTTACATATATACATGTAGTAAAATCATATGAATGTTCACGGCCACCAAGGCAGGAGGTACACGTGCCATCACCCGGCCCCGGCCCAGCTCGGGAGAAGAAACGAATTAAACAACCTCTCCAAGAAACACATTTTAGTACAATTTATTCAATGATGTTGCTATATATTATTATATATGTGCTATAATTTTTTTTTGGAAAAGTTTGAGTTCTCCCCTGCACCATTATTTTGTGTGGTCGATCAGTTTCATAACACCCATTCCTACACTATGATCTTAGTTTGTGGCGACGCCACTTTATACATGTTATATATAATATGAGCTATGATTATTTTGACGTATTTTTTTAAAATACTCTCACATTTTTTTTTAATTACTGAAATGCAATTTTTCCTGTTGTATATGAAGATAAATTTTGGTTTTTTCCTCTCCCTAACATCCAATCGTGGCATTTTAGGGGGAGAGAGGTCTACTCGGCTACCATTCTTTTATTCTTTTAGAATCGCTGCTCTCTCTCTCTCTCTCTCTCTCTCTCTCAAAAAAAAAACAAAAAAAAAACAACAAAACAAAAACATTATTCATTATTTTCGCAACATGCAAACCAATACATATTATGGAATATCATTATTTTATTGATATTTATCCTTTAAGATTTTATAAACATAAAGGTACCTATATAAACATGTAGAAATTGACAAAAAAGAATGTACGATGGTACATTGAATAATTCTCGGGTTCGCGATTTTGAAAAAAAATAACCCAAAGGAGGAACCGAAATCATGGAATATCCCATCATATCGTGCATACAGAAAGTTATTTTATATGAAACTAAAGCAGTAAGTATTGATTGGAAATTGTAAAGTTGAAATCATCAGTTTTGCAGTTATCTACAGTCGTTTTACC